>BNCP01000020.1:1800000-2002941 GCA_019650235.1 Volvox reticuliferus
GGTCATCAGTCGCTCGTCCACCGAGCGTACAGCAGCAGAATCCAACCCCTCCAGCTCAGCCAGCTGGGTGGATATGCGTGCATACGCCGTGTTCTTGTGGCGGGGCAAAGGCCAAAGAGATTCCCGAAGTTATGAACAAATTCGGAAAGGTGCGAGATAGTTGCCGAGTGTGCTTTGCTAGGACAATAAGCATAGTAGTAAGCGGTAGTAGTCACCCACCTCAGCCGCTAGCGCCGCCCCAAGCGCTTGACGCACAGTGGCCTGACCAGGGCCCCCGTGCAAGAGGAGATATGCTCAAGGACGCGCCTGCGCAGGGAAAAAGGCCGAGAAGATTTAAGGAATCGAAAACCTCTGTAGCCATCTATGACCGCAACACGGCCGTGCGGCTCTTCCGGCATGCAATTCGCAGCTATATGCAGCCATTGCC
This sequence comes from Volvox reticuliferus, assembly GCA_019650235.1. Lineage (NCBI taxonomy): Eukaryota > Viridiplantae > Chlorophyta > Chlorophyceae > Chlamydomonadales > Volvocaceae > Volvox > Volvox reticuliferus. The sequence continues at coordinate 1,800,428 of BNCP01000020.1, forward strand.
AATGATAACAGTTGCGTCACCTTCGGTAACACCCATCTTGGCTATCTCTTCCTTCAACCACCCCCGGGCATCATCCTCCTTCACCCACGGACAGCCTACCGGAATAGCCACCTCTGTCAGCTTATCCAGAAGCCTTGCACGGCCGGGGCCCAACCCCAGCGAAGTGGCTGAATCGGGCCGAAAACCGGAGACCAGATCGCGGGCAACACGCCCGGTGGACCCGGAACCCAGCCGACCACCCGCCCTCGAACGCCCTGGGCGGCATACAGCACATCGCGCACAAGAGAGGGCTCTGTGGTGGCCTGCAATTGCAGGGAGAAGGGGGCCCACGTGGAGAAGAAAATGCAGCGAAGAGAGCCTGCAATGGTCTTTGATTGCCTGGCGCCGTTGGGTATTGGTTTCTGTGGAAGGTGTTCACAAGCTAAAAATAAGATTCAAAATCCAAACCCAGCCACGTGCTCACCGACATATTGACTCCGAAACCCGTCATCAGGGGGTCCCCTGAAGGGCCCCCGCCTGGCATGGCAGCAAGGGAAGAGCTGCGCGTAAGGACCTCGCCCTCTCCACCACCGCCGCCGCCCTGCATGCCCTGCAATGGCGGCAAATGTGAAAGAGGACGCCCGAACAGGGTTGGACCCAGTGACGTCTTAAACGTATGGGTTACGGGAAGCAGAGCAAAAAAACAATCCCAGATCACAGGTCAGGAAAGCGTGCTCAGCTCGCGGAAAGCTCGCTGCTTTGCTCGCAGAGGGCACGCTGGAAACTCCCCAAGTAGGACGCGAGAGGCAGTATTCGCCACGGACCGTAAAGCATACGGAGAAATTTACTGTCCAGGTGAGAAATAGAACATTCGGTGCCAGTGCATCGGCACACTTCTGTCCCTTAGGTTCCCGATGCTTGTTCCTTTTTTCTGCCAGCCGCATAACCATACGCTCTGCCCGCACCATGAGCGACATCCTGCTACCCTCCGTTGACAAAACCGTTGGCTCGTCTCCCATCTCCGAGGGGGTCCTCCGGAGCCTGGGCGCCAAACCCGGTCGGCCCCCACCGGGGCTAAGCCGATTGCAAAGGTCCATCGCAAATTCCTGAGCGTATGCCCACAGGATGATGGCTGGAATTCTGGGTAGCAATGCATAACCCCGAAGCGGCTTGGAAGGGGGAGGCGATGACACGGCTCCTCCATACTTTGCGCAAGGAGTTGGAGGCCGCTGGCGCCGACAAAAGCAAGCTCGACAAGTTGAGATGCCTTTCCTGGCGGGGGAGTCATAGCTGATGCTGTCGATGTCTGCAAGCCTTGGGATGGGGATCGATATTGCTGGGGTGTTCTGCTATGCCTTCCGTCATGTCATCGGCTTCGCCATGGTCAACGCCACCCGAGCCATGCCATGCCGCTCTCTCGTTCCTGAGGGTCAAACTTGGCCCCAAACCTTCTGCCCATGACACAGGCTCACCGAGGTGTTCGTACTGAGCATACTTGTGAAGGGGGACTTGTCGCTGTGGGATTTCATTCTCTGGCACGCCTGAGCTCTCCAAAAGTGCTGGAAGTGCGAACCATCGTCCCTTGGACCGAAGGCCACGACATAGTGCCGTACCTTCGTGCACCTTCGTGCCTACACGCTACTCCGCGTTATGTCGTGACTAGAGGCGTAGCTTCACAGCTTGCGCAACAGCTACTAGTACACGGCGTGCCACTGATATAAACTAGCTAGCTCCGTGGTGGTGGTAACTGCTCTCAACTGATGTCAGTTAGGATCTTCAAGTAACGTCCCGAGGCGTACAAGGTTGGGGCTTATGTGATACCTGCAGCCGCACATCATCCATGACGCCCACAGGTCAGGTTATCCCTCCGTCGCCGCGCCAGGACCCCCTTGCCTCCTGCGCACGGCCCCAACGAGTAGCATCACAGAGAAGACAAGCGAGGCGTCCCATTGATCCAAGTAATTCGAAATCTACCATACGGGCCCCTTGACGGTTGCCCAAATGTGCAACAGAATGTGCCCCACACCGCAAAAACGAAAAAAGGCAATGAAACGGGACTGCGAAACACATTAAAAAATGTATGTCCTACTTAGGATTCAGAGACATCCTGGGTGGGCATGCGATGAGGCAGGGTAATACAAAGACACCCGCATGGCTAGTCTGGCTTCATAGTTCCTTTCCCAGCCCTTACCTCGCACAACAAACGGGAGACGGGGGCCAGGGGCCGTATACTACCGTACTGTGACACATATGCGCCGGAACATATCCACGTTTGGCACGCCAATCTAGATATGGTGGGGCCAGCCTCTCACCGCCTTCTTCTGGCCCGCGCACTCCGTAGTTTGTCCACTGACCCGCTTCGCTCTTCCCGCTTTATCCCCGCAATCCGAGGCAGCCCAGGCCTCACGAACACCTCGCTGTACCCCTGACCGGGGCAACAAGCTATCATCTTTTGTCGTTCACGTGCAGCACCGAAAGCGGCACGGCGAGCGCCACGGGCTGCTGGTCGATCCGGCGGAGTATGGGGAGCGCACTGAACTGGGCCATCCAGGCACGACGCATGTGCTGGGAGCGATTAGGGCCGCTGGCGTGCAACAAGGTGTCCAAGAACACCACCTGGGTAGCGGCAGCGGCAGCGGAACAGGGGGAAGATGAACCGATATACGCTACTCAATCAACCATGTTTTCATGTTAGCAGAATATAATCCTTGTTGTCTTTTTCGAGTTCTTGCGGTCCTTTGAGCCCGCAAGGACTGGCCTGCACGGGCCTTACGACCTCATGAAGCTTGTAACATCACCTCACCTCACAACCACCAAAAACCTACTTTTTTAAATCTATTCGTGCCCTACATTTCATGCAATGTCTTATTTGGCAGTGCGTCCTCTTACGCCGCAGTCCCTTGGCCTCACACGTGCAATCGTTGCGCACCTTCGGCTCAGCGCTTACGAATGGCCATCCGCCTTGCGGCCGGCTCTTCAGATGGGTTTAAATATATGCAGGTCTATCTTCCGCCTCCGCTGAACAGCACTATTCGCAAGGCGGAATTCATCAAGAGCAGCACTCAATTCGACGATTGTCCACCAGCAGACAAGCTGCCTGAGTTTGCTCTCATAGGTAGATAAAACGTTGGGAAATCGTCCCTTATAAATTCCCTTACTAGGAACGACAAACTGGCCAAGATTTCTAAAGAACCCGGTAATTCTGTTGTAGCGGCGGCTGTAATTCAGCAAACCCCATCTAAGCAATTGAACGCACTATGCAGACATGACCAAGTTTATCAACCACTACCTTATCAATGACTGTTGGTACTTGGTGGATTTGCCGGGGTACGGGTGAGTGTGTCAAGCATAAGTGCGTGGATGTGAAGCTTCGAAGGAATCCCCTTTTATTTAGGGCCTGCCATTGGTAGGTCCTCAATAACTTGCACCTTGGGGATCAGTCCCGCCCTTGTGATGCGAAATTGTTGCACAGTTGAGTGGTCCTAATGTATGTACCTGTTTGTATAATTTCTAACTTCATCATCCTGCCTGTTATGTTATAGGTTTGCCAAGGCCGGAAAGTCTAGCAAGGAAGAGTGGCTGACATTTACAAAGGACTACTTTATCAAGCGGGAGAACCTAGTCAGCGTGCGTGTTGCTGCTGATAGACTCCAGTGTACCGCCCCAGGAAGTGGACAAGGACTGCGCTAATTGGCTGGCTGAATGAAAGGTTCCCTTCTGCATAGTGTTCACAAAAATTGACAACCGCAAGAAGGAGATGCCTGCCAATTCGCAAAATATACGGACTTTTAAACAGCTGGTTAGTTCGGGATTGCTCGCTGCTGCTTGTCATCATTTCAGGCTGCCGTACCTGTGCTAACTTTCATGAAAGACCCTTATTGCTTTATTTCATTTGTGGGTGTCAATGAAGCTGCTGCATCTGGAAAGGGTTACATGTTTGTCTGGGATTGCATCCAGGCTGATTATGACAGATATCTACAATCGGGCGGGGCATTGTCTAGCTAATAACTAAATGCCCACCTGCCTGAGCCCTTCTATTGTTGCACGCAAAAGGCTATTAAATTTTTTATTTAGTATTTCAGCCCGGTGGGTTTTCCTTGACCTTTTGGACATGCGATGCAGATGCATGTCTGAGGAGTGCGTGGGAGGAGCTGCCGCGCTGTTTTGAAACAAGCTCACAAACTGGGGCAGGACGCTCCGAGCTGTTGGGCTATGTGGCATCATTGCGGGAGCTTCACGTGCGCAGCACATCGTCCGTATCATCATCATGCTTCTAGGGTGTGTGTTTGTGTGTGTTAACTCAGATGCAGATGCCTTTGCCAGTATGTTTGTGACACAAATGTTCTTTTCACCTGTTCTTTGCTTGTGTCCTCTTCACTTGGGTGCAGATTGCAGGAATTTTGGATAGCAGTTTGTCTGATAACATTATTAGCTGTTCATCAATTCATCAGGGGGAAGGGGGCACCCACCAAAATGCTTAAGGACAACTCTGATGTAAGATTGCACTTGGCGCTGTTGTGTTCACCCAACCAGGAACCAATTCAGAAGAGATCAACTGATACACCTTACACCGCACAGCAGTGCTGGCCATGCAACTATTCAATGCCTAAAGCAGCAGCAACAAGGGCACAAACACAGCAGGCGAACTCTGCCGCCCCTACCATGTCTTCCCATGCCAACCATGACCATCCGTTTCCCAGTGAAATCAGCATATTGTCATTACTATCTTCCACCTGCCAAAGCACCTCCTCACGTCGCTGCAGCTCTCATCACAATCATCGAGTTCATGGTCACTGCCGCTGCCAGTGATTGCTTGTATTCCAGTGCCTCCATCAACCACTCAAGGTACGTGAAGTATGTAGCAGTCACCTTATGAATGCTTGTATGTGATTTGGAAGTGTACATGAGTAAAGTGCAAGCTTGGTACGTGTAGTTGGTCTGGCAGCAGCAGAGTCTAAAATAAACTCTGAACTCATAATAATATTGTAAAACTTCAGTGCTTGGCCAATCAAAGCAATCTACCAGGGTGTCTTTGCTACCGTTGTAAATAGCTGGTCTAGTAATCATTTTTAGTTGGCTAGTTATTTACGTAGCAAAACTCGTCTGTCCTACTGTCATCCCTACATATTATCCCTATGCGAGAAACCCCCTAGCAGATAGCCTAGCAGCCGATGCTGATAGGCTATCAAGGCCCTATCAGCACTGGCCGCTAGGGGGCCAACTGCCTGCTAGGCCTGCTAAGCTATGATAGGGACCTGCTAAGCACCTGCTAACATCCTGCTAGGTCTGAGTTGCTAGCCTAGCCGGATACCTAGGCCTGCTAGGTATCAGATCAAGACTAAATATTTCCCGCCAAAAATATTTGCCCGATGAACACCCTATATATGTGATCAAATCCTCATAATTCAGCTAATTCTGTTATAATTTATAGCTTTAAATAAACGATCCTTATGAACATTTTGAATGATAAGTTGTGGGGATCCTACCTCTAAAGTGCGACCCACCATCGGGCAGAAGCCAGAAGCAATGTAGATGCAAATATAGACCTTTCCCCACGCGCCCCTATGCACTCGTGCAAGTCAGGCCTGTTGGCATTGAAGGCATTGACATATATCAAATGTTGTCATGATGATAATAATCAAAGATAAATTCTTTAACTTTGGCATGGCCGATTTCATGGATGCTGAAGATAATGATTATCGGAAATCTATATGTTTTTTGTGTCACATAACTACTGCCCATCCATTATGGCATTTTTAGCATGTGATGGCCCCAGCAGCATAGCTGGACATATCTGAAATGAAAATCTGTAGGGCAGATTTATAATATCGAGAAAGTTTACACCAAACTCGCAGGCTTAGCAGCTATATAGCAGAAAGCTATCAGTATTCTAGCAGATAGCCTAGCAGACACATATCCAGGGGTTATCGGATAGGCTAGCAGCTAGCCCGGCCCTGCTACCTAGCAGGTCCCCTGCTAGCCTAAAGCTAGGTAGCAGATACATGCCCGGATAGGCCATTTCCTGCTAGCCTAGCACCCCCTATCTGATAGGGGGTCTCTCGCATAGGGTATATTACCGAGTCCTAATAATGTAAGGCCCTCAGGAAGTTTTGCTGTCGCCGGCAAAATGTGATTAAGGGTATCCTTAAATCAGGTCGATACTGTGGATCACACCCTGAATGCACTCGTAGATACGGGCGCCAGTGACGACTTCAGCTCATTGGCAGAGGTGAATGCGCCGGGGTTGTCCCCACAGTCGTCGGAATGGTTGCAGGTTACCCTTGCAGATGGGGGTAAGCAGCCCATTTGGGCAGGGTCAACCTTCACCTGTGTATGTGAGAGCTGACTGATGCTGCAACATATATACTGGGGTCCTTGACTTTACAGCAGTATGTGTGGGGCTGGCATTGACTTAAAGAGCCTTAGCCGCCTGATTGAAGGCCTTCCCACCTGCGGTGATGGCCTCTTCCACCCGTTGCATCTTTTCTGGGCGCTCATCCTCCTCAGCATTACTGTAGTCCTCCACGGCTGCCTTCACCTTTTTATGATGCTCGTGCAGCTTGGATAAAGTCTCCTTTTGTCCCAGGAGTGACTTGTTCAGTTTACCCTCGTCTGCCTGAACTGACATTTGTAGAAGTTCAACTCTGGGAACGTGCGCTTGCCGGTTGTTGTTGACGCACTCTTAACCAGGTTGAGCTTGCATTCCAATTCCACCTTAACTTCCAGCGCTTTCTGGTAGGCGTCGTGTACCCGAGTCTCTTCCATGGATAGGATAGCGCCCATATCATCCCCCAGCTTTTTCAGGATCGCTACTACTTCTGGTTTTGTTTCTAATGCTAGGATTCGCTCAGTAGCCTTAGAAATCAGCTGCTCAAGGCCAGCTTTTCCGGTCGCAATTTGCTTGGCTCATGGTCGAGCTGAATGAGAACACCGATGCAGATGCAGATGCGACGAGCAAAGAATGGCCAGCCAAAGGCCCAGCACCTACACCGATGACTACATATGTACACAACTCGAACCGTAACACCAATAACACACCACCACCTGCAAACCTTCCCTGCTCCAGAACCACAATCGTTCGTACCTCGAGTGTAGCAGAAAAACGTAGTTTCCTTCACTGCGCTTCAAAAAACTGATCAGTTTATTTCAACAAAAACACTAAGGTTTAGCTCCTCAGGAGCCTTCCACCAGGCCTTAGGTGCCTTGTGCCATAAGGGACAGGATAAAGGGAGGAAACAGGGAAGAAGGGAAGGAAGGACAGGCAGAAAGGGAGGGACAGGGAGGGGAGGACAGAGGGGAGGGAGGCCTCGGGAGCTTAACTTGTCACGTCCTCACACACATCGATCTTTATCACATTGGGATTCCTTTTACCAAGATATGCTGCTATTGAGGGATGCTTTCAAAACTTTAAATGCCATGAGCCTCCAGAGGACCACTTGAGCCTTCAAGGTTTGTAAAGCACCTACCCCTGCAATTCAAAGTTACCATCTGGCTATGAACTTTGGCACATGGCATTATCTTACAGAAAGTATCGTAGGGCTGAGAGGGTGACGTTGTTCTTTGTCACCAGCTTACCTAATGGTCCAGTTGATACCCACCCACATAGCTAACTGCTCACATGGTCAATTAACCTTTAAAAAGATTCCTGCCAATGTTATCATAATGCTTGACAACCCTCTGTATACATATTCTAGTTCTAAAAGCCTGATTTTGCTTGGGATATCCCCTGCAGGGTAACTGATCAGTTTTCTAAAGTGTAGTGAAGGAAATATGGTTTTCTGCTTTACTCAGGATAATGATTCTGGTTCTGGAGCAGGGGAGGTATGTAGGCAGTAGTGTGTTATTGGTTATACTTTTAAGTTGCATACTTATTTAGTCATCGGTGTGGATGCTGGGCCTTTGGCTGACCATCCTTTATTGCATCTGCATCAGTGTTCACATTATTAGGCTTGACCTTGAGCCAAATTGCCACCGGCAAAGCTGGCCTTGAGCAGCTGATTTCTAAGGCTACTGAGTGAATTCTATTGTATCTCCGCCTACAGCAAAGGCTCAATCGAAAGATGCCAGACAACTGGCCATGTCGGATACTACCTGTAGATACCCCAGGATGCTACAAATTCTAGCTTTAGAAACAAAACCAGAGGTATTAGCGATCCTGCAGAAACTTGAGGATGATAAGGGCGCTATCCTGTCCTTGGAAGAGACTCGGTTGCATGATGCCTACTAGAAGGCACTGGAAAATAAAGTGGAACTGGAATGCAAACTAAAGCTGGTTAACAGTGTAGCAACAGCAGCCGGCAAGTGCATGTTCCTAGAGTTGAACTTCTACAAGTGTAAGTTCAGGGTGGGGCAAACCAAACAAGTCTCTCATTGGACAAAAGGAGACTCTGCCCAAGTCACACAAGCATCATCAAAAGGTGAAGGCAGCCGTGGAGGAGTACAGCAGCACTGAGGAGGACGAGTGCCCAGAGAAGATGCAATGGGTGGAGGAGGCCATCATGGCAGGTGGGAAGGCCTGTGATACGGCACTAGTCGTGGCTTTTAACCACGGGTGGGATGTCATGGGGGGCTTAGGAGGTGCGGCTTTTGCCTCATCTGAGGTGGAACAAAAGGAATTGCAGGCAGCAATCAAAGCAGCGGAGATAGCTAAGAAAATGAGCAAGCTAGCATGTGGGGGCATGCATCCACATGCATGGTCATCCACCTCCGGGAAGAGCGCAGGGATGAGCAATGCACGTGGGAATGGAGGTGGAGGGGGAGGAGCAGGAACAAGAGGGATAGTTGGGGCTCAGGCACCCTGAGTGATGCCTTGGTTTACCTGCGGTAAGGTATGTCACTTGGCAAAGGAATGCCCAAATAATTGCCGTTAGGATAACATTGGGTTTCAGTTCTCGGGCCCCCAGTTTTTTCTCCCTGGGGGGAAGGTCCAGTTGGGTGGCAAGGTGTGGATAGGTGAGGGTGTTGTGGGGGAGAGTCCCCTGGAAACTGCCAGACAGGCAGAATGGGCAGCAGCCTGAGGAATATGTCTGTATTTTTTTCTATCGACTATAGCGCACATGATCGTCAATAGACAATTGGAAATAATAGATGGACTATAGTTGACATGGACTATAGTTGCCGACTATAGTTGATCATCGACTATAGTCAGTGTCGTCTATAGTTGATCATCATATAGGACAGGATAGGAAGAGATCATATATAACCTCACAGAACCCCTCCTTCTCTGACCTCCCTCAGGAGACCAGGTGCACCATCTGAGTCGTATGGGTGCATTCCCTTGGAGGCAGTTATCGAGCGTGTCTGTATTGTCTGAATTCCAAGGCAGGTCGCAGGAAAGCGTGGTTCTGCTGGAGCAGCAGGAACAGATGCTAGGGATGATGAGATCATGTCACAGTTTGTACTTAACACTTTGGTTGGCCCTCCACCTGAGGAACTGCTGCCGGTGGTGCTAGACGAAATTGCAGACACTGTGAGGCAGGAAGTAAAAGAGCAAGGGCTCTGCCCATCACAGGCCAGTGCAAGGTTAGCAGCAGTCATGGCTGCAGAGGAATGCACAAGGCATCATGACATGGGGCTGGACAGCTAGCAAGCAATAGAGGACCTTGGTGTTGTTTATGAATTGTAAGGTCGTGATAGATTAGATTATTCGTTGCTTGCTGTGTGATATGCGTGAGGCACGCAGGGCAGGTAAATATTTGCAGCAGTAGCTGGTCGAGACGCTGGGTGCATCAGGGTTTTGCACTGTTGTGGATACTCGAGACGGGACAGGCGCCTGCTAAGCAGCAGAAAAACCACCCGGGGGCTTATGAGCACACGGTGCAGCATGGGGGCTGGCAGTCATGGGAGGTGATGTCACCCTACTTGATGGAGACATCTGGGGTGTGGTTGGGGGATCATTATGAAGGCCTTGCTTGGGATAAAAATACTCAGATTAAATGAACGTTTGGTGTTCCCATTCGGCTCGATCCATCCCTTGATTTATTACCCCACTGGGGACAAAAGTGTGTAACTAGATTTAGCAGAGAACTGATCAGTTTTTTAACCTGTAGAAAGGAAAACTACAGTTTTCTGTTTTACTCGAGGTACAAACGATTGTGGTTCTGGAGCAGGGAAGGTTTGTAGGCAGCAGTGTGTTATTGATTGTACTTTAAGTTGCATACGTACATAATAATCGGTGTGGATGCTGGGCCTTTGGCTGGCCATTCTTCGATGCAGATGCATTGGTGTTCCCATCCGGTCACAACCTTCGCCTTCCGGGTGTGGGGCCCCTCCCCCACCTACTTGCGTTCTTGGCAATAGCGTTGAGGGGTTGCCGAGAGGTTGTCGAGGGTTTGTGGCCCAGGGTTTGTGGCCCAGGGTCGAGGGGATGTGGCCCAGGCAATCACATTCCAGCTCCAAGTTGTAGAGGGTGAGGATAAGAGCATAGAGGAGTAATGGATGGATTAATCAAGCACATTTGCATATTAAGGCAATTGGCAGAGAGGCAGGTGTGGATGGCAGCTTTCAGGGTAGGGTGATGGGGAGTGCGCGAGTCAACGGGCCGAGCAAGAAAAGGAGCAGCCAGCGGCCCACGAGAAGCAGTCGCGTGGCAGTGGGTCAGTGGAGCTCAGGGGGCACCAGATTCCCGTCACTTCATACTATTTTAATCTTCGAGGTTCCTTACCAGGGTATTGGTACCTGATCTCATTCCGTCATTGGCCCCAATTCCCCGCATGCAGTGAAAAAGGGGCCTGCCAGTCCACAGTGGGGAAGGGACGGAGCGGGACTTCAGGGCAGGGCAGTGTTGAAAACGCTGGCTGCTGTACAAAAGGAAGTCGGGAAGACAGAAGGGGACAAGCCAGACGGTGACCATAGTAACAGCCCTGCCGTAGTCACGGGCCCCATTATCCCGTACGGCACTTGTTGGGTCACGCCCGTCCCCACGCCCCTGTTTGTGCACCGCCCAAATCCGTAATCGCCCACGTCGAAGATGCACTTGCTTGTGGACGTACGGCATTCTGGAAGAGGTGCTGACGTACGGAGAAGTGGGATGCGAGGAGTGGGCCTTCGGCTCGGGCACTTACGTGCAGTGAAGCGCCCTCTACATCACTTCAGCGACGTCACTTCGTCTGAACGTCTGAACCAAGCCTGGAGGTGCGGTGCATAACCAGGGTAATGCTGAGCTGCATTATGTTAGTCGTTGTGCGTGTAAGACCACGCCATGCAGTAGAAGACTTCACGGGCGTTAAATTTTATGCGCATGCCCCCCTTCTGCCAGGAGAGCTCCGCCCACGCTCAGGTAGAAACTCGGGCCCTTCGCAGTGGACCGCAGCTAAAATCAAAATCATCCAGGTGCAGATTGGGTGCTAGGACCGAATCCGTAAACCCAGGGCGGGATAAGCCAGGGGCGGGAGGGCAAAAACACCAACGGACCAAACCTGTCAACGACATGACAAGGGGGAACATGAATACCGGAATAAAAAAGGTGCATCAGGTACAGGTAGTACGGTGCGGATGCAGCTTCAAGCTCAGATGTGTACAGCACCTGCGGGTGCATGGGACATCAAGACATGGCCTAGTACGGCTAAAACCATACAGGTGCCACGTTACGTGATGATCCATACATGCGCATGCGCCCCGTCCTCAGCCATCCTGATCTTTCTTCGTACAAAACTTACCTTGGGCTGTACGACATGCTGGGCCTTGGTGTCATACCGCGAGCGGTTGGATACGGTGTCCATCAACGACGATGGTAATTGATAGGTTTGAGTTTGGCAGTTGACAATTTGCCGTACATATCGACGATATATGTACGGTATATAATTTCTCAATAAGAGTAATGAAACACCGTGACTAATCATCGCACGCACGGATCGCGGCAGCCTGCACGGTCGTGGACGTGGTTGTGGACGTGGACGGGAACTAAAAGATGGAACCGGACTGTAGCACCCGGGTTCTTTATCTCATGTAATCGTCGTGCTGGCTGCAGCGCATTTAGTATTCTACACGCTGTGATGTTAGTTGCATTACGTACGATATCAGAATGGAATACTGGATGGCCGTGTGGCCTTGGGCTGTTGTGCCAGGGTGCGGGTTTTCGCCAATTCGAGGACTATGCAGGATTTTCCGCGAGCATCTGCGCTGGCATTGTCTAGACTCTTTCTTGACCAAAGATGTAAATGTCCTTTGTTGTGCATTTTCGTACATTGAGGCCAGTCCTGTGTTTCGTCGATGCGCCGTACGGCTGTTTGCTTATCGGCCTCTGAGGGCTGCGGGTTATATTCTCTGTGAGCCCCGGATATGGCATTCCTCGGACCTTGTCAATCTGGACTGCTTTGTCAGGGCGCTGGGGCCCGTCTGGGAACGAACGAGGATCAGGGGACGGTAGAGAAAGGAAGGAAGAGAGAGAGACGGCAAACCTTAGCCATGTAAGATGTCGCTTACACGGACACCCGATTGATCTGTCCACCGCCACCGGTCTTTATGGCCACAAATAAATGATGTTTCTCTGTTGAACGAGTGGCTCGTATCTTTTGTAGCGATTTCGCATGTCTCGCGCATTAGGGACAGCGGAGGGACCGAAGCTTCTGCATGAACCTCTGACCAGGGAAGCAGACCCATGCGAGCATACCGTCCAATACGACTGCCTTTGTGGACCAGAAACAGCTTCATCATTTAAACATGAATAGGCGCGCATTGGTTTTGAGCACGGAATCCAAGCAGATATCACGCGGTGATTGGTACGGGTAACGAGGTAATTGAGAAGCAGGCACGCTCCCCCTCAGATGAGGAGTTTGCTGCTTCGAAGATCTCTCCCTGAATGGGGAATTATGGGTAGGTGACCCCGCGAGTGTCAGGCCCGGTGAGATATATAACACATGTGTATACGGCAAGAGCACAGTAGGCAATATGCCACTTCAAGTGGGCTGTGCGTGTGGGGCCTTCTTACGACGTTAAACATATTTTATTATAATTTGTCGCACTGGTATGGACATCAAGATCCTCAGACGTTGCATAATGTGGGATGATTGCTGCCAGCTGAGGAAGGCAGCTCCGGAACCTGAACCGGATTGCATTTTTTGGTAGTCCGAACTCGCAAAACTTATCACAGCCTTTTATAATTATTAATATCAGTCAATCGGTGAAGTGGGCGTGAATTATTATAATAAATGCAGTGCCGGTGCAAAGAACACCGCTGCGTAAGATCGCAGTTGCTGCAGTTCGGTTACATTGTTTTGGAGAGATTCTTCCAGGGGGAGGACCTTCAGACGCTCCAATTCGTAGGTTATGCTCCTCTTCGTTGTATCCTTGCCCATCTTTTGGTCTGCTGCTGTGACTAACGGCTGCGTACCATACGTTTCGCACATGTTAGGAGGCCGAAGTAGTGCTCGAGGATGCTGGGGCCTACGAAGACGTCTACATGTCAGTACAAGACGATGCAGTCGCCAAGAGAAGGTGAGGGAGCCACCAGCGAGCGAAGCCGCCTCAGCTTCAGCGCGTATTCGCCATCATGGCGCTCCTTTCAAATCCTCGGTGGCCGTACAAATGCCCGCGGGTATCCTCATAACCAGCTCAAACCCCACGTCCACGATCCATTCCGACCGGCCCAGAGGCTGCATTTTCGAGGTCGTACGGCCTTTCAGTTGTGGCGAGATCACCCCCAGCTTCGCCACACGCAAGGCCGACGGCGCAGCGGCGCTGGTGGCCGCACGGTCGTCCACTGCCAACTCGATGACTGCTTTCCTCGCGATGCCGACCTCCACCAGCGCCGCGATCCGTTTGCCGAGTCTGGGCCTTTTGGCTTCCTCTTATCAGCTGCATTGCCTGGTGCGATCAGCTCTAGGCTTCCCGCCCTGCAAGGCGGGTCAGTTCGGGTGTTGCGATGCTGGCGGATGCGGCTCTGAATTCCGTCCTAACCTGAAAGACACCCGAAATTGCACGACCAACCGTGATGCCAATATTGTTAGCGTCCATGGTAACGCGGATAGTTTGTCAGCGGCGTCGTGCCTTACAAACGATGGACTACTGCCAGAGGTTGCTGTTGTAAACGGCGCCCCAGCAACAGCAACTGATTCGGCTGATGCTGCTTTAAGCGCCGCTGTATCGCGGCGAAGGCCAACACCACCGTCACCGCAAGCCGTTTTAGTCGCGGCAACCACACTTTCGCCGGGAGAGCACGGGGGTGAGGGTCCGTATCTGTTCAATGAGCAGTTCATAGTTAAGCCTCCTCGCAGCAGCGCTGCAGCAGCGTTCGGTTGGCACAGGGACTCCGACTGGTGCCGCGACCGACAAGAGTACGAGTACAGTCCGTACGTGTCGGTGAGGTAGCTGGGGCATAGCGCGGGAATCTGTGGGAGCAGGCGAGTGATTTGACTCCGTTGTCCACCACGTATCTTTAAAAGATATTAAAGGAATTATTCTGTCCTAACTAAGCAGAGCTCAGATGGGTGACATTGTTAGCGTTCAGCTAGACATATTGCGGAATGTTCTGGCGGTTCAGCAGATAGAAATTACATGTACAAGTTCCTTGTGTCGATGGTTGTGGTCTCCGTGTAGATGGCTTGCTGCAGGGCGTTGCAACCCAGCGTTCCGCCCTCTCTCTCCTTCCGCATCCCCACCGCTTGCTTGGCCACTGGCTTAGGGCGATATGGGGTGGCTTCCACCAGTACAAAGCATTTCGGCATGTCTGCTGGCTGCGTTACAACAAACATAAGGCTCTGTTTGCCCCTGGCTGTCCCCTCCGGCTGTACAATGTAGGTGTGGACTGCTCTGGATGACATGACAGCTGGTGAGGAACGGGGTGGGGCACCGTACGGCAGGATGCGTTGGGGGATGCACGGCACAGGTGGTTGGGTAGGTAAGCGGTTGCTTGAAACGATGCATGCAGCCAGACGGGGAAATCTCCCCGGCCCAGTGCTGCACCTGTTTGGTGTCTAGCGAGAGGGGAGGGGGCAGAGCTGCTTCAAGTCTCTGTCCGCTTATCCATCTGTCAATGGCTGGATCTAATTATAGTTGGGATTATCAATTATGACTTGGTTTCATAGTTTTGACCATGTCTCTCAATCTGGACAGTACACAAGTGCTATAATCAGGCGTGTGGCCTCCTTTGTCCAGGTGGATGCTGGGCATGGAGTCACATTGAAGCAGGGCATAACTAGCCCTTGCGAAGGAACTTAGCTTCGGACTGCGTGATATGGTCCGATGTATGTCCCGAAAATTCATAAGATTGCCCTAAAAGATGCTCGGTGGCAGCCTCGCAAGGAGGCCACACTCCTGGCAACACCTGGCACATCGCTGGGCTGTGATGGGTCAGTCAGATTATGATGGGACGACGAGGCAAAGTCCGGCGCGGCATTATACGCTATGAGCATGCAGGCCAGTACGGCAGATTGGCACCAAAACGTAGAGCATCAACTCGCCACAAGGAGTACCCCTCTCTTCCTTTGGCTGCAGATAACGGCGCTTTGACTGTTCTGCCTGGCAGCCACGTCGCCAGCGATGCCAATTGGTGCGGTGATGGTTGGTCCAAGGGTCGCCAGCCCGATGAGTATCTATTTGTGCCCGCGGGGACAGTGGTGAGTTGAGCGGTATTCACTCACGCCCTTACAACTGTGGCGGACTTGAGATCGATGTATGTATGGCGCGCTGCATGAGGCAGTGCCAGGCGCTTCTCCGTGCTCTCTCCACTCGCCCGATGCCTCGGCTATCTCTCTCTCCCTCTGTGCCGGCCCTCTGCCTCCCACATCAGCTACCCCTGAGGGGTTTCCTTCCTAGATTGCTTGTACCGAAATTGCCATCATGCATGCACCTGTACATGCATGCTTGAGTAGCGTATATTCTGCTAACATGAAAACATGGTTAATTGAGTAGCGTATATCGGTTCATCTTCCCCCCGTTCCGCTGCCGCTGCCATCCCCAGGTGGTGTTCTTGGACACCTTGTTGCACGCCAGCGGCCCTAATCGCTCCCAGCACATGCGTCGTGCCTGGATGGCCCAGTTCAGTGCGCTCCCCATACTCCGCCGGATCGACCAGCAGCCCGTGGCGCTCGCCGTGCCGCTTTCGGTGCTGCACGTGAACGTCAAAAGATGATAGCTTGTTGCCCCGGTCACGGGTACAGCGAGGTGTTCGTGAGGCCTGGGCTGCCCATTACATGTACTCATCACATTTGTATCCGCAGCATCAGCTCAGTCATTAGGCATCAGCTTATGCAGTTCGGGGAAGCTCGGCGGAAGTCAGCTCTTTTCAGAGATGTGTATTCCTCCGGCTCTCTGCACCCATGTCGTTATCCATGCGATTGGGGTATTTGCACATTCGTATTACATTTGCCGGGAACTGGCGAAGACCGCTGTGTGAACCATCAAGGAACTGGGCACTGAACACTGTATGAACGCACTGAGCACCTGAGAATAATACTGCCTCGATGGGAGGTGGGTGGCAAGGCGGGTGGCAAGGCGGCTCCCCCCCCCTCATCATGGATGTGCACTACGTGCAGCGCTGCATATGGCCATATGTGGAGCCGGCCGGGTCCTTTCCGCGTATTTCGTGTATGTGTCCCATCTGTGTCCATTGGACATCTATGATATCCCGAGAGGGCTTCATTTTTCAGTACCTTGGTTGCGACCTGAATGGCTGCTGGCACCTGACGTGGATCTGCTGGCATCTGGCATCCACGAAAGCGAGACCAGTTTGAATATGTTGGACTTACGGTCGAGCAGCATCGAGATCAGGACTTTGCGTTTTAATCTCTTCTTGAGCATAGCTGCTGCCTCGGGCTATGTGTCGAACGTAAATGCAACCCGGTGTCAAGGGTGACGATTTCTGGGGTGTGTGTGTGTGTGTGTGTGTGTGTGTGTACACGTTTTCAGGCTAGCATTACCTTCCGCAGACAGGGCCCCGGTGCTCGGCTCCTTTAAAGCCATTGCTGTCGTTGGATGGGGCTGACCACAGATGTAGCAATCTTGTGGCCGGCGGCAGCTGTTCTGCACAAGCCGTGAAATGCTTCATGCAAGTTCGGTTTCCTCCCACGGCCATCTGTCGCGTACACCGCCGGAGCTGTTTAGTAGCAGGTCCCGGGCCCCTTAAGGGCGGGCTTAATCGAAGCATACATAATGCCGGAGACTACAGAGATGACAGATTACTGGAGATACTGAAGGTCTTCGTGGACACTTCCTGGAAATAATAAAGGCTATCGACTGCTCTGACGCCATCGTTCATTTCCCGTCTGTGCCAGTGCATGCTCGACAGCGGCGAATGGGGGAAGGGTCCCCCACTCGGTACTGTGCTTCATGTCTCCCGGCGCGAGGGACGTGCGCGTGTACACAGGTAATGGAGGGCCAGCTGCGGATTTAGGAAGGCAGCACACGTGGGGCGCAGCTAGTCGTGGGGCGCCTCACAATCGTGTCGAAGCTAAAGCTTATGGGCTCACACTACCCAGTGCCAGTGTTTATATTTCTTGCTTGGTTGGGGATACGGCCTGTAGGAAGCGAAAGGAGCCAAAACATTCGCTGGCCTTGACCCGCCTCAGCCTTTAGCTTTACTCTGGGCAAATTCGTACAAAATGAGCCTGGGGTATTATTGTATTGTTCACGTGCATGTAAGGCGGTAGGGAGGATCGTATTGCCTTAACCTTTTGAACGAAACGAAGTCGACGACTTGCTCTCAAGCTCCCAAGGGAATACATACAGATAGATAAAGGGCAACTTTCAGAGCGCCACTTGCCAATCAGTTATCTTAGACCTGCGTGCTGTAAGGCAGCAGGGCTAATGTATATTACCTTCTGATTACCGGTACCGTACCGGGGTTATTAGCCCCAAAATAAACCTTAATGCCATCCCGCAAACCTCGGGAACGTGCAAAAGGGAATTCCTCTCATTCAAAATAAAATTTTAATATTAAATCAAGTTTTCCTATAAAAAGGGAAGGCAAGTACCTAAGATGGGGCCAATCCCTTACACATGCTTGGGTTTTGGAGAAGGATTCCCAAGCGCAGCAAAACGTTCATTGCGCATTATCAAATTCTCAAAGTCCAAATATTAAATCTTCGCACGATTGGGCGGTGATGATGACTCGTTAGAGCTCGTAAGGCCCATACGAGCCAGGAGGCTCAAAGGACCGCGAAAATCGAAGAAAAAAAACAGAAATGAAAAAGAAAAACAACAGTAAGAAAGAGAAAAGACCAAACGGATAATCAGCAAGGAGAAGTGCAAGAAAACGTTAGGTCCTTCCCATCATAGAAAGCCGCGTTAGTCTGATGCCGTGAATAATGCGCGCAAGGCCTAATTGGTCCTCAATCGACATAATTTGAAGCATAGTAGCACCCTGCACAACCCCTAGCCTAGCAAAATTAGCACGCGCTTCCGCATAACCGACGCACTCCATCAGCACATGATATTCGTCTTCTACTGAGTTAGGGTGGTTGCATACACGACACCAGCGCTGCTCCCTAGGACGACCAGTAGGACGATTTGCCTCAAGCGCCCAAGCACCAAGCCGGAAACGAAGCAGGGAAGTGTACACAACCATCGGGATATAACTAGTAGTATGCTGTGGTAGACCCATCCAATGGGTGTATCTACACATCTTCACACCAGGCTTAGCTCCATCCGAAACAAACTCACGTGGTTGGACATGAAGGCGTGGGTTAACCCAGTCTTCATCAAAGCGTTCCTTCAACGTAAGCATCAGGGCGTCAATATTAATCTCCTTAGAAGCCAGAACATTCACACGGACTTCAAGCTCCCCGTCAACAGGAATGTCCGGACAGTGTCCTAAGCATCTCAAACCACGCAAGACCAGGGAACCCCAGCTAGAACCCGTACAGTCAGACAACAGGGCCATACGAATTTCTTCACTAAAAACATTGTGAAAGATATTGTTTTTGGCCTTCACCAGTTTGTTCCAAAAACGGTAAACCAAGGTGGCCCAGTGAATATGCAATGGCTGTTGACCAAACTCCCGAAAAAGAAGTCTATTATCAGGAACCCTGCCAACCGAAGCAAGAGAACGAAGGAAAGTGCGCTGAATACCAACCATACGGTCTTCCATAGCACGATCAAAATAGCAGTACCTGCCTTGGATATCCCGCGGCCTGTCTATTAGCTGCAAAAGGAAATGAGGACCCCAAACTTGAACCCCATAAGAAAGGATAGCACGAATTTGAGAATCAAAGCACTGAAGAGCAATCCGGGGAATGAAGAGCCCTTTCCTGCGCAACTTACTGATAACAGCATACATAGCACGTTGACCAGCATCAAAGAGTTCATCTGTGCAGGACTCAAAAGGTGAGTCAGTGTTGTACCACGCGTCACTTTTCCTAAGCTCTGCTAGAGTTGCACCCACCATCGCCCTATCGCGCACGACACCACGTCACCCTGTCGTACGTGGGCGCGACGGAGCGGTACGGCACTATCGTACACGGAATGGTACGGCACTGTCGTACGTGGGCGCGACGGAGCGGTACGGCACCGATGACGTCAGCTGTCGTACGTGGACGCTGCGGAGCGGTACGGCACCGATGATGTCAGCTGTCGTACGTGGACGCTGCGGAGCGGTACGGCACCGATGACGTCAGCTGTCGTACGTGGACGCTGCGGAGCGGTACGGCACCGATGACGTCAGCTGTCGTACGTGGACGCTGCGGAGCGGTACGGCACCGATGACGTCAGCTGTCGTACGTGGACGCTGCGGAGCGATACGGCATTGATGATGTCAGCTGTCGTACGTGGGCACGCGTGGATTAGTACGGCAGCGGGCGCGGCGCGATCGCACGCATGTCACGCAGCACGTCGCACCGCACACGCTAGGCGCACTGGCTAAGGGCACAAGCAACCCGCAATGAGCATATCGCCTAATGCACCGTGCACAACGCTGCAAGCATGCATTGCGTGATTGGCATCGCGATAAGTGTGCATGGTCCGGCGACTTGGTCGCGGACAACCTAGAATGCATGAGGCATCACATAGCGACGCGCACTAACGATAACACGTGCGTTATGCATACGCGCGCGCACGAGCATGATAAAGCGAGCGCACCTTGAGGTCGCGAGGCAATGGCTCGAGCGAATGCGGCGCGTCGAATGCAACACTACGCGCGATGGCGTAGTCGGCACCTTTACGCGAGTAAAGAACATTGCATTATTGCTATGACGGCTTATATAGCAATATCCGCACGCGGGATCACGGTAGTACACTTACTACTTACAGATCTCTTGTACCGCGAGCCGTCGCTGCGAGTATATCTGCTATGCGCATTGACGGCCTAAGCATGAATATACAAGCGAATGGATACGCAATCTTGACGATTGACTCTAATACAAGCTAACCGCGCTTTGGTTGAGCTTTCGCCTTTTATTCGCCTATGGTCGTATTTCTTGGATAAGCCCGAGCACCGATTCGCATCGGTTAGATGATGATTGCCTCGGCTAGGCACTGATAGCCTATCACGTCAACTACGCCTGTCTTGGAATATACGTTGTAACTCCTTGCATCGAAGACTTCCGCTGCCTCGATTGGTACGTTCTGATATAATCGAGCATGATGCACTAAGCCTGGTTCTCCGCAGAATCAATGGGCGATTATGAGGAGTGATACAACAAATTTGGTATCGAGACGCAAGGTTCGTTCACGGCCTGCTGTCTCACCCTGATCTCTTTCGTAAGTAGGTCACTTTTATGGCTGGAGTCGGCGATGGCAATCTTAGTCCTTTGGATACATTCGCGGAGGAGCTTGGCCGAGCTGTGATGGCCGCGGCCGCCTCTGGTCTGTAATTGCCTTGCTGCCCTTGCATTGCCATTCGTTTTGCCTGTTCGAAGTACGTGCTTCTGAGCCGCAGGTGAATCGAACCGAGTCTCACTCGCCGCTGCATCAACTGATTCGAATCCGAGTCCGGACCAGTTGCGTGTCACGCCCGATTACCGCCCCACAAACACACTAGATGCGAAACACTTACTATGGGATGGGCTATGGCCTTGGTCGATGCTCGACTTAGCTCCGTTGCGCGCCTAGACCAGCTGATTCTCGTCCGCGGGTTGCAGGATCGGATTCCTGCCAACCGAAGGGCTTGACTCGTAGTCCTTTGCTCCAGACACGGCTCGGAAAGGGGCTTGGCTAGCGAGCACGTTACAGTAGTCGGCACTAAAGAAAATAAGGCAAAATAATATAGAGTAGGTCTTTTACGCTCAAGAAGTACTACGCTTCTAGAGCCAAGTGACAAAGTTCACTTGCTCTAGCATCACTAATATACCTGTTCGACTGCTATTGCCGTACATCTTCGTCGTGACAGTCGAAAGGTCCAGAATACCTCTTACGGACTCCAAAAATAGCAGTGAATAAAACACACGGAAATAGTTATCAAGATATAATCAGATTGAATTATGGCAAACTTATGAGCGTCATCGCTCTACCCGCCAAATAGCTATGCCGTACAACCAGCTCGCTATATAAGACGCGCTTTGGTCCAGTCTAGCCACTGAATATCCTAGGCTCAACCACACGAATGGGCCAGGCATCCGGTCTAACTAGCCTTTATGGGTTCGTTATGCTATCTATCCTTATGATACCCTTGCGCAACGCATGCTGCGATCCCTGGTGCCACCTGCCATGTGCGATCACCTAATCCGTCGTGACAGCTGTCACGCCCGATTACCGCCCCGCAAACACACTAGATGCGAAACACTTACTCCCCCCCCCAGCTCTGGGTGCTGTATCAGCTCCCGTGAGCTGGCCAAAGAAAGGGATCCTAGGCAAGTTCAAGTAGCCCACTCTCGTCTAGAAGTAGTGCATGCTTCCATAGGTCGTTGCTGAAAACCATGACCCACATGCGTTCCCCCATCTTCATGATAGCCAACCTGCCCTGCTTGTGCAAACTGAGCAGCCACCGCATCCTAGCATAGTCAGCGGCTGTCAGGTAGCGGTAGGCTACACACGCAAGGGCCACCACTCCAGCAAACTGCACGATGACTGGGAACACTAAGTCCAACACCTCAGCATCAACATCTACCGCAATGACCTTCATGTCCAAACCGTCCTTTCGCGCACGCTCCAAGGCTCTCGGTTCTAGCGCCTTCAGGTCCGGTTTTCCTACCAGAAACTTGAACACACATGCTGCTCCTCTGAGTTGCTGTAACACATCATCTCTCCACTTGAATGGTAGAAACATTGCACCTGCATTCTCCAGCGCCAGCACCCCCAAAAGCACATCAATCTCCTGCACAGTCACGGGGCACGGACGGATCCGACCTAGTGAAAGTGCCGTGCTGAGTGCGGAAAGCTTGTAGGCCTCATGCTCTCCGGGCATGCCCTGCACCACCGCCATCTCCACGTGCTGTGGACTGTCCAGCTCCCAGCTCGATGATGCTTGAGACGTGCTTGTCCTGGCTGATTTCTCCACACGTTGCTTGGGAGCCAGGCGATTCCTCAGCTCTGTAACCCCCAGTACCTCCACAAAACCGTCATCGTAGGTAACTTGAAAACGATGCGCACGTCCTTGTCGCCCCACGTACGATGCCACCCCGAGGTGGGTCGTACTGCGACGTCCACGTCCCCGTGACTCCCTCATGATCGCGGCCCCCTGAAGCTCCAGCAAGTGCTTGGGCGGCTGCAACGGCTTCCCAGACGAGGGGTCGGGGCCCAACGCCTGCAAATCACTCACTTTGATCCCCTTCATCTCACACCGGGGACAAACCCACGCGCCCTCCGGGATATGACTCAGCGGGGGTCGTAGACAGTAGGTATGCCACCCAGCCCCGCAACTGTCACACAGCAGCATCCATTCTTCTCCGTCAGGAAAGCTGCAAACCTCACAAGGCAGGTTGGGCGAGGGCCGAGCAAGCCTAGGGTCCACCTGATGGTCGCTGATAGGCAGGTGGCACGGCGCACAATGGGTGACATGCGCCGTGATAGTATTCCCACAACGACCCTCCAGGACTAGCACGCCCGTAGGACGAACCTCAGTGACGCGCAGAATCTCCGGCCGTGTCTGTGGATCCAGCGTGGTTCTCGCCGTCGTGTTCCTGTAGTACACATAATCGCCAATATCAAATCGGCGCAAGCGCGGTAGCACGGCACCCCCCCTCATCCGTGCGTAGCGTAGGGTGTCTCGATGCTGGGCTATCAATAGGTTGCTGCCCGCCACCGCCATGTGTCGCCGTAGCACCGCCGCACGTTGCATGACTGAGCGGGCTGCCGTGTCTTGGTCATCCAAATTCACCTCCTCCATGAACCGCTCCTTGATAGCTGGTGGTATCGTGGGCTCCACGGCGTGCATGATGTGATAGGGCGCAAGGCGAGAGGATGACTGAACCGAGCAGTTGTAGCCCAGCATGATATAGGCCAGCTGCTTGTCCCAGTCCTGGTTGCCGCCTCCCGCATGCGCAATGCGCCGGAGCGCATTTTTGCATGTCTGCACCGCACGCTCCGTTAGCCCATTAGCCTGGGGATGACTGGCTGACGTCTGTCGGTGATCAATGAACGAATCTACCAACATCTGCGCGAACTCCCCTTTCCACTCGCTGCCCTGGTCCGAGCACACCTCCGCGCAAGCTCCGTATCTCCCCAGCACGTGTTGCTGAAAGGCGAAGGCCGTGTGCTCTGCTTGCTTGTCCGGTAGCGGGATCATGACCACGTACTTGGAGAAGTGCTCGATGCAGATCATGGTGTAGACATTGCCCCTAGCCGTGCGATCGAACGGCCCACATAGATCCACGCCCCAGCGGTAGAAGAGTCCCGAGATAGGCAGGGGGTTAAGCTCAGGTGTCCTACTATTGAAACTGGCGTTGACGCGGTCACAGGCCGAGCAATGCCTCACGACGGCTGCCACATCCTCCGACATCCCACGCCACCAGTAGCTTGTCAGGATTAGTCCTGTGGTTCGACGCACCCCAAAGTGACCAGTGTCCTCGTGAGTCCGCTTGATGATGTCAGTACGCTCGGCCGGCCGAGGTACGACACGTGCCTTGGCGTCCCCCTCGATGCGGTACAAGGTGTCCCCTTGGAAGCGGTACAACCGTGCCCTCCGCGCACAGCGCTTCTGCTCCGGAGTGGATAAGCCCTGTGGCATGACTCCGTGACGCAGCAGGTGCAGGGTCTGCTCGTCGTCCCAGATGTCCCGGCCCTTAGCGTCCTCCACCTGCGCTGCTGGCGTCTGAGCTGAGGCCATGGCGATTAGTGCGCCACCGTGCCTACTAAGAGCAGAATCGGCGAAGGGCCGAGCCAGGCCGTTGCTGCAGACTTGAGTCGAGGCTGCGTAGGATTTCATGGGCACCACTCCCTTAACTTGCCCGGCCATGACACGATGAATCGCCAGCAGGCTGGACAAGTAGGTGACGTCAGTGGCGTGAGCCAGCAAGCTCCGCCGCTCATCCAGGGACAAGCTAGCGACCGCTGTGCTGTCTTCCTCCAATCCCAGGGCACGCTCACACTCCACAGCTGACGGGGCTTCGTATTTTCCCGTGCGGCTGTTGAACAAGGGCGTGCAGATGCCCTGCTTCTCCGAAACACCCGTGCAACCTACCGCGCCTGGATAGAAGGCCACAGCTGGCATACCGCCATGGTCACAGGGGTAGTACGGGGCTCTCATTTGCTTCCCCATGATGGGCACTGCGTGATACGGCGTCAGGATCTCCACCAGCCGTCGGCCTGTAGGCCGCGCCGCGTTCTCCACTATGCCACTGACATGTTCCGGGGCACTTAAGTTGCTCCAGCTCTGGTACATCCGATGCGCATAAGATCCGAATCTGGCTGCGTCAGCCAGTACGGACCCCCCCAGCATTAGACTAACTTCCGCCACCACCTGCTCCTCCTCGTCTGATTCGGCTGTATGGATGGGTGCGAAGCGGCCAAGGATACATGCAGGGCCAGGATCTGTGACGAGCTCCTGCAGCAACTCCACTGTTCGCAGCACTGACGGCACCGCCTGCACTGACTCCGTGCTCCAGAATGCCACCGTCATCCAAGCATTGCCGTTCTGGGCTCCCGCTGCCCTTAGCTGCTCCCTTGTTACCTCCCTTACGTCCGCTGGCAAACTGGAGAAGGCGTCACTCCAGGCCTCCGGGGGTAGCAGCTCCGGATATGCAGCTGTCAACGCGGCCAGCCTGGCTGCTGCAACCTTACGGGCCTGAGGGTTGGTGTCTGAGTACAAGTACCGGTTCACTCGGATTCCGTTGCGAAGGCAGGACTCCAGGCCGGTGCAGACACCACCCAGGGGTTCGTACAAGGTGATACCTCGCTGTATGGCGTGCTGAAAGAAGGGTGATCCCACGTTGTGCAGCCTGGTGTCGCCCTCACAGTGATCACATAGCCCCCCCAGCCGTTTGGCGGTTGTGAACCATTCATGAGCAGTACCGTGCAGCTGCCTCCTCTCGCGCGTCTTGACAGGGTTCGTTGGCTCAGGTGGTGGCATCCGTTCCTCAAGACGCCACCCGTTCCAGCCCAAGATGGCCTCCGCCGGTGATGGGCAGAAGTCCTCGCTGAACGGCGCCACCAACGTTGTGAAGTGCACAGATGCGCTCGCCAGCTGATTGTCCGCCCATGCTGCTCGGACTGTAGCCAACACCTCCCTGGGTGCCGGGCCCAGCTCAGCTGCCTGCTCCGAATCCTCGTCCAGTCTGGCGCCGGTGTTGTCCGCACAGCTTGCACGGGGATGGCGGGAAAGTGTGTCCGCGTTTTGATGACGTATGCCTGGACGGTGCTCGATGATGAAGTTGTATTCCTGCAGCACCAGGGCAAACCGCGCATACTGACCCGTCAGACCCTCAGCGCTCATAAGGTAGGTGAGCGGCTGATGATCAGTGACAAGCTTGAATGGCGGCCCACCGATGAGATGATGCCTGAACATTTTCACTGCCCAGACCGCTGCCAGCATCTCCCCTTTGTAGCTGCTGTACTGTGCCTCGTGCTTGTTGAGTGACCGACTGATGCAGGCGCACATGTACTCATTCCCATCGTCATCCAGCTGGCCCAGCACGGCGCCAATGCCCCTGTTGGAGAAGTCCGTGTGCAGGATTAATGGCCGGCTGTAGTCAATGCGACGAAGGACCATACCCTCTCGGAGGAAGGCGGCCTTGATCGCATCGTGAGCCTCCTGCTGCGCCGGTCCCCAGCTCCAGGGCACATCCTTCTTGAGTAGCTTGTTTAGCTCCACCACCATCTGGCTCATGTTGGGTACATAACAGCGGTAGTAATTGACGAAGCCAAGCTGCGTGCGTAGCTCGGAGACATTCTTGGGCGGTTGGAGTGCCATGATGGCGGCGACCTTGGCTTGATGCGGACTGATGCCGAACGGGCTGAGGTTGTGGCCCAGGTACTCGATAACGTCCGCACCAAAGATAGATTTGTCCGGGTGGGCTCGGAGGCCACACGCAGACAAGGCGTCCAGCACGCGCTCCACGTCACGTACATGCTGCTCCGGGGTTTCCGACCAGATCAGCACGTCATCAATGAAGGCCACACTGACATCATCAAGCCCTGCCTTTGCCAGCTCGTAGTCCATGACCCGTTGGAACTTGGCGCTGGCATTCTTCAGCCCATAAGGCATCCTTGTATACATCATCAGCTTGTTTCCGACCCAGTAAGCCGTCTTGGGCTGGTCCTCCGGCTTGATTGGGATCTGCAGAAAACCCTGCCGTAGGTCCAGTTTGGAGAAAATGACGGCCTTGCCCACCCGCTGGAAGATCTCCTCTGGACGGTGCAGACCGTACCTGTCTGACAAGGTGTGCTGGTTGACCGGCCTGTAGTCTTGAGCCATGCGGTAATCCGTCCACATGCCCGTCTGCGGATCCTTTTTGGCTGCCAGCACCGGGTTCACCGCACATATGGTTGGGCCGACGTACTCCTTGACAATGCCGGGCTTGATCAGTTCCGCTGTCTTGGCAACGATGACCTCCTTTTCCTTGGGGCTGTAACGTCGCGGGGGCTGCACCACTGGCTTATCTGTGTCGAGGTCCAGGGAGAAGGGGCCTTGATCACCAGAGTAGCCCGGGAGTTCCTCCATGCTATATGCAAAGGCGGAATGCTTGCGTGCTCGCACGGCCTCCTTCAGTGCTGCATTGGTCGTGGTATCCAGGGTGATGCTGTTGCCCCAGATCCAGCCACCCTCCGCATCCTTCTGATACCTCTCATAGGCGGTTGCCGCCGAATTTCCCTCCGGTGTGAATGACGCCACGCTTGCCAGGGCTGATGACGGGTCGCTGTCCCAGCGCACTTGTCTTCCAGCATCCGCCACTGCTTGTCCTTGTGGGGCTGCACGGTTCGGGGCCGCACAATCCCACCCGGTTTGACGCAGCATGTAGCCTCCGGTGGCTGCTGCATGTGTGGCTAACTCAACACCATGGCTCCCGGTGACATGGCCCTGCATAGCTCCTGCCCCCACCGTGAGAGAGATGAGGATAAGGGCCAGCAGGCTCGCAGAGACGGAGGTCCACCATGTACGGCGCTTGACCCGCAGGTACTTTTCTTCACGTATCCGCCTGGTTGGCCGTTTCCTCTTGCCGCGGCGACGTGGGCTTGACTGCGGGCTCAGCTGCAACTCCACCTTGGGTGCCGCTGCTTCAGCCAGATTGCTCACGGCGTTGACTGCTAAGCCACCCAGTGCACTAGCCACACTGAGCGCTTGCCTAGGCCACCCCCAGTCTCGTTTCTCCGTGCCTGAGTGGTCCGGTTTTGCTGTGGAAGTGGTCGTCGCCGAGCTGCATCCCCCCCCCAGCTTCCCAAACGATTCGGGGTCGTTGGGGAAGCTGGAGGTAGCGCAGGCCACCCGTTTGTGTGCGACCACGGCCTCTTTGGTAGTCCGCTTGACCGCCGTCATGGGGATGGAGACAATGTACTTCGGGTATTCGAGTAGGTTGGGGTACAAATGCAGCTGGGCAACGGGGGTACTGGGTGATAGCGTCCGCAACTGGGTGCATTTGGTCATTGCCCACTAGTATATCGTACATGGCCGCATCTTCAACCACCAGCATCTGCGTGAGGCCCAGCCGTACCTCGTGTGCCGTGCCTGGCAGTATCGTGACCTTGACCCCTTGGGCCTCCACCTCCCCGATGACCTCAGCGTCTTGGTCCGCAGAAGTGTTTAGGCTCGTGGACGTCCTCCGGATTGGTAAGCCCAGCAAGGCTGCTGCACGCCTCGTGATTAAGTTCACGTCGGCACAGTGATCCCTTAGGTAGCGCAGCTGTGGGGCTGCCGTTTCTCCTATCTGGATGGCACCTTCCGGATAATAAAACATCAGCTGTTTACGGTCGAAGTAGCTCGCGGCTTGCTGATCTCGCTTCAGCAGCATGCTAGCTACGCTTGAGGGTATGTCCTCGATACCTCGCACACGTCCCTCCACAGCCCCAGCAACGCAATACGGCACCCCCGAGGGCGTCGTTCGTGTTTGGATGGCCGTGCTAGCTGCCGCATGTTGAGCCTGGAACGTCGTTGTCTCCTGATTCCCCTGCTGCGCTTGCGGAGTGGCGTGCTGCACAGCTGGGGGCACATCTCTGGCAGCCGAAGCTGCCGAGATCACCCGCACAGCCGTTTCTTGCTTGACGCCTTCCTCTTCCTCCTGAAGCACGTTGATTACACGGCGCATGGTGCTCGGCCCTGCCGTGATGTCAAGGCGCAGGTGCAGGGCATCATCCGTCTGGCTGCGTGGCTGCGGACGTGCACGGGGTGCCGGCCTGGGGAGTGGATAAGCGTCGGGCTTGATCTCCACCGGTTCAAAAGACAAGGGTGGCGCCTGATGGGTCAGCGTCGCACAAGCCTCCCCCTGCGGCTCATCATCCATGGCTCTTGTGCGCTCCATCACCTCCTGGCTCCAGTGCACCCGCGGCTTCCCTTTGGCTTCCACTGCCTGCGTCATGGATACGTTGGCATTGCGGCGGTGAGGCACGTATACTTCCTCTTCATCGTCGTCGCTGTGCACCGCCGCCGCCACCGCAGCTGCACGCTGGGGTCTTGCCTGTTGCTGCTGCTGTCTCTGCGGCTGCGCCTGCAGCTTCTCCTTGTTCTGCAGGAACAGGCGACGTAGCGGTATTGACCTTGGTTCCCAGCCTGGCTCCGCTTGATCTGGGTGAAGGACGTGGCAATGGCGCTCATCGTGACCATTACGCCCGCAGTAGTCACACACTTGGCCCTCCTGCCGCCTTGGCCCCGCCTGATGTGCTGGCTTGGGCTGCGCCGGTGCAGCTCCATGCTGGGTCGCGAGTGCAGCCTGGACCGCCCTGGCAATCTTCTCGTCCAGCGACTCCTCTTTCTTGGACCGATGTTGCACGGATGTAGATGCTGCCGATTTGCTCCTGTTTAGCACCCTGCAGTCCTTGGTGTCGTGCGTGGAGTTTTGGCCATGATGGGAGCAGTAGTGCTTGCCTTCTTGGGCCTTCGGCGTGCTCCTCCTGGTGCTGTCCCACTGAGCCGACGCTGACCTTTCCTGCGCCCGCGCGGAAGCGGGTGCAGGCTTGTAGTCTTCATCTTCGGTCCTGATCTGCACCAAGTTTTGCCAATACTGCTCCGCATAGTCAGCAATCTCCCCCAGGCGCTCGTACCACAGCTTGTTGTCCACCGATCCGTATTTGCCTAGGACATGGTCTCGGACGCGCGGCTCAAGGCGCATGATGTAGCGCCGCGCTATTGTTGATAGGGGGTAGTGCTCCGTGATGAAGGGCACCAGCTCCCGTACTTGCCTAAGGTAGGATTTCGGCGATGTTGTGCCCTGCCGAAGTGGAATGTACTGCGCAATTTTGCTGCTGATCATCTCCGGTTCGAAGTGCTTTTCCAGCTTGTGGACATAAAAGTCCATGAGGGCTTCACCATCGAACTTGGCTGAGGGATCTTTAGCCGCCAGCCACGCCTCAGCGTCACGCTCCAGGGTTGGGAGCTGCTCCTTATGCCACGCTGCAAAGCTAGAGCCTGGCACCGGCATATTCCGCAAGATGCTGAGAGCATGAGTGATGGGAAAGCAGCCCTTGGCATACTCCTTGCGCTGCTGGAGGTTGGCCAAGGCCTTGTACGCCGCTTGTTGAAAAAAGGGGAATTCATCATAGGTGAATTTGGGCATGTTGTGGGGGCCCGTGCTTTGCATGATCTCCTCCTCACTACCGTCGTCCAACTGCGAAGCTTCACTACTACTCACTGACTCAGCGTCGTCTGCGTCGCCCAAGTTATCAATCGGGGAGTCCGGGTCCTCCGATGACAGGTGCAAGGGCGACGGTCCCTCTCCAGGTGACGCGCTGGTGCTGTCTTCAACTGCTTGACTCTCGCTTGTGGAGGGAGAAGCCTGCCGCGGACCTACGTACAGCTCGGGGGCCGACGGGGACCGCTGCACTGGCTTAGGGAAGGTCCTGCGCCTAGGGTGTGGTGTGACAACTGGCACGTACTCGTCCTCCTCCTCGTACTCGGGGTTACGCTGCCACTCCAACGTTGCCCGCCGCACTTCACCTGCCTTGGCTTCCCCAGACGAAGGAGCTCCCGATGCCGAGCTAGTAGACGCCCTTACAGCGCGCGGGGGATTGCGCCGGGGCTGTGATGTGTCCGCCAGGGGTGCAGATGCCGCCTAGCACTCTGTGGACACACTAGACGTGGGCAACGGCGCTGAGGTACCAATGGTGCTATCAGTACCTATGCGTACCTGCCCTTGCTCCTGCTCCCTTGCCCGTGCCTCTGGCTGCACCTGTGGAGATGCGCGCTGGGTTTGCTGAGCACTAGGTCCCGGAGCTACCTGCTGTACACCCACGGGTTCGTCCGGATGCAAGGGGGGGTAGTTCCTGATATCCCCGTCCCCGCACTGCACCTGGGTGTAGCGCAAGGATCCACCAAAGGTGCTGCGCAGGTAATTCAGTAGCCTGCACTCCTCTGTGGTGTGTCTCGCGTTCCTGCCGTGAAAATAGCACCCTGGGGCACAATGGTAACGCTCCGCCGGGTACAGGTCCTCAGCGTAGGATAGAAGTTGCCGGTCCTGGCTCAGCTGCCTTATCAGGAAGCAGCTAGAGCTGTGATGTCCCGCCTCCGGCCCGTGCAAGACGCAGCCCTTTATCAGCTCCCTCAGTGGTGCAGTGCCTGTGCCTGACGCTGGCCCGCCTACTGGGGATCGTGGTTCCCCAGGGCTCCCCGCTTCCTGCCTACCTCGGTGATGGGCAGGCCGACGAGTAGCGTGCTCCTCCCGACGCTCAGCACTTCGTGACCGGGATCGCGAGTGCAGGCGTGGATGGTGCCGCTGTCGGCTTGGACGCGGGGGTGGTGAGCGGTTCCGGGTACCTGGATCCTGGGCACCACCACGGCGCCCAGGCTCAGTGCTGATGCGTCTCGCACGTGAGGGAGACCTGTGGGGGTCTCGCTGGTGAGGGTCGTGCTGCCCCGGGGCAGGATTTCCCTCTCTGTGCGGCGAGTGACGGCCCTCCTCCCAAGGTCGGCGTGGGGGTAGGCGGTCCTGACGATGTTGATGCGGGCTCCGTGACCTGTCGTCACGTGAGTGCCGCGCGAGGCCCCTGTCGATGCGCCTGCTTGACACTAATGCACAGGAGGCAACGGAATGCAACCTGAGCGAAGCACAGTCACAGGTCTACAGGGCTCGCAATAGTTGCCGGCGTCGCCACTAGTAGCGACGTGCCGCTGATGTGAGTGGTGGCGTTGTCCCTTGGATGCACAACGTCCACGATTTTGGCTGCTCGCAAGTCAGACAAGCGTGCCTAGGCGACCCTCGGATGGGCCGCTAAAGCTAAGCGCTCGCTGCACTAGGCGTTGGACACCGACAGTGATGACAAGCAGAGCAGCAACCGCTGCGCTAGGCTAGGTTCCAGAGACCCAGAGCTCTAGCGTCAACGTATATGTTTCTCCCCGACTGACTTACTGCTACGCGGCAGTGTCGTCACTTGGCTATGGGATGGGCTATGGCCTTGGTCGATGCTCGACTTAGCTCCGTTGCGCGCCTAGACCAGCTGATTCTCGTCCGCGGGTTGCAGGATCGGATTCCTGCCAACCGAAGGGCTTGACTCGTAGTCCTTTGCTCCAGACACGGCTCGGAAAGGGGCTTGGCTAGCGAGCACGTTACAGTAGTCGGCACTAAAGAAAATAAGGCAAAATAATATAGAGTAGGTCTTTTACGCTCAAGAAGTACTACGCTTCTAGAGCCAAGTGACAAAGTTCACTTGCTCTAGCATCACTAATATACCTGTTCGACTGCTATTGCCGTACATCTTCGTCGTGACAGTCGAAAGGTCCAGAATACCTCTTACGGACTCCAAAAATAGCAGTGAATAAAACACACGGAAATAGTTATCAAGATATAATCAGATTGAATTATGGCAAACTTATGAGCGTCATCGCTCTACCCGCCAAATAGCTATGCCGTACAACCAGCTCGCTATATAAGACGCGCTTTGGTCCAGTCTAGCCACTGAATATCCTAGGCTCAACCACACGAATGGGCCAGGCATCCGGTCTAACTAGCCTTTATGGGTTCGTTATGCTATCTATCCTTATGATACCCTTGCGCAACGCATGCTGCGATCCCTGGTGCCACCTGCCATGTGCGATCACCTAATCCGTCGTGACATGCGGGCGCTCATTGCGCGCACGCGCGAAGTGCGAGACTCTTTGGACGGATACTTGCTGTATCTGCAGGGAGCGCTTTCCGTCGGTAGGCTTAAAAACCGTCTGATTGTCGCTCGACCGATACCTGTGTGAGAGTGCCTTTATCGCACGAGGTTGCGGCCGGTCAGTCGCCGATTTACCATGGCATCTGGTAGCGGTGATGTAGGGCTAGTAGTGGGGGACGGTCGTGCCGACACGTCCGTCGTCCCTGAGACATCTCGGAGGGGCCCTTACACGCATGTTGTTGACGGTGTCCGAGATCCCCCTGCGCTACTAGACCCACGGACTCCCATCCATCCGACTGTTCCTGTCACGGCAGCCGAAGCAGGCCCCGTTGGACGCGAGGAGCAGAGGGGTCCGTCTGCACCCCTTCGTCAAGGTCGATCTGACGACGAAGAAGAGGTGATGAAACTGTCGCTTCCTGTCCCGAAATTAGACATCCCGCATGATGCGAAACATAAGATTGCGGGGCGAAGCATTGCTGATACAACTCGTGCATACCTGCGTGATGTCCGCTTGTACTTGCGATTGGTCCGTGGCGGTGATCGTGACCCTGTGAAATGCTATTTCGTCGGGAACACCCTCGCGGGTGAGGCGAAGGCATGGTACGATCAATGGACGATGGCAAGGCAGACATACACGTTTGAGGAGTTGGCCCGTGCTTTGCTTGCGCGCTTTGCTCCCGAGGTTCAATCGTTAAGTGCTAAGGCTCGCAGTACGTTAGCATCTGGCACATATCGCATGCGCCCTGATGAAACAGTACCTGCGTACCAGTCGCGCTATGAGGCCCTGATCACGCCCATCGGTAACCTGACGGAGGAGGACCGCATCTTTTGGTTCCAGCGTGGATTGTCTGAGGTCCTGGCGCAGCAATGTGCCACGGACTTGGCGGGAAAGGACTTTGGGTCCTATGAGGATTTGGTGCAATTTGCGCAAGGGGTCGAGAAGCGTCTCTTAGCTGGCCAGCGTGCTATTAAACCTGTCCCTCGTGTTAACGCCATGCGAGTGCAGGATCCGGCGTCTGACGCTGCGGCCATGGACCAGGGGGCCGAAACGGAGCGACGAACGCCAACGGCAGCAGTGACCACCGTTCGTACGGATCACGGTCACGGCGTTCGCGGCGCGTCCGGATCGGGTAACCGCAAAGGGTCAGCCGGCGCAGGTCAACGCGCGGATCCAGCCAAGGGCAAGAGGAAAGGGGGTTCGCCGTCTGCAGCGGCTGCGCACGAAGCTAAGAACGAGACCAAGCGGCAACGCACCAGCGACGGTTGGTTGGATAAATGGGGTTGCACGCACTCCGAGCTTGCGCGTCGGAAGAGCAAGAAGGTTTGCCTGAGATGCGCGTCGGCGGAACATCCTACGAGGGAGTGTCCGCACCTACCGCCTTTGGCTCAGCGGCCGAAGTAGGGGATTGCCCAGGATGGCTCGGAGGGGACTCCACCTGGGAAGTCGGAACTAGAGGGTGGGCGGTTGTCGTCCGTGCGGCAAGCCGTGAGGGCACCGTTGCCTTCGGTCCTTGAACAAATCGAACGCGCGATTGGACGTCGATTGTCGCTCGACGGTCGCTCAGGACGTGTAGGTTTTGACTCGCTGTGTAATCTGTATGCACCGAGCAAGCCGCTGGCGTCTATCGATTTGTTAGGCCACACCGTTCTGTTCCTCCCCTCATCTCTGCGCGAGCTGTCAGTGCAGCTGACCTTCTATAGGAGAAGTAGGCGTCAACGTCCAGACACTGCCGCTTGCGTCCTTCTACCCGCTTATAGTCGGCGAAAAGCCTCGACTTTGCTAACGGGTATGCGGAAAGTCTGCCGGTTCGAGCCGGGCACCGTTTTGTATAACGGTGTTGATTTAGCAGGTGCACCTGTTCCGTTGTCGGTCCAGGCCTACGCCGTTGACGTTTGGTACGATGCTCCTGCACCTCATTCTGAGGGTTCTGCCAAACGTTTCGAACCCGCCCTGAGCGTCTTGCTTTCGTCCGCAGAGTCGGTACCGGCAGACAATCGGGTTCCTTTGATTCAGGTCGATCTTGCTGGTCGCACCCTGAAGGCGCTCGTCGATACCGGCGCCAGTGACGACTTCATCTCATCGGCAGAGGTGAATGCATTGGGTCTGTGCCCACAGTCGTCGGAATGGTCGCAGGTTACCCTCGCGGATGGGGGTAAGCAACCCATATTGGGCAGGGTCACCCTTCGCCTGTGTATAGGTCCTCTGCGTATTACGACCCAACCTTATGTGTTGCGTGAGCTGACTGATGCTGCGACATAAATACTGGGGTCCTCAACATTACGGCAGTATGGGGCCGGCATTGACCTAGAGTCTGGAACCCTTCGCCTTCGTAAGGGGACTCTGTCGTGCAAAGTACCCTTCGTGCCGTTTGCAAGTGTTGAGCCAGAGGGGGGTAAGTCTGAGGCGGAGCCTGTGGTTAACTACGCTGTGAAAGCCATGGGGCAGCGTGCTGAACCCAAGCCAGTCGGGCGTAAAGAGGCCATCCGGATGATCCGGAAGGGTGCCCACGGACTGCTTGTGAGGCCTAGGTTGCATTTGAATGCGACGACCGCTCAGTCTTCTTTGGATCCTGAGGTTGAAGCCTTGCTCACAGGGTACGCAGACGTTTTTCGTGACGTGCCTGGGCTTCCTCCTTTGCGTCCCGTGGACCATACCATCCCACTCGTACCCGGCGCTCAGCCTGTGTCAAGACCTATGTACAGGTTAAGTCCTCTGGAGTTGGACGAGGTGAAGCGCCAGGTAACCGATCTGCTCGCAAAGGGTATGATTCACCCCAGCACATCCCCGTATTCTGCGCCGATTCTGTTTGTCGGTAAGAAGGATGGAAGCTTGCGCATGTGCATCGATTACAGGGGGTTGAATGCGACGACGGTCAAAAACCGTTACCCATTGCCGCGCATGGACGACCTGCTCGATAAGCTAAAGGGCTCGGCCTACTTCAGCTCGATCGACTTGCAACAGGGATACAATCAGATTCGCATCGCTGCGTCTGATGTGCCGAAAACCGCTTTTCGGACGCCCTTTGGTCACTTCGAGTACACAGTCTTGTCGTTCGGGTTGACTAATGCCCCTGCGACGTTTCAGGCGGTCATGGATCGCATGTTTAGACCGTATATCGACAGGTTCGTCGTTTGCTACTTGGACGACATTCTGGTCTACTCCAAGACGCGCGAGGAGCATCTGGAGCATCTTAAGCTTGTGCTTGAGGTGTTGAGGCGGGAGCAATTGTTTGCGAAGCGCGCCAAGTGCTTTTGGGCGCAGCCTCAGGTGGAGTACTTGGGCCACATCGTGTCGGCCACCGGCGTCAAGATGGACCCGCGGAAGGTAGCCGTGGTTCGCGATTGGCCAGCGCCTCGGAACCTTCAGGAGCTTCGTAGCTTCCTCGGCTTGACCAATTATTTCCGTAAGTTCATCAAGCAGTACTCTGTCCTTTCGGCCCCGCTCACTGATTTGACGCGTAAGGGAGCTTTCGATTCGCCTGGCGCATGGACGCCCGAGTGTCAGCTGGCGTTCGAGGAGCTAAAGCGTGTCGTTGCCGACGACGTTACCCTTGCGTTCCCCGACTACTCGTTGCCGTTTCGTGTCGAAGTGTTTTCAGATGCTTCGTTGTATGGGAGCGGCGCTGTACTGTTGCAGGAAGGGCGACCGATCGCCTTCACGAGTAAGAAGTTTACGGGCGCAGAAACCCGTTACACTACAGGGGAGCAGGAGCTTCTAGCGGTCTTGCATGCGCTTAAGGAGTGGCGTTGTTACCTAGAGGGACGACCGTTCACCCTTAAGACTGACCACAAGCCCCTGACGTTTTTACAAAGCGTCCCCACGTTGAACCGACGACAAGCGAGGTGGATGGAGTACCTCGCGCGGTTTGACTGCATCTGGGAGCACGTTGCCGGTCGGATTAACATCGCCGACGCTCTCAGTCGACATCCGTCGCTACACGCTGCGATTTTGGCAGCGCCTGTCCAACGTCCACCGACCCCGGACGTGCCTCTGTCCTCAGACCTCGCGGCTCGCCTGAAGGCTGCCTATGCGGGCGACTCCTGGTTCGCTTCGCCCGGCAATGTTGAACACCTACGCAAGCAGAATGGTCTTTGGCTACGGACGGAAGGATCGACGACTCAGATCGTCGTGCCTAACGACGATTCCCTTCGTCGCGATATCCTTTCCCGTTTCCATGAGGATCCGTTGGCACGACACCCAGGTAGCACGTGGCTGGTCGAGTTGGTGCGACGCTCGTTCTGGTGGTCTCGTCTGGCGAGAGATGCCGAGAACTTCGTGCAGACATGCAGTTTGTGCCAGCGCAACAAGGCTTTGTCCGGTAGGGGCCAGGGGTTGCTGCAACCATTGCCTGTTCCTGACGCGCCTTGGGAAAGTGTTTCCATGGACTTCGTAGTCGCGCTGCCCAAAACTGAGGGAGGGTACGACTCGGTGCTTGTCATGGTCGACCGTTTGACTAAGATGGTTCACCTTGCACCTACCACATCGACCTGCACTGCTGAGCAGACTGCACGCCTGTTTTTCGATAACGTGGTTCGGTTGCATGGCGTCCCTAAGAACGTGGTCTCGGACCGTGGCGGTCAGTTCACGTCTAAGTTTTGGGAAGCACTTTGCAAGCTGGTGGGCATGCGGGTTAACCTGAGCACGGCATACCACCCGCAGTCTGACGGCCAGACCGAACGCACGAACCGCACCCTGGGGGATATGTTGCGCAACTTTGCTGGTCGCACGCCTCTCGTTTGGGATACTTACCTGACTGCGGCAGAGTTCGCGATTAACAATGCTGTTAATCGGTCGACAGGTCAAAGCCCGTTCTTCCTGACGTATGGGTTTCACCCGGCGTTACCTGTGTGGCGTGAGCTCGAGGTGTATGTCCCTGCGGCTAAGACCTTTGCCAAGACGTTCTTATCCCGAATCACAGACGCGAAGTCGTGTTTGGACGCGGCGCAGCAACGAGCAACCGAGTACTACAACAAGTCCAAGCGGGACGTGGTCTTTTCGGAAGGACAGATGGTTCTGCTGAGCACTAAGAACCTGCGTTCCTTTGCCGAGGGGTCCCGTAAGCTGTTGCCCCGCTGGATTGGTCCGTACCCCGTTGTGCGCATGGTCGGGAACGCAGCCGTCGAGCTCGCGTTGCCCTCTAACATGAACATCCACCCTACGTTCCACGTGTCACTTGTTCGTCCGTATCGTGGCACGGAGCCCGCGCCTGTCACCGCTGATACCCCTGCAGCAGTCGAACCGGGTCCTGAGACTTGGGCCGCAGGCAAGCAGAAGGTATACGATGTGGAGCGCATCTTGGACTACCGCACTCGATGTGTGGGTAGACACCGGCGCAAGCGCACCATGCACGAGTATCTGGTCAAGTGGACGGACTACTCAAGTGAGCACAACTCGTGGGAACCTGCGCGCAATTTCTCCCCGGAGATGGCGCCCATCCTCGAGGAGGCTAGGTTGCGTGCCACGCAATCTCAGTAGCTCTTGTCGCCTGAGCGGCAGCGAGGACGCTGCCAATGGGGGGGGGGAATAATTGTTGTACCACGCGTCACTTTTCCTAAGCTCTGCTAGAGTTGCACCCACCATCACCCTATCGCGCACGACACCACGTCACCCTGTCGTACGTGGGCGCGACGGAGCGGTACGGCACTATCGTACACGGAATGGTACGGCACTGTCGTACGTGGGCGCGACGGAGCGGTACGGCACTATCGTACACGGAATGGTACGGCACTGTCGTACGTGGGCGCGATGGAGCGGTACGGCACCGATGACGTCAGCTGTCGTACGTGGACGCTGCGGAGCGGTACGGCACCGATGACGTCAGCTGTCGTACGTGGACGCTGCGGAGCGGTACGGCACCGATGACGTCAGCTGTCGTACGTGGACGCTGCGGAGCGGTACGGCACCGATGACGTCAGCTGTCGTACGTGGACGCTGCGGAGCGATACGGCATTGATGACGTCAGCTGTCGTACGTGGGCACGCGTGGATTAGTACGGCAGCGGGCGCGGCGCGATCGCACGCATGTCACGCAGCACGTCGCACCGCACACGCTAGGCGCACTGGCTAAGGGCACAAGCAACCCGCAATGAGCATATCGCCTAATGCACCGTGCACAACGCTGCAAGCATGCATTGCGTGATTGGCATCGCGATAAGTGCGCATGGTCCGGCGACTTGGTCGCGGACAACCTAGAATGCATGAGGCATCACATAGCGACGCGCACTAACGATAACACGTGCGTTATGCATACGCGCGCGCACGAGCATGATAAAGCGAGCGCACCTTGAGGTCGCGAGGCAATGGCTCGAGCGAATGCGGCGCGTTGAATGCAACACTACGCGCGATGGCGTAGTCGGCACCTTTACGCGAGTAAAGAACATTGCATTATTGCTATGACGGCTTATATAGCAATATCCGCACGCGGGATCACGGTAGTACACTTAGGGATCTCTTGTACCGCGAGCCGTCGCTGCGAGTATATCTGCTATGCGCATTGACGGCCTAAGCATGAATATACAAGCGAATGGATACGCAATCTTGACGATTGACTCTAATACAAGCTAACCGCGCTTTGGTTGAGCTTTCGCCTTTTATTCGCCTATGGTCGTATTTCTTGGATAAGCCCGAGCACCGATTCGCATCGGTTAGATGATGATTGCCTCGGCTAGGCACTGATAGCCTATCACGTCAACTACGCCTGTCTTGGAATATACGTTGTAACTCCTTGCATCGAAGACTTCCGCTGCCTCGATTGGTACGTTCTGATATAATCGAGCATGATGCACTAAGCCTGGTTCTCCGCAGAATCAATGGGCGATTATGAGGAGTGATACAACAGTCAGGACCATAGTAGTAGAGGCCCAAGTAACGTGCTCTATTGACCCACTTTATCTCTTGAAACAGGTACTGATTATCAACTATGCACCTCAACCCTACCTTCAAAACCTGGGAAGCCCCCTACCAACTTATAGGGGGGATAACAGCGCCTAACTGGCTTGCCTGTTAGAAAATGTTAGTGTAACAGAGGTCTCTAACAAATCGGGAGCTGTCTGATGGTGTTTGGGCTAGGTGCAGGTCCACCTGGCTGTCAACAACAATGTTGACGAAGTAGAACAGGAATTCACGTTGTTGATTGCTATAAATGACTGTCTGATGGTGTTATGGCGTGTTTTAGGCTGTTTGGTGGTGTTAATGAATATTGGTTGGGACTTGAATCCTGTAACAGCCTGTAACTGCTCTATCTGCTGTGTTATTAGGTCTACGTCTCTGTTACATACACCAGGTGCAGGTCCACCTGGCTGTCAACAACAATGTTGACAAAGTAGAACAGGAATTCACGTTGTTGATTGCTACAAATGACTGTCTGATGGTGTTATGGCGTGTTTTAGGCTGTTTGGTGGTGTTAATGAATATTGGTTGGGACTTGAATCCTGTAACAGACTGCAAACTGCCTGTGTCCAGGCACCGGGTTCTAAGGGTTTGGGGGAGCAGTGAGAAGGGTCTTTCCCTCTTGTGCAGTGCAGGAGATTGAGGGGCCAGCTGTGGGTGGGGCCGGGAGGCTTTCTAGGGGGGCACCTATTTGGCTCGTCATCCCCCCCTCTGTCTTTAGCTGGGTTCTTCCTTCTTGGCTGTGTTTGAGTGTGCTCTCCTGTTGGCGTCTCTCCTCTGAGGACTTCTGTGTGTCTTTGTCAGGCTCTTGCTAGGTCAGTTTTGTGTTGGAGGAGAGTAGTCCCCTTCTTTGTGCAGTTAGTCGCCCCCTGTTCCCTCCTTGTTTTCGTGCTGCTCCTCAGTGCTCTGTTAGTGGCCAGACTAGTCTTCCTTTGCTGTAGCTGGTCCGAGTGAGAGGGGGACCACGTGGCAGAATAGGACAGACATACAAAGCCACGTGCCCCTCCCGTGCGCTGTGGCTCGGTCTGGTCAGGCCCCTTGGTGCTCGTCCTTGTAGGGCGAGTCGCAAACAGTGTAACACCCCAATGCAACTGTTCTACCTGCTGTGTTATTAGGTCAACATGTCTGTTACATACACCATCAATCATGATACCGCAATATCAGTCAAGGCATTAAAAAGGAAAATGAC
The DNA here is from genome assembly GCA_019650235.1 of Volvox reticuliferus. Classification (NCBI taxonomy): domain Eukaryota; kingdom Viridiplantae; phylum Chlorophyta; class Chlorophyceae; order Chlamydomonadales; family Volvocaceae; genus Volvox; species Volvox reticuliferus. Next base: position 1,841,028 of record BNCP01000020.1, read on the forward strand.
AAGCCAAGCCATATGCACAAAGAACACTGCAGTGAAGTATGGCCCTAAACCATACTATGGCTCAAGGCATCCTCATGACCATAGACCAACAAATGAGCAAATCAACCCAAATATCTCCATATACAGGTAGCCCATACAAAAGATCCGTATCATGCTATGTCACATGACAGGCAAGCAACCCTGCTGCATGTAAGGTACTGCTGGCCCATGAGATTGAGTAGGGTATATGCCAAGAGGTTCAGGATGAAATGTAAGTAGCAAAAATACATGCAATGTATGTGGCCCTGGCCACAGCCCCTCATCCTGACATGCATCCTCATATCTCATCTTCACCTGCTCTGCATACTACCATAGTTGCTGGCTGCAACCCCCTCCCTCATAACTGCATGTGTGCCTGTGTACACAACCAACTACAGGCATGCACATTACTGAAACCTGTTGGCAAAGTCATCGCCATAAAGGACAATCTGTGACGTTTCATTTTTTTTTTCTTCATCGGTCACATACCAATGCATGCGCAGGGCAGGGTGCTTATCACTGCCCCGGTCTCCTGCATGGATGGTATGGCCGGACATGAAGAGGATATCGCCAAGCTCGAGGTTCATCCGCACGGCCTTGAAGGAATGGCTACCGAGGCATGCCTTGAAAGAGGCCTCACTAATGACGCCCTTTTTTAGCATGCCCTGCAGCCGCCAGCACTCCTGCACCTCTATGTGGCTGCCCGGGAAGACAAGTAGTGAAAAATTTTGTACGGCTGCAATCGCCACGAAGCCGGTCTGGCCCTCACTGAGGTCCGTGTGCCAGCATTGGCGGCTAACAGGCTTCTGACGTCCAGACTGCGTATTGATGAGCATGGCAGGTGGATTGATGTACGAGGTCAGGCCTGCCATTATTTTTGTGCGCAGGATGTCCAGCTCCGTCTCAACCGCACCTTTAGATAGAGGTAAATAGTCGGGATAGTACAGATAAGTAAATAAAATGCAGCAGTATAGCAGAGGCATTGCCGCACAGCATAAGTATGTAATAAGTTAAGGTATATTACCACCATTTCAAATACTGCATGAAGTAAATGCTGCAATAAGTAACAGTATGAGGTTATCGATGAAACCATTGGCAGGAAAAAGGTTTACCACGGAAGTTGGCCAGGATTTCATCATGCTTGCCATCAAGGATGATCTGCCTCCGTTGCCCGGTCCCAAAATCAGACATCAGGACATCTGTCTCTCTTCCACTGATGTCACGCTCTGGGATGAAGTTGCCATTATCGTCCCGTGGGATGTCCTGGAAGATGGCACCGGCGTGCTTGTGTGCAAAGCGGAGAGCCGTCCGCAGCTGTGTTGGGCCCACAGTGTCCTTGAGGCTGTGCAAAGTTATGATGGCAATCCCGTGCTGTGCCAAAGCTCGTGGTACATCAGCAAGTGAGTCAACACGGTACACACTGCTCTCAATTGTCTTGTACTGCATTGGGGGGCACACACACAAGGTACACACAGTTATATGCTGTGTGTGTATCTGTATTGCCGGTTATGCATGCACATATTTTTCTCAATAAATTGTACCATCTCTTATTGTTTGATTCATCTATTTCAGTGCATATATGGGCCATGCACACAAGTACTTTAAACAAGTATACTTAATTACGTACCAGTACAGTCCAGTAACTGTAATGGGTACAGCAGGATATAAAAGGACGACCCACCACAATACCGGCACCCACATCATCTTTGTCACCGTCATCCTCCACCCTGCACGTGCCATCAGCCTCTGTAGTGTTAGCACATGGTGCCGTGTGCTTCTTGATCTTCTTGCCAGCATTTGAGCCCGGCGCTTGAGCAGCCTGCTGTGCATGGAGTGGGTTGTATTGCGAACTGTCAAGGTGCTGAACTGCAAACACTTCAGACTGAAAGTGTAAATAGTGCATGATTCCTGGGGGGTAAATTCCCTTATTATATCCCTTTCCCCCCTTGCAGTGAACTGCCTGTGATGGTCGTAGGCACCTTGCACCTTGCACCCAATAGGTGTTATTTAGTAGTTTATTACCCAGTATAACCGCATAAACTTTTGTGCTTCTTGTGTTGTGACATAACCCTAACACATCACCAGCCTGGGCACCTAAATTAGGGGGCATGGGGACATGTATGAAGCAGTGTATGCTACATTGAGTTGGACCCAAGGATGTTATGTTGGGTCAGTACTAGGAGTTAGCGCCAATGTAACACTGGTTGAAATGTTGCATGATATTTGATAATAATGAATTCCCCAGTTGCGGATAGATGCAGCAAATGTATTGGATGAATACGATGACCTACCTTCCTCTTTGGGCCATAGCTGCTGTCATTCCCCTCCTGCACTGCCCGGGCAACTGCCCGGGTCATCACCCGTTCTCGGAGCTGTAATGTGCGCCTGCCTTGGTTAACCGGGGATCCAGCACCTCGGGATCCTGAGGCTTGACTTTCACCCATGGTCGGGCCACCTGAGTCGCCTGCAGAGACACCGACCATGAATGTGGATGCCGTCTGGTAGCTCGCACCGACACCTGAGCCACTTGCCGCCTCCTATGAGACAGTTCAGGTGAGCAGGCAAGGGAAAAGGATGTGATGCCATATGGTCAGGAGCAAGACATTTATGATAGACAATATTGCATATTGGGTGGTGAAGATTGTACGACATACAACAAATCCAACATATCCATACAGCTGAAATGGCCAACTTGCTGTCCCATGAACACATTTGTATTCAGGCAGGATGGAGTTGAAAACTATACATATGTCACCTGTTATAAAGTAAGGCCAATGACCATTAAACCTGTACACTGCACCCGTATGAAATTAGTTAACCTGCCTGTTTCACATGACTCACAAACCAACTTACCTGGCCACCCTTCTCCACCTCAGTGACCTCTTCACCCCCGTCCCCAAGTTGTGACCCTTGCTCCTCCGGTGGCTGTGTGAGGTCTGCCTCAGTCGCCGGGTCCTGCAATACCGTTACCTCTGTAGCTGGCACCACTTCTGTTCCCAAGTCCCCCATGTCTGGTGGCTGAGTGAGATCAGTGTCAGTGATCGGTAGCGCCGACTGCTGTACAGCTGTCACATGCCCACCCAGCTCCTGTATGTCTGGCAACTGTGGGAGATCTGCCGCCATATTCTGCAAACCTGCCATGGTGCCCGTGGCTGTTCCCTCCATCCCCCCTTCCTCAACATCCTCTGGTGGCTGCGTGAGGTCTGTCTCCGGCACTGGGCCCTGCAATACTGTTACCTCTGTAGCCGGCACCACTTCTGTTCCCAGGTCCCCCATGGCTGGTGGCTGAGTGAGATCAGTGTCGGTGATCGGTAGCGCCGACTGCTGTACAGCTGTCACATGCCCACCCTGCTCCTGTATGTCTGGCAACTGTGGGAGATCTGCCGCCATATCCTGCAAACCTGCCGTGGTGCCCGTGGCTGTTCCCTCCATCCCCCCATCCTCAACATCCTCTGGTGGCTGCGTGAGGTCTGTCTCCGGCGCTAGGCCCTGCAATAATGTTGCCTCGGTAGCTGGCACCACTTCTGTTCCCAGGTCCCCCATGGCTGGTGGCTGAGTGAGATCAGTGTCAGTGATCGGTAGCGCCGACTGCTGTACAGCTGTCACATCCCCACCCTGCTCCTGTATGTCTGGCAACTGTGGGAGATCTGCCGCCATATTCTGCAAACCTGCCGTGGTGCCCGTGGCTGTTCCCTCCATCCCCCCTTCCTCAACATCCTCTGGTGGCTGCGTGAGGTCTGTCTCCGGCACTGGGCCCTGCAATACTGTTGCCTCGGTAGTGAGATCAGTGTCGGTGATCGGTAGCGCCGACTGCTGTAGAGCTGTCACATCCCCACCCTGCTCCTGTATGTCTGGCAACTGTGGGAGATCTGCCGCCATATTCTGCAAACCTGCCGTGGTGCCCGTGGCTGTTCCCTCCATCCCCCCATCCTCAACATCCTCTGGTGGCTGCGTGAGGTCCGTCTCCGGCACTGGGCCCTGCGATACTGTTACCTCTGTAGCCGGCACCACTTCTGTTCCCAGGTCCCCCATGGCTGGTGGCTGAGTGAGATCAGTGTCGGTGATCGGTAGCGCCGACTGCTGTAGAGCTGTCACATCCCCACCCTGCTCCTGTATGTCTGGCAACTGTGGGAGATCTGCCGCCATATTCTGCAAACCTGCCGTGGTGCCCGTGGCTGTTCCCTCCATCCCCCCATCCTCAACATCCTCTGGTGGCTGCGTGAGGTCTGTCTCCGGCACTGGGCCCTGCAATACTGTTACCTCTGTAGCCGGCACCACTTCTGTTCCCAAGTCCCCGATGGCTGGCAGCAGGTGAGTTATCTCCGCTGTTTCAGGAGCATATGTGAGGACTGCTGGCAGATGTGTTGCTGGCAACCCACGTCCCAGCTGCTCAAGTGACAGAGCAGCCTCTGCCATAATCTCACCAGCAACAGTAGCAACATCAGCAGCATTTATGGGCACAGCTGCCAGTAAGTGTGCAGTATGTGGTTGCTGAGTGGGAACTGCGGAGACATTTCGTGCTCCAGCAGAGAGGAATGCCAGTGCTTCAGCTGCCGCCTGTTGCTGACGGCCAATGGCCAGCAGGTGTTGTAGCTTACTAAGCTTCACTATTTTCTCCTTCTCCTTCATGAGCCTCTGAAAGCATGGAATATGAGTGGCATGTGCACTGTAACTTGTAATGTCTGAATTATAATCATTATTGAAAGGTTGACTGATGGATGTTCATGAATGATTGTTTTACGTATGGCACCAGAAGGGGATTAAACCCCCCATCAATGTGTACGGAAAGGTGGAGCACTTTCTGAACCCCCCTCATGAATAGGTGGGGGTCTGCAACCATACGATGGGGTAGGCTAACAATATATGGGGCAGTTGAGATGATAGACATTTCTAGTATCAAGTAAATCTGCTGATGCTGCTGGCATAGACCATGGTGCAGAAGGTGCATGTGTGCAGGCTTGCATGCATGTTTGGCTAAAGAACACCACACATAAGTACTTGTGACCAGCATAATATTAGTCAATCATGTAAGCAACGGCAGTCTCTATCTGCCTAATGGTATTCTTCATCCCGGATGTCATGGCTGATCCACGGATACCCAGGAAATTGTAAAATGACCAGAAGCATCAGACCCCCATGAACAGCCCTGGTGCAGTGGCAAACCACTTTGCTAAGTAATAAAACATACAGCAATGTCATCCTGACAAGGTGGCAGCTGTCTTAGCTGGCATTGCACACCTGTGTGATGCCTTACCTTCAGCTCATCCACCCATGGTCGTTGGGGCCAGAAATACTTGGCGTTGTAAGTGTGACCAATCTGGCCATCCTGCGGCTTGGGTGCCTTGGCCGCCTCGGCGTTCACCATGCTTATCTTCGTGTCCAAGTCCATGTTGTTGTAGGTGGAGCCAAATGTTCGGTGCACGTGCTCCTTTGCCCCCTGAATGAGGTAGTCCTTGAAGTATGTCTTCTTCACCACAGTTCCAAGTGCCTGTGAAAGGCAAAATGGCTCAGCACCCTGGGCCCACAGGGAAGATGGTGTCAGCAATAAACCGTTATGTACTTACTTAGTACGGACTGAATATAGAACATCAAAACCCCAAACCTAACAACCCTATGGTAATATGGGCCGTCCCTACACTACACCAGCTTCTGCACCAAGAACCCTTACTGCAAGCTTTCCCAAGCATGTTTTGCACCAAGCTCCTGCCATGCAAATTTAACGGATGATCATGAATTCAATGATATTACAATGCTCACACTAACCTCCTTCGTGTACGTGATGTCCCAGATGTCCACGGCCATTGAGGACACAGGCGCCGCAGCCACCAAGCCTTTGTACTGTAATCGTTCACCCTTGGGATGAACAGCAATGCAGCACGCATACTTCCAGCTCAAGTACTTGACGTTCAATTGAGCCGACTTCACAATTTCTATACTGTCACACAAGCTAGCTAAGATTTCTTCACTTGACATAATGTGATAGTTGTTTCAAATAGTAATGTGCAAACTAACGCATCCAAGTCGCAGTTGTTATCGCGGCTCAAGTGACGGCAGTCAAGACGGAAAAATTGGCCACAGCCTTGTGATCAGGCAGCGAAATTTCGTAATATGGAACTTCCTGAATGTGGCCGTCAAAATTAATCACAACCTTTCAAACTTTAATACGTACCATGCATGTACGGAAGTGACCACCGCGACCATGGTCGCTATCGTACAGTATAGAGGCCGCACGGACCGGTCAAAGCAATTCTTTGTCAGCGTAAAACACCATCAAGAAATCCATATCATACTGTAACCGATAAGTAAGCCACGTCCACCAAGTCCGTCTCCCGTTCCGAAGCAGTCATCGTGCGTTGAACCGACGATCGACTTCTGTGTGCCCTGGGCAACGCAACAAGGCCCTATCCACCACCCGGTAGGTGGATAAGAGGACATCCCTTCCTTTTGTGGAGTCCAACACCTTCGCGCTGAGGAGAGTCGAGTGGCGAAGCGTTATCCCCAGCCAACTGACGACTGCACGCTGGGACCAGCAGTAAGTGCGTTCGTTATGTCAGAATTGAAGACTAATTGTCTTGCACGCGAACTTCCCTTATCGGAGACTCAGCTGGAGCCTTGGACCGTCGAGCGCTTCGCGTCCATACATGTAGCTGAGCTTCCGCAGCTCACTACAACCTTTGCTTAACACGCGTATTTGAGCTTCCATAGCTCACTACCTTCACCTATAAATAACGAGGCGTAATCATCAATCGGCCAATCTTGGCCCACATACACTGAGAGTTCAACGCCTTTTAGCGGAACCAACTCTCAGGTTCAAGACGTCTTTTAACCTCGGCCACTGCCCTGCCCTTCTGACCTTTAGTGTCCGAAGCACAGGAGTCGCGACGCCGATCGGAGCGTGCGCGGCGAGAGGAACGCTCCCGAAGCCCGCCACACCGTCGCGAGTCGAGGCGACGGGACCAACGTTCCCCGTCACCCCCGCGACGGCCAAGGTCGCACAGTTCTCCGGGCGCCCACGAGACAAGATCGCTCCGTCCTTCTTCAGGCGCAGGACCATCAACGCCGAGGAGGCACCGCGAGACCATCTACGGTTGCGTTCTACACGGCTGGAACGCGGATCATACATCCTCTGATTGCTGGTTGATTAACCATTTACGTGGTGATCAACAGCTTGTTTCCATCCGGCAAAGCGAATTTCCGGTAGCACATTATCGCTGCCAGCCAGGTTGTTATCTGCACGGCCCCAACGCTAACCATCCCACCGTGGGCTGTAGATTCCTCGCCAAGTTAACTGCGTCTCACGGACGCAGCTACACAAGGCGAGCAACCCAGTGGGAGGAGGCGCTATCGCAAGAGGCACAACGCCTAGCTGGGCTATCTGTCGGCCAAGCCGACAAGGAGCAAGGGGCGGCTGAACAACCACCAAGCCCCAAGAAGACCCCTTCGGCTCAAGAGACCGGAGGGGTAGTGGTAGCTACCTCGGCCCCGCCACGCGCTTCCCCTCTTGCGGCTCCTGCAGTCGAAGAGACCCCAGGACGCGAGCGAGTGCCATCACCACAGCCTCAGGCAGAACCGCCCCGTAACCCGGAGCGGGTACCAGCACCATCGGCAGCGCGCGCACCCGAGGCGCACCCTCTGCAATCCGGATCCATCACTACATCCGATTCGGAATCAGTAGGTGCCATACCGGAGGACTTTGAGGAAACAATCGACTTGTTCCTCCATCCTCCGCAAATAGTCCCCTACTCCACTGCGCTTCAGAAGCTACGGGTGATAGAGACCTGCGACAAGGCAACGCAGGTTGACCTTCGGTACCAGGTGGTAACCCCTCTGAGTAGCGACCCAGCCCCTTCAGAGCCCAACGTCATAGTCTTCCAGGACCCACAGCATCCCGGAAGGCTGTGGAGCAGGTTCGCTGGGAGGTACTACCCATACGAGCCATCTCACCTTAACTCGTATGGGATTCGTAACTCCAGGCCTACATTTAGGTCGTCGCCAGTGTTTGATCCGGTGGGACACTGGGGGCAAACCGAAGGTACGAGGCCTTACTACGTCATTCCAACCAACATCTTCCCGCCTACCAGGCAGGTCTCCTTGACGGAGGTGCTAGACGACGGAACTGAGCAACCCTTGGAGCGGGTTGCCGATTCGGTCCCACGTCTGCAGCGCCTTGAGGACATTTTTGCTGCCAGGGAGCCACAGCGGGGTCACCCAGACACCCCATACCTGGCCTGGCAAAACCGCTTGAACCTATACAAGCGACGCGTGGAGTTGCGTCGCCGTTACCCAAGCTTCTAAGGACCTGCATTCCTGGCGGACCAGGCGCACCCTCGAAGGAACCCAAGCCGGGCAGCCAGGCTCAATAGCAGGAGGAGTGCGGCGAGCACTTCTGCCACCCCGACCAACGATACCATGCAAGCCATGATGGCACGCATGGAAGAGCAGATGCGGCACATGTGCGCCGCCATGGCGACGGAGAGAGGGGAGAGGACTGCCCCACTGAACCGCCCGCAGAGAGGCCCCCAGGGAGGCCCTGGGGTGGGACGGAACAAGGAAGGCTCCGCCACGCGCTTCCCCTCTTGCGGCTCCTGCAGTCGAAGAGACCCCAGGACGCGAGCGAGTGCCATCACCACAGCCTCAGGCAGAACCGCCCCGTAACCCGGAGCGGGTACCAGCACCATCGGCAGCGCGCGCACCCGAGGCGCACCCTCTGCAATCCGGATCCATCACTACATCCGATTCGGAATCAGTAGGTGCCATACCGGAGGACTTTGAGGAAACAATCGACTTGTTCCTCCATCCTCCGCAAATAGTCCCCTACTCCACTGCGCTTCAGAAGCTACGGGTGATAGAGACCTGCGACAAGGCAACGCAGGTTGACCTTCGGTACCAGGTGGTAACCCCTCTGAGTAGCGACCCAGCCCCTTCAGAGCCCAACGTCATAGTCTTCCAGGACCCACAGCATCCCGGAAGGCTGTGGAGCAGGTTCGCTGGGAGGTACTACCCATACGAGCCATCTCACCTTAACTCGTATGGGATTCGTAACTCCAGGCCTACATTTAGGTCGTCGCCAGTGTTTGATCCGGTGGGACACTGGGGGCAAACCGAAGGTACGAGGCCTTACTACGTCATTCCAACCAACATCTTCCCGCCTACCAGGCAGGTCTCCTTGACGGAGGTGCTAGACGACGGAACTGAGCAACCCTTGGAGCGGGTTGCCGATTCGGTCCCACGTCTGCAGCGCCTTGAGGACATTTTTGCTGCCAGGGAGCCACAGCGGGGTCACCCAGACACCCCATACCTGGCCTGGCAAAACCGCTTGAACCTATACAAGCGACGCGTGGAGTTGCGTCGCCGTTACCCAAGCTTCTAAGGACCTGCATTCCTGGCGGACCAGGCGCACCCTCGAAGGAACCCAAGCCGGGCAGCCAGGCTCAATAGCAGGAGGAGTGCGGCGAGCACTTCTGCCACCCCGACCAACGATACCATGCAAGCCATGATGGCACGCATGGAAGAGCAGATGCGGCACATGTGCGCCGCCATGGCGACGGAGAGAGGGGAGAGGACTGCCCCACTGAACCGCCCGCAGAGAGGCCCCCAGGGAGGCCCTGGGGTGGGACGGAACAAGGAAGGCGGCACATGCGATTATTGCGGCCGCTTTGGGCATCACGAGTCCCAGTGCTACATTCAGCACCCGGACAAGGCCCCACCAAACTTCAAGGCTCCATCGAAGGCTTTACAAGTGACCAAGAACGCCGCAGCCTGAACTGCTCTGGAGTAGGGCGAGCCCCTTGTACCCATGTGATCACAAGGACAACCCAGTCAGGGCTCTGTATCCTGGCTCGGTTGGATGCGTCGGCACTTCTGGCTCTCTAACGCGGAGCACGCCCGTGCACAACAATGTCACGGGACAGTACGACGCACTCTACCCTGAAGAGTGTGAAATGATCCTGGGATTGGAGGCAGACAGCACGCGCCTGGACAATATGGCGGTTCATCAGCGCAGGCCGGAGGAGGCAATACCAACTGGGACAAGCACCTGGCGTACGTGATGCTTGGATATAACTGCTCCGTGCAGTCATCCTCTCGCGTAGCGCCTTACCACATCTTACATGCGGTGGAGCCCTCCATTCCACCGGCAATAAGGGAGAGGTTTTCACATGAGGTGGACTTAGATGACCCCGAGGCGGCAGCACGAGCTATCATGCATCGCGCCGCCATTCTGTGAAGGCACATGGCTATCGCAGGAGCCAACCTTCTCATCTCGCAGCACCGTGATTCGCTTAGGTATGTGCGGTTGAGGGGAGGTGTGATGGGTGGCCGGCCAACGGGTGTGCTACAGCTAGAGGGACGATGTGGCAATTGTATCACGGCGTGCGTCACGAACACTGCCCCATGTCATTTGCCCATCGACGAGGACACCATATATCCTAGGCTAGCTAGGCCTTCTGCCAGTTTGCCTTGTGAGGTGTGCAAATTCCCTGATGGTGAAAGATGGATGCTGCTTTGTGATGGTTGCGGTGCTGGATGGCACACTTATTGCCTCAAGCCACCGCTGACCGAAGTGCCGGAAGGTGCCTGGTACTGCCCACGGTGCATGGACCAACGGGTGCCGGGTGAGCAAGCCCAGGCTGCCGACACCGGGCCCAAGATGGGAGTGGCGGTGCCCAAGCATCTGGAGGAACTAGTGGGTGCTGCCGTCATGCGTGAGCCGCGCGGATGTGGCAAATGAGACGGGCGCAAATTAGGCGTGTCATCTGAACTAGGAAGGCAAGAACGCGCACACAGATTTCAGATAGTGTATGAAGTCGGAGAGATCGAGGAGGTTGGTCTACCAGAGCTGCGCGCACGCTTGGCCTTCACCACACCAGACAAGAGAAGTGCAAGGTGGTGGCGCTACACACAGCACTGATACGCCCGGATCTGGTCCAGTACCAGCCGAGCACGCCGGAGCTGAGGGACCTATTGAACGTCCTTATGCTACAGAAGATGCGCAGGGTGCTTTTACCCTTTAAATGGAGCAATGAGCTAAGGGCGATTCTGATTGAGGCAGGGTGCAGTGTGCGATGAGTACTTAGCACGGGAATCCGTGAATCAGTGGGGCCTGGTGCCCTGGTCAGCAGCGGGATGCCGTGCGTGGAAGTGGTTGTTTTCGGGCTATCCTGTGAACTGTTACATCAGGTTCTGCCCAGCGTGGTGGAACAAGCCGGTAAAGTCATGGCAGCACGGGTCCCAAATGTGTATCACCATGGGCGATGAGGCCCGAATGAAATGGCTTTGTGCTCGGCAGAAAGGGGGCATGAAGCATAATACATTCCAGCTTTCAATTGTAGGTGTGTCATACTCTGCTTCTAGCTGGTCATAGCCACCGGCTGCCTTTGCCAAGAGCGGCCGAAATGAAGTTTGCACAACACTTACATGTTATACATTTTTTTAAACTTTCACATCGACCTAAGCATAGAGATAATGTTTTTCTAGGTTGTCAACGAAGGGGTTTTCAAGTCCTAGGGTCGCCCAGTGGTGCCTGGGTCACAGAAAAGCACTAAGTTATATAACATAAATTTATTATTAAGAAGCACAGTTCCGGCAAGAAAAGTAGGTCGTTTGGCCATGGGCGCTGGCGGGCCGCCTCGCCGGCCCGGTCCATCCATGCACTGTCCGCCACTTCTTCGCAAACAAATAAATTTATACATTTAAATGTAAGTGATGCATTGGACTAAAGAAATGTTTATTTGCTATATCCTTACTGTCAATGGCCTGGAAAGAAACTTACGCATTTACCAGGAAAGTACTGCACTAAATAGTTCACATCATAAACTGTCTAACATAGGATTGCTTGTGTAAAATATAGTAGTGTTTGAATGCCCTGGTAACATGTGTACGAACGTGACCATCGCGACCACGGTCGCATTCGTACACTAAGCGTAAAAAGGCTTTTCATTCGAGTCCAAACTGCTTCTAAATAGCATAACATAATATTACCGAAATATATCGACAATCAAATGGCGCCAGTAAGGTCGTCCCCACCTGGTGGTTATGATGGTGTACTAACTTCACAATCAATAACATGTCCTATCTGGCCAATACTGCTTCTTGCCTTCGTGTTAACATCACTGATTCCCTTCACCTGGTTTATGGCACCAGCAGGGGAGAAGGAACGTGCATACTGCTTGTGCCAGCTGTGTGTCCCTGATATCCTGGCAAGTGCTGGTGACCCAGTTCTTCGTGCTATGAGAACAGTGTATTCTCATCATAGAAAAGATGCCTTTCCTATTCAGAAGAGCAAGCAACGGAGAGAGCCACACTTCTTGCCTGTGGGTACACTTGTGGCTGAGGTCAGAGACACTGCTCAACGGCTTAAGGATTCTCTTCAGGGTACACAGGAGCCCTGCAAGCAGGCTCAGACATTCAATCTGGAAAGAAGGAGCAGAACTAACTTGACGGATTATCCATCTCTGGCTGTTCATCCCCATGGCATTACAGCACCTCAGCCTGAGAACAAGCCCAATACCAGTCAAGAGCCATATTCCTTATTATCTCCACCATCTCCAGGCCAGGTTGCTTCACCGGATCTTCTACTACATCGTGATGCAGGAGAACGTGCGGCAATTCAGGATGTCTTTCCTGTCCCCCAAAAACCTGGTGATGGTGATGGCGGAGTTCGTATTCGTTGCTTTGATACATGGGCTCCAAGTGGAGCAAGCCAGGGTGAATGGAGGAGCTGCAATAGTCATGAATCTGTGGAAGCTTTACTGCAAGGCATGGAGCAAGATATATTAAATGCTGTCCTCCATCGTTTTAAGCACAATGCATCTGGTGAAGCTGTTATTGATCACCTTAAGCTAGTAATGACTCGAAGTGGAGCACCCTATCCAGTTCCGGAGGAGCTACGTCCCCAAGAGTATCGGCATTGCCTCACATTCCTGGAGCACCGTGGAATCCTGGACGGGAAGCCGTTTGTTGGATATGACCTCTGCCCTTGCGGATTTCTCTACCGTTCTACAGATAAGTGGCAGACTACATGCACATGTTGCAACAAGTCCAGGAAGGAAGCACTGAAGTTCTTATATAGGTGCGCTTGAAATGTGGGCTTGGTGTCATGGTTTTGTCCTTCTATATATGTGCTGCTCTGACAGTCATACTGAACCGTATTTGCACAGGCCTATTTCTGACTGGTTAACTTCTCTCCTGCATGATCCAGCTACATTTAAGATGCTTCAGCATTGCCAGCTGCCTCAACAGCAACGGGGCTCAGTGCCAGGTTTTGCATGTGACATTCTGGACACTCTCCCTGACTTGATACATGAGAATTATATGGATGTTTTGACACTACACATAGGTGTGCACACAGATGGTGTGAACCCCTTCAAGTTCAAGTCATCTTACTCAATGTGGCCACTAGTTTTAACTCTGTACAACATTAGCCCAGATTACAGGTGTGTATGTGTGCGAGGTCATCAATACCTTCACGTTGAATACCTTAACGTATATTAATTTTCTTATCCGCCATATATATATGTAGGTATCGACCTGGCCTCATTGGTCTATGTGGCATTGTTCCTGGCAAACGTGATGACATTGGCCATGGTGGTTCCGTACCTATCCATGATGTCCTTGCATTGATGGCAGAGGAGTTAACGATGTTGCACACAGAAGGGCTGCCCTATACACATCCAGACAATGGCACGCGTTCAGTTGCTAAGGTTAAGTTAGAGGTCCTTGGTGGTGATTACCGTGCAATTGAGAAGATTGTAGGTATGACAGGTGCACCCACATCAGTGTACAGCTGCTTCAAGTGCTGGCATCCAGGGACTTGGGGTCCCAGCAAGTACCTATATGGCCAGTTCTTCCGCTTCTTGAGCACAGCTTCCCCGTTGAGAGGGCTGGCAGCTGTACTTAACAATGCCACCAAATGGTCATGGCGAAAGGGCCCTGGCAATTCATCAACGGGACCAAAGATGTTTGATGTTGACAACAGTACCATCATACGTGCTGATTGGAATTCAGATGTACGTTGTGCACCAGAACGTACTCAGGAAGACCTGATTCAGCAACACAAGGTCAGTTATTGGATGTCTGCAGTATTTGTAGGTGAGGCTTCCTCCTCAACGTTGTGCAATGCTGGCTGGGGACCTGTGGGCGGTACTTATGTATGTGTGCCATTTGGGATGAATATTGAAGTGTCTGGCATTATGTTGTGTTGAACATTCCAAAAATTATGAATATTCATGTATCATCATGCACCACCTCATCAACAGCACGCTAAACACGCACAACTGACATCAAGACATGTATGCATGTTCATCAGGTACCAGAGGTCTTGGTTGATGATGACATGCATGGCACCCATCTTCTGAGGAGCCCAGTAAACGGGACCTTGTCAGATGTCAGTTCAGAATATTTTCCTGATGATGACGTCACATCAACAGATGTAGATGAAAGTGGTGATGATGAAGGCAGCGATGTCGATATTGATGTTATGGATCTATATCCTGGCATCCCACCAAATCCTGAAGAGATGAATCTGCAGCACCCAACACGCTCCTGGCGTGACAGATTACTCACATCGGCTCCCGGGTTCTCAAGTAAGAGGGGGCTGCAGTATGATCCCATGCATACAATTGGCCAATTTATCGCGCAGCTCTTTGACCTCATCCTGACCTCCTCAAGAGTTACTGACCGCGTGAAAGGGTACGTATGCTTGCGGTGCATTTTCCAATGGTTTACTTGTGATAGTCTTGCAATATTATCCTTATATTATATATGTATGTACACCCATGCAGGTATGAGCTTGGTATTAACAATAGGACTCTGGAGCCTTGCATAGTTAGCAAGGTTGATCAAACTATAATGCAGGCCGTAACCAGGAAACTCTCAAAGGATGTTCCCAAAGGTGATGGTGGTGGTGCAAGGCTTGCTGGAACAATTGGAGGATCAGGGGTGAAGATGTCAGTTTGGTGTTTCTGGGCCAGTCCATATGGTGCCTACCTACTGGAGCATGCCAAGTCACTCACACCTGTCCAGCGCATGGTGCTGCAGCAGATTCTGTGCTCGGTTTCCTATCTTTTGGATGATGCGGTCCCCCTTGGCACCCAAGAAGAGCTTACAGATGCCATGGCACATGCCCTCTCTCTAATGGAGATCTATTTACCATGTACTGAGTTGGACATTAAGGCCCATAATTTAATGCACCTTGTGGAGCGTCTCTTCACCCTTGGTCCTTCATACACAACAGCCATGTGGGGCTACGAAGCACTCATGGGGCGTCTGGTGAAGATGGTTAAAAAGGTATGCTGCTGTACATGTAGCCTGGGTAGGCCTGCTACTTTGCTTTCTGCCTGCAGCATGCATGGCAGTCTTCCCAGCCAGGTGTGTCCTTGCTTATTGTTTCAGTTGCATGTATATTCGTTTGTATGTGCTGAATTTCCGTCAGTAGGCCACATAATATAGCCGTGTGCCCGTCCCCTGCACTGTGGCTCGGTCAAGTCAGGACCCCCATTGCTACTCTTTATAGGGTGGGTCGCCCACAGTGTAACCCCCCTAATCATAATTTTTCAGCATTTATATATGCATGTGTGTATTATACCTGTTTACTAATCTATACTCACTTTCCAATACTTGATTTTCCACTCCATCCCAGACAGATACACCTGAAGTCACAGTTATGCGATCTTGGTACATTATTGAGCGAGTACTTAAGTATGCATACCGTCAGCAAAGTGTAGTCATGCTGGATGGTATTGTTCCCAAAGGTGTAGCAGTTACTAAGGACATATGCAACTATTGGACTTGGCGCAATGAAATGGCTCCCTCAGTACAGCCACTATGCATTGATGGGGCTGGTGGACTTAAGGATCTGGCACCATTCTCGTCTGTCCAATACTCCCAGCTACATGACATGTACCTTACCCATGACCCAAGATACAAGGAACTATGGACTTTATTCCTCGAATGGCTATGGGCTCAGTGGCCTGGCAATGATACCAGCAGCGGGGTAAGTTCTGTAATATTCCAGCAAGGTTGTCCATTTCATGGTAGGCAGGAACAGTTGGATACTATGTTTTCATAAAATCGTATTTCTGATAAGTTGTTTGGGCATACCTCATTGTGCCTTTGCTGAGTGGGGATAAAGAAATGAACTTCTGCGTGTGAGTCCATCCATTTGTACATGGGTTTTACCTGAATACCATCCTATATACATCATGCTGGTGTTCAGGCCACATGCAAGGAAGTGCAATGTGCGCTGGCATTAGCAAACTTGGATGGCAATTCTCCAAGGTCCAAGGTCTTGATACGTAATCGCATCTCAAAAGCAGTGGAGTTCAGAACCGTGGTATGCTGGGCTGGGCTGCGTTTGGCTGGGTGTCATGGTCTACTTCCCAATGACAATTTATGCCTCGATCGCAGGCCATCCAGGAGTCTGTATTAAGGAACTTGTGGCCATCGGAAATGTGGCAAAATAGTGATGCATTGAAGGAGCCGTACAAGTATGATCTACCACAAAGCTTCAGTGAGCGTCTTGCAGGTGTACGATTAAATGACTACGTTGACATCAAAGCACTTTATCGGCAGAGTAAGGATAATTCCTGTCCGAATGCTCTGCATACATGGTTCATGTGCAGGAAGTGTGCTGCTGTGCCAGAGATTGGATGGTGGGTTGGCAAGGTTGCAAAGGCATGGCGCCTACCATCCTATCGTACTGATTTAGGTCATGATCTGGTGCTTGAAGTTTCAGAATGGTATGAGCCTACCTCGCCTCTTCTTGATGACTTCATGAATGTACCCATCCTCAAGTTATCAAAAGGGAACCCTTTCTACATGGCAAAGGATGTAGCTCCAGTTCGTGTTACTCTTCAGCAGCATCCTACAAAGCAGCGTACCTATTGCTTACTGTGTAGAAGCTACAATGCCATGACAGTTGCAGGATGGGGAGAACATGCACCCATGCCCCTTACTAAGGCAGTTATTGATCATGTGCAGTCATTGCAGGGTTCCGTTTCAAGGTAGATGGTCTGATTATATTAGGGGTGTTTAGGGGTGTTACACTTGGGCGACTTGCCCCACAAACACGAGCACTGGGGGGCCTGACCGGACAGAGCCACATCGTAGGGGAGGGGCACCTGGCTTTGTCTGTCTGTCCTGCCAGGTGCTTGGTGGTTAATCCATTACGTCATTGGATACGATGCATCAGTGTGAGTACATTGCCAATATCTGTATGAGCACATGCAGTGCTGTTAAGGGCAGGCAGATATGTGCATGATTTCCTGGAAGTAAGAGCCTGCAGGGTATACCCCACATGTTACTGGGCTAGAATGTGCTTATTTGGTGATGTATAAATAATGCTGTTTGAAACATACACTCGTGGTGTGTCATGTATATAGCGTATGTTTTAGTAGGCAGGCGTGGAGGCCCGCACTAGCTGTGCGGTTCTTGTATGAGGCAGGTGAGATCGATTAAGCATGATAATATGAGAGATTTGTGCATTTATGCGGCAAACCATAAATATGCTGCTGTAACCAATAATTGGCACACATGATTGACGTAAGGCCCATCTAGAAGTTTGCCGCGAATAAACGCGTCGAGAGCAACTGAAGTGTTCGTCAGTTGGTCTCATAGCTATTCTTTGTGAGCTTAAAATACTTACAAAAACACGAGTTAAAGTTGTAAAACCCAAACAAGCCAAGCCACCAAGTCTGCTGCCCCAACCCGAAGAAGTCGTCAACCGTCGATCGACATCAGTGTGCCCTGGGCACCGCACCAAGGCCTTATCCACCACCCGTTCGGTGGATAAGAGGACATCCTTCACTTCTTGAGGAGTCCAACACCTTCGCGCTGAGGAGAGTCGACTGACGAAGCGTTATCCCCAGCAAACTGATGACTGCACGCTGCGACCAGCAGTAAGTAAGACTAATTGTCTTGCAGGCGAAGTTCCCTTATCGGAAACTCAGCTCGAGCCTTGGACCGGCTTCGAGCGCTTCGCGTACATACACGTAGCTGAGCTTCCGCAGCTCGCTACACCTTGTTATACATACGTAGTCGAGCTTCCATAGCTCACTACTTTCGCCTCTTCTGCTACGGGACGTAGTCATCCATCGACCGACTTCGGTTTTCACATCAGAAGTTTATCATTCCGTAACGGAACTAGCTCTCACGATCAGGCGCATTTTTAACCACGATTACCGCCTTCCGGACCATTAGTGTCCGAAGCGCAGGAATCCCGGCGTCGATCGGACCGCGCGCGTCGCGAGGAACGCTCTCGCAGCCCACCACATCGTCGCGAATCAAGGAGACGGGACCAACGCTCACCGTCATCCCCGCAACGACCCAGGTCGCACAGTTCTCCGGGCGCGCATCACACAAGACCGCACCACACCTCTTCAGGCGCAGGACCGTCTACGCCCAGAAGGCACCGTGAAACGGTATACGGCTGCGTGTTGCACGGGTGGAACGCGGATCACACCTCGTCGGACTGCTGGCTTATTAATCATCTACGAGGAGACCAGCAGCTCGTCTCTATCCGTCAGAGCGAGTTCCCGGTAGCGCACTATAGGTGTCAACCAGGCTGCTACCTTCACGGACCTAACGCTAATCACCCCACTGTTGGTTGTAGATTCCTGGCCAGGCTAGCCGCCTCACACGGGCGTAGCCAGTGCAGGCAGGCGACTCAGTGGGACGAGGCCCTTTCCCTGCAAGCGCAGCGCCTTGCAGGGTCAATCGTTCATCAAGCGGACAGGGAGCGACAGGCCGCTGAGCAGCGACCTCGTTCTAGTCCCAAGAAGACCCCTTTGGCTCAACAGACCGGAGGGGTAGCGGAAGCCACTTCTGCCCCGCCTCGCGCTTCGCCTCTATCGGCCCCCGCGGTCGATGAGACCGCAGAGCGCGAGCGATACAATAGCCGCGGCGTCACACCGAGCCGCGCCCTACCCCGGAGCGAGCACCGGCAACTGGTCCAGGCGCTCGCCATTCACGGGGAGCAGAAGCACCCAAGGCACATCCCCTGCCATCCCTCAGTACATCCAATTCGGAGTCGGAAGGTGTGGATTCCTATGGATCAACTTCCAAAGCCAGGCTGCCATCAGGGATGGGCCTAGGCCAGCACCCAGCGTCGCCAAGGCAGCCCCGACTCCACGGCCGCGCTCAGAGGGCAAGCGCACCACAACAGCAAGCAGTTCGAGGTACGTTTGCAGTCACCATGGTGCGAACACCACGCACGACACCAGGGACTGTCGTACACTGAGCAGCAGGAGGAGTGCAGCAAGTACTTCTACCGCCCCATCCAACGACACCATGCAGGCCATGATGGCACGCATGGAGGAGCAGATGCGGCACATGCGTGCCGCCATGGCAACGGAGAAAGGAGAGAGGCCTGCCCCACCGAACCGCCCACAGAGAGGCCCCCAGGGTGGCGCTGCGGCGGGACGGAACACAGATCGAGGAAGTTGGCTTGCGAGAACTGCGCGCACGTTTGGCCTTCAGCGCGCCGGACAAGAAAAACGCAAGGAGCACGGCAGTACGGCAAGGAGCCTTAACCGAGTGGGCGTTGGGAGAAGTGCGAGGAGTCGAGACAGCTCTGGGGCATGGCATGCCAGGCTGGCATAGCCGAACCAACGTGGTGGCGCTGCACACGGCACTGGTACGCCCGGATCTGGTCCAGTACCAGCCGAGCACGCAGGAGCTGAGGGACCTATTAAGCATCCTCATGCTGGAGAAAATGCGCAAAGGGTGGAGCGGGCGGAGAAGGAGGAGGGGGGCTGGGTGGCGGCGGTGACGGCGGCGACGGCGGTGGCGGGAGAGGTGGCTCTGGGGAAGGTGGGGATGGCGGAAATGGGGATGGCGGCGGCGGTGAAGGTGATGGTGGTTTCGGAGGTGGTGGAGAGGGCGGTGATGGTGGATGTGGGGACGGGGGTAAAGGCGGCAATGGGGATGGTGGCGGCGGCGGAGAAGGGGGCGTGGGGGACGGCGGGGGTTTGGGAGAAGGTGGTAGAGGTGACGGGGGCAGCGGTGACGGCGGCAGGGGTGGCGGCGGCGGTGGTGGACTTGGAGGAGATGGCGACGGTGGACGCGGCGATGGAGGTAGCGGTGACGGCGGATTGGGCGGCAGCGGTGATGGTGGATTACGGGGTGATGGGAACGGCGACGGTGGAAGCGGTGACGGCGGCGGCAGTGGCGGCGTTACATCAGCCACTGCTCGTACATCAGCTGCGGTCATTGCCGCGTTTCCACATTTCCAGCCCGTCTTTGAGTGCTTTTACCTTTCAAATGGAGCAATGAGCTAAGTGCGATTCTGCTTGAAGCAGAGTGCAGTGTGCGACGACCACCTAGCACGGGAATCCGTGAATCGGTGGGGCCTGGTGCCCTGGCTAGCAGCGGGATGCCATGCGCAGAAGCAGTTATTTTTGGGTTATCGTGTGAACTGTTAGATTTGGTTCTGCCCAGCGTGGTGGAACAGGCCGGTATAGTCACGGCAGCACGGGTCCCGATAGAGTAATTACTCATCATCGCGGCCAGCTGCTTCACTGGACCACCTGTTTGGAGGCGAAGAGCATTATCCATGGACACACCTCTTCAACATGCATGCATTTATGCCCCTTCATTCATGTTATATTATTTCTTTTTACTTATGAAACTATTATCGCCTATTATGCAAGGTATACTTTATGCTCCGGCAAGGCCCATTAGCTATTTCCAATAGTCCACACCTGAACAAAATCCTTTATCTATCTAGTTTGTTGCAGGATTGTAAGCAACCAAAAACAAATAAGTATGACCACAAGGAGATAGTTTTAGTGTTGCACGTCGTGCACAACTTAGGTAATCTTCATTAAGTACAAGTCCTAAGCATTGGAAAGGCTATTTCGTAGTATTTCCTGTAACAATATTAACATTCAGTTTGTTGTCATTGTAGGGATGTCAGTATGTAGGGGCAAGATTTGGTCGTACCGTACATACATCTCCAAAATAATATCCTTGCTCGCAAACGTTCATGAAACAGACGGTATTGAAATGTCATCACGATCATTCACGGACCTTGATGACGAGCGTGCAGCGTGCATTGCAAGGAATACCGCAAAGTTGATCGAGCTTGGTCTTTTACGTTCATTTTCTATCGCCAATCCATTAAAAAATACTGAGTTAGATTCACAAATCAATTGTAAGGGGATAAATCATACAACGCAAGCCAAACATTTTGTCCGCCGACCTCAATTGCGGCGCAGTAGAAGACTACAGGGGCTCACAGCAATCCTAGCACGTGACATTACAGAAGAATCTGAGGAGTATTGTGAATCGGAAACAGCTTCAGAGTCTGAGAGCAAGGTACCTTTGCATTGCTTGCGCCGCCGACTTTGATCTTTTCGCTTACAAGCAACTTTTCTTTCCTGCCAATTTCCAACATTGTAAGACAGGAGGCTATCCAGATGGAGCCTGAAGATTGCGTGGATGAACTCCCTGGCATCCCTCAGGACATACTAGCGATGGCTGCCGACATTGGCTTTGATGTAGAATCTAGGCCCTTTCAGCTTCTACGCACGGCACAGGAAAACTGGAAGCCTGATTACAGACCAGCATTTAATAGTCCAGGGGCAGCCAAGGCCGCAAAGGACATGTTTGTAGCCCTCTATGACTCGGGCTTCAGGGAGAAAGACCTTATTGACCAGAGGCAGGTCAACATGGTCAGCCTTAAAACGGTAAGTCTTCAAAGAACTTGTCTTATTGTGACAGGCACAAGGATTCCTGGCAAGGCAACACTACTTAGGCAATGACTGATAATGTTGTACCCTGCTGAAGTAACTCAATGTTGACTACAACCTGTCACATACATTGCACTGCTTAATAATCATTGAACAGTTCAAGGAGAGTGTTAAACCCAAGATGGTGGATGTGGTGCCACCAAACTTCATCAATGGGCTTGAGGCGGCGTTTGAGGCAGTCGCCAACCCGTACCCGCGAAAGAGAAAGAACAGCTGGGATATGGAAGATGGAGGGGAAGTTGAAGGCGAGGGCAGCAAAGATGCATCAGGAAGTGGGGCGGCACAGGGTGTGCACCGTGCAAAGAGTTATATCCTGGAGAAGCTGTACAAGTGCTTTGACCCAGTCCTGAAGGACTTCAATGGAGCATCCAATATCTACTTGGATGTGGTATGTATTGGGAGGAACTTACTTTGGCTAGGCATACCTCATAACATCTCTCACTTCCATCTCTCCCTTTCTGTGTGATCTATTTGACTGTTGTATAAGCTTTGCTGGTACTTTTATTGTTTCCTTCTTCTTCTTCCCAATTATTCCATGTCTGAATGTTGCTGCCATATGTTTTCCCTTCCCAATATAATTTACTCATTCCATTTTCTGGTCCTATTTGTAAGCCGCTGGCCACTTCTTTATTTACCATGCTCCCGACTTTTCTTCATCACAGCTATATGCTTCCCTAGGGTGCATGTTTTTGTGCGTGCTTTTGTGACCCTGTAAGCCCTATATATAAATTTTGCGTGGACTAACTCACTTTCCTGTTGACTGCTGCATGTTCATGTCTTTGCTGCTTGCATTGGTTCCATTGCTGCCTCATTAGGTGAGTTCATGAGGGAACGTGCTTTCTTCTGCACTTGGTGTGCATGCATATATGGACATGAAGGTAGCCCAGGTTGGGTTGGTGGTTTTGTCAGGTTATGGTAGGTACTTAGGTCAGCAAACTGGAGGTTCATCAGGAGGAATACCTACATGAGAGTGCCAGTAGTCAGGTCAGGTTTTGCCTTTCACTGCATCCTCGAATTCCCTGCTTCTTCTTTCAATGCCAGCAACAAGGTCAATACGATACACCATGATTGCTTCTATGTATTGCACTATTTTTTGCATGATGGCCATGCTTGTTATCTACGTTATGGTTAGGGTATGGCTACCTTACAGGAGGCAAAGTAACAGCCAACATTTGGTTGGCCCCTGTTCAATCATCAGCATTAAAGCTTTATTAATAATAGCAACGCTCTTACGAAGTGTACTGATGCATGACTGCAGACTGATAAGGACCTCGAAGACTTCTGGGATACCGTGGGTGGGCGAGACCGCATTGTGCGGGGCTTTCACTTGGATTCGTGTGTTACTGACAAGGATCTATATGCTCGTGTCCGTAAGTCGCTGGTGGAGAGATGGAACAACCGGAAAAAGTGGATTGGAAAAAGAACCCTGCAGGCCAACATGGAGGGTGAGTACTGCATATATATCAGTTCAATTTATGAGGCCCTGCCACTTCTTACATTGTGCTTCAGGAGTCCTGTTGGGAATCCTACTAATTTATACTTATTACGAACTGGATATCCAGAAACACAACACTATGTCTCTTTTTTATTTTTCTAATCTGGCTGATACTGTTATATAGCGTATTACATGTCTGCATCATATATACCTTGAGCCTGCCCATGACCTTATACATGCCAGCAGATGTACTGCGGTTCAAGTCCTTTGGAGCAGACACAGATGAGTTTGAGTTGTACAGGTCTTCACAGTCACACGTGGAGTACTTGCAGAAGAGCTTAGGGACACCTAATGAACATGACAAGTTCGTCTTCATTGTTGAGGGCAAGGATAGCCCCCAGGTCTTAGCTGGCGGTGTGCTTTTTGGTACAAGCACTCTTGTGAGTTCATCAAATTATTTCATGTTGATTCATGTGTCAGCTGCAATCTATGAACTGCAAGCACATTAGATATGGCATATGTGTGCTTGCCACTGCAATTGCCTGGATGATATATTGTGCTAGTGCTAATATGTATCATTTATAAGAACCCTGAATACCTTATAAATCAAGAAACGTTATGAATCCTTGGCCGGTCTCTTTCATATCGTTTTTCAATATATGTGCAGGAAAACGTTGTGCACGACACAGACAAGGTTTCGGTCTTCATAATGCACAAGATCACCAACAGCAAGAAGATGACCCTAACATTACCCAGTGGGACCGTCAAGGTTGGAAAGGAGCTCAAGAAGCACACGGTAGTTGACCTGCCAGTTGAGAGCCTACTTGCCAAGTACAACAAACAGAAGGTCAAGGAGTGGGCCTTTGTCCATGGCTGCACCAATGATCTGTGGAAGGACTCAATGGTCCAGTACAAGGGCATGCTTGCTTTGGTTGACTGACTTGTGAGGTGTCATAAGCTGGCAAGCAAGTTGGTAATCGTGAGCTGCCAGTTTTGGTAGATGCTTGTCAGGCTATAACACTACTGATGGATGAAATGTATGTGTGGACAGAAGTGGCGGTGATAACAAGGTGCGGTGTGAGACAGGGCCAAGATCAACGATTTGAGCATGTCTTTATTTGGCTGTAAAATATTATATGAATATGGATTCTTCCGGAGGATTATGGTTTCGGCCTGGATTCATTCATGCCCCTACATGCTTCCATGCTAACAGACACTGACATGGATGATGACAGACAGAATTAAACAGACATGACATATATAAACGACTAGGACAATTTGTAACAGCTGATAAAATTTACATTGTTCATATGTACCTACTTCTCAGCAGCATTTAACATTCGTCAACAACAGATTGGGATCACAAACATTTGCTACAGATGGTAACAGCCTATCATTGTCATCATGTTACTTTTCAGAACTGTTTTCAAGGTCTGTTTACAAATATCCCCTGTGGCCGCTCCTACCTACCGACTTTCTTTGACAACCATTAAAGGCTAGCACTCAGTTCATCATTCCTTCATCCTAACAGCTTTCAACATATTTTATCTCTTGTGACAACACATTCCTTCACAGGTCCTTACAGGAACTGTCCTGTGGCCGCTCCTACCTACCAACTTTCTTTGACAACCAGTAAAGGCTAGCACTCAGTTTATCATTCCTTCATCCTAACAGCTTTCAACAGATTTTATCTCTTGTGACGACACATTCCTTCACAGGTCCTTACAGGAACTGTCCTGTGGCCGCTCCTACCTACCAACTTTCTTTGACAACCAGTAAAGGCTAGCACTCAGTTTATCATTCCTTCATCCTAACAGCTTTCAACAGATTTTATCTCTTGTGACGACACATTCCTTCACAGGTCCTTACAGCAACTGTCCTGTGGCCGCTCCTACCTACCGACTTTCTTTGACAATCATTAAAGGCTAGCACTCAGTTTATCATTCCTTCATCCTAACAGCTTTCAACAGATTTTATCTCTTGTGACGACACATTCCTTCACAGGTCCTTACAGCAACTGTCCTGTGGCCGCTCCTACCTACCGACTTTCTTTGACAATCATTAAAGGCTAGCACTCAGTTTATCATTCCTTCATCCTAACAGCTTTCAACAGATTTTATCTCTTGTGATGACACATTCCTTCACAGGTCCTTACCGCTGCAAACAGTATCTAACAATAACCACTGTTAACAAGTTGGGTTCCAGGATCGGGTGTGTCACAGCTCCAAACTGGCCCCAGACAGCCTCTAACTGGCCTCTAGCTGGCTGTTATGCATTGCTAACAACAATCGTCCAGAGCTGATAATGAGCTCATCTGACAGCCCCGCCTAAGAAGTTAGGCGCTGTTATCCCCCCTATAAGTTGGTAGGGAGCCAGTAAACGATGGTTCCGGTCAGGATGAAAATAGACAACTTCACATTTGTGAGTGTGAACAGACATACCAAAGGCAGTACACCATTCACCCAAGGTGGTGAGCACACACATAAGTCAATGATGGTTGTGGGCAAAGAGGTTAAGGTCATCTGCATAAAACATTGAGGGAACACGAACACCATCCACCACGGGGATTTCCTCCACACACATGCCTGACTGCTGGTGATACCTGTCTTTGGCTTCCAGATAATCAGCAAATCCCTCTATAAAAAAACCAAACAAAGTAGGACTGAGAGGACAGCCTTGCTTAACCCCTTGCTTAGACTCAAACGGATCACTAGATTCCCCATTAACACGAACTCGAAATAACACCTTTTTGTAACATGATTGAAGCACCTCAAGCATGTGACCATAGATACCTCGTTCCTGAAGTCGCTTCCAAAGTAAATGTCGTGGAACCCGATCGAAAGCTTTCTCAAAATCAACCTGGCAAACAAACAGAGGCCGGCTAGAACTGGGGCCAGTTCTGCACTTGTCTGTCAAATGACGTAAGGCAAGCAAATTATGGATAGTGCCAATATTGGTTCTGAACCCCCCTTGATAGGAGGAGCGGGACTTGGCAACTTCCCCTACCAACTTATAGGGGGGATAACAGCGCCTAACTTCTTAGGCGGGGCTGTCAGATGAGCTCATTATCAGCTCTGGACGATTGTTGTTAGCAATGCATAACAGCCAGCTAGAGGCCAGTTAGAGGCTGTCTGGGGCCAGTTTGGAGTTGTGACACACCCGATCCTGGAACCCAACTTGTTAACAGTGGTTATTGTTAGATACTGTTTGCAGCGGTAAGGACCTGTGAAGGAATGTGTCGTCACAAGAGGTAAAAAAAGTTGAAAGCTGTTAGGATGAAGGAATGATAAACGGAGTGCTAGCCTTTAATGGTTGTCAAAGAAAGTTGGTAGGTAGGAGTGGCCACAGGACAGTTGCTGTAAGGACCTGTGAAGGAATGTGTCGTCACAAGAGATAAAATCTGTTGAAAGCTGTTAGGATGAAGGAATGATAAACGGAGTGCTAGCCTTTAATGATTGTCAAAGAAAGTCGGTAGGTAGGAGCGGCCACAGGACAGTTGCTGTAAGGACCTGTGAAGGAATGTGTCGTCACAAGAGATAAAATCTGTTGAAAGCTGTTAGGATGAAGGAATGATAAACGGAGTGCTAGCCTTTAATGATTGTCAAAGAAAGTCGGTAGGTAGGAGCGGCCACAGGGGATATTTGTAAACAGACCTTGAAAACAGTTATGAAAAGTAACATGGTGACATTGCAATGACAGGCTGTTACTATCTGTAGCGAATGTTTGTGATCCCAATCTGTTGTTGACGAATTTTAAATGCTGCTGAGAAGTAGGTACATATGAACAATGTAAATTTTATCAGCTGTTACAAATTGTCCTAGTCCTTGATATATGTCATGTCTGTTTAATTCTGTCTGTCATCATCCATGTCAGTGTCTATTAGCATGGAAGCATGTAGGGGCATGAATGAATCCAGGCCCAAACCATAATCTTCAGGAAGAATCCATATTCATATAATAATTTACAGCCAAATAAAGACATGCTCAAATCGTTGATCTTGGCCCTGTCTCACACCGCACCTTGTTATCACCGCCACTTCTGTCCACACATACATTTCATCCATCAGTAGTGTTATAGCCTGATAAGCATCTACCAAAACAGGCAGCTCACGATTACCAACTTGCTTGCCAGCTCATGACACCTCACAAGTCATTCAACCAAAGCAAGCATGCCCTTGTACTGGACCATTGAGTCCTTCCACAGATCATTGGTGCAGATATGGATGAAGGCCCACTCCTTGACCTTCTGTTTGTTGTACTTGGCAAGTAGGCTCTCCACTGGCAGCTCAACTACCGTGTGCTTCTTGAGCTCCTTTCCAACCTTGACGGTCCCACTGGGCAATGTTAGGGTCATCTTCTTGCTGTTGTTGATCTTGTGCATTATGAAGACCGAAACCTTTTCTGTGTCGTGCACAACGTTTTCCTGCACACATATTGAAAAAAGGTATCAAAGAGACCGGCCAAGAATTGATAACGTTTCTTGATTTATTGTTGTATCTCTGTTATATCCGCCTACAGCAAAGGCTCAATCGAAAGATGACCAGGTGCCACATCGGATACTACCCGTAGATACCCCAGGGTACTACAATTATCCCCCCTTTAGGCAGGTGCGTCCCCGCACCAGAGGGGCCAAAGTGAATCACCACCCTAAGACCAACACTGGATTTAACTCCTCACGGCCTGGTGATGGGGCCTGCCACCTCCCATTGACCAGTCTGACCACCCACTCCATCTGACAGGAGGGGGATTAGAACCCGGGCTCAATCCGCACGATATCTAATGTGCTTGCAGTTCATACATTGCAGCTAACATATGAATCAACATAAAATATTTTGATGAACTCATAAGACTGCACTTATGATGCAAGTAATGAGCAAATGTGTGATGTTTGAAGCATGTGGGGCATGTGACAAGTGATGTAAGCATGCAACTGGCATGCTTACAAGTGATGACAAGTGATGCTATCACCTGCATGGATGGCAAGTGATGGCAAGTGACCATCACTTGTCAAAGCAAGTGGCAAGGACTACTATTACCTTCATTACACATGATGGTGCAAGAAGGATTGCCAGGCCCTAGTAAACCAAAAAACTGCAATCCAAATCCCCCAAACGAAAGAAGTAATGTTTTTTAATGAAATCAGCTATGGGGGCAATTTTGCTCACGTACTTGGTAAATGGCCTATTTATAAGAGTGAAGCACAAGGATGCATGCAAGCTTGGCGCACATAACAAATGACATGAATTTTCAACATGCATCATGACCCATGATAAGCATGCACGACTTTTCATGTGGATGCTGATGAACAAGTGACTCACAATAAGAAACACACATGCTCACCCTTGCTCATGATGACAACTACGAATCAGTTCATATTTGCTTGGTGAGCCTGGCCTGGCTCCTGCATGCAGGCAGATGGGAGCAGCAAGCAGTTATTTTAAAATCATTAATGAGGATATCACCAGCAGATAAGGATGGACGCCTAAATTATGGTACATCTAACAGTGCAGTTGATTAGGAGCACGCAGGTTCATCACTAGTTCTCAAAATAAACTTAATAAACTTAAAATCGCCAGAAATAATAGCACTCAGCAATATTACTTCTTTCTCATCCCCCTAGTATATTATCGTGCGCATGCTGCTCATTCTCATCACCCCCAATACACGCTTTGAGATGTAGCAAGTCAAAACTCCTAATTTAAGGGATTCGATCCCCCGACCTCAGGTCAGCCGCTCCCGGCGAGAAACCATCAGTTTCCCCCATGGTGCCCGAAAGGAAAGCAACCAATTCCCCTGACCAGACTTTATTCCCATAATATATCACCAAGTGTCGCTCACTCTCAGCAAAATTAAAGACTTACAAACTAAACACTACTATTGTAATTCATCTCCTAGATGCCTATTATCAAATGCGAGCTAAATTTAAGTGTGTGCTAAACAAAAAGAAAATGGTAGGTGTAAGGAACTAGCCACCTAGCTGCTGCTGCGTGCGTGCATGGCTTACCCAAATCAGATATCTACTCACCCAAGTTGACTGAACGCATGGTAAATGCCAAAGAATATAGCATTTTAAAGGAGGACTCCGAAGATCTGATGCCTACTACCAGTGAACGTGGCAGATCTCCCAGACAGATGGCTGTATGGCTTGCTCACTCCAACACAAAAGCAACATGTCAGCAGGAATTCTTCCGAGCAGCTTGTATGAACGAAATGATGTAGTGTGTACTGTAAAGCTACAAGGAAGAGCACCAACATCAGGACGACTTGCCCTGCATTGCGCACTTTGCTGTGTGTGAAACTCAATTATTCATGACTCACTTCTGCATTCATGAAATCTTATTCGAACTCAAAAGAATATGAGTATGGAACAACGATCAAGCTATTCTGATTCATGGCCGCCATTGTTAACAACATCTCCGTGGTTTCGGTGCTGGCAGGGCCTTACAACTCCGAAGTCGTAGGAGCCACACAGCACTAGCCGTTTTGTGTAGATTAAAAATTTTATGACAATTAAGATCTTCTTATGTCAAAAAGGAAAATAGTCAAGCAGTGCATGCAGTGGGTGTCACGTGCACCGTTTGTTTTCCTTTGCGTTCTGCCTTCTTGATTGTAAAAGCAAACAAATAAGACATTTTCTATTGTCTGAAAGGGTCTGTTTTGGTGGCTGTCTGAATTGATTGTCGAAACAATGGGACAATGGCAAGGTATTTTTAATCAGTCAGGCAATCAGAGCTTGAGAATCCTTGTCCGACGTTGCAATGTAAATGTGCTCGTTCCGTCAGGCCTAGCTATCTAGTAGTGGCATCCTAATCGTTCATCCCCACAATCGCGACTAGGGAGTCGCGATACAGCAGTTGCCATCATATTAGGTTGTGTGGGCGATGCTATCATATCTAGCATTTGATTGTGTTAAGACCATAATCAAGAATCTGTATGTCAGAGGTTCAAATCACACTGTGCGCATGTCAAGACATACGGCATGTCAAACATCATGCGTAATAAGTGCAGTAAAGCTTATTGTTGGTTAACGGGCAGCTACTTTGGCAACGTAGCGAGTCATAAACGGTTTCGTAATTGGTAGGACGAATTGCGCGCGCATGGTACCTTTGGACGCACAACAGGCGTGCGCGCGTTTCGTTTGTTCAGAGGCCACGTCGATTGACGTAAGGCCCATCTAGAAGTTTGCCGCGAATAAAAG
The DNA here is from genome assembly GCA_019650235.1 of Volvox reticuliferus. NCBI lineage: Eukaryota > Viridiplantae > Chlorophyta > Chlorophyceae > Chlamydomonadales > Volvocaceae > Volvox > Volvox reticuliferus. The sequence continues at coordinate 1,871,424 of BNCP01000020.1, forward strand.
CGTCGAAAGCAACTGAAGAGTTCGTCAGTTGCCTCTCAAAGCTATTGAGCGGAAAAGACCTACAAAATACGAGTTAAAGATTGTAAACCCCAAATAAGCCAAGCCACCAAGTCTGCTGCCCCAACCCGAAGAAGTCGTCAATCATCGGTTGACATCAGTGTGCCCTGGGCAACGCACCAAGGCCTTATCCACCACCCGTTCGGTGGATAAGAGGACATCCTTCACTTCCTGAGGAGTCCAACACCTTCACGTTGAGGAGAGGCGAGCGGCAAAGCGTTATCCCCAGCCAACTGACGACTGCACGCTGCAACCTGCAGTAAGTGCGTTCGTTAAGTAACAATTGTAGACCAATCATTGTGCACGCGAAGTTCCCTCGCTGGAAATTTTGCTCGAGTCTTGGACAGGCTGCGAGCGCTTCGCGTCTAGACACGTAGTCAAGCTTCCGCGCCTCCAGGCAGCGAGCCGCCAGGAGAGGAGGCGGCTGAAGCACAAGTAAGATCTCACTTCGGCGGAGCTACGTTGGCGGATGTGGCGGCTTTTGGCTCGTACACGCACCAGTTGTTCCAGCTCTGGTCAAATCTGGCATCACCTGAGCAGCTAGGTGCCATGAGCAAGGCCGCAGTTCGACCACCGGGACGCCAAGTGCAGGATGTTCTCGCAGAGGAGCATACCGCACCCACACCTTCACGACAAATGAGAAGCCCCTTTTACCCATGTGATCATAACGACAACCCAGTCAGGGCCCTGTACCCTGGCTCGATTGGATGCGTCGGCACTTCTGGCTCTCTGACGCGGAGCACGCCCGTGTACAACAGTGTCACGGGGCAGTACGACGCACTCTACCCTGCGGAGTGTGAAAGGATCCTGGGATTGGAGGCAGACAGCACGCGGCTGGACAATGTGGTGATTGATGAGCGCAGGCAGCTATTCACGCACATTCACGACGTCACGTACCTTGCCAGCATACTGGCAGTGCTGCAAGTGATGGCGGGACAAGTCAAGTGCCTGGAGCAGGCTGGCAAACCACTTCAGCACGCAGCCTTTGCCTCGCATGGCGTGGCAGTAGCCCTGGCAACGCATGCAGGACGCGACCTTGAGGACCGGCCCTACCTCGCCGCTCTGGTCACGTCAAAAGCTGAAGAAGGAAGCAACCAGGACATATGGGAGGACGACGATACCCTTCACTTGCTCGTACATGGGGTGCCGCCTCCGGGAGCGAGCCCCTCCGAACAAAGGAGATGTGTGTGAAGGGCCAAGTCCTATCGCATGCAGGGAGGCATGCTCTACCGCTTGGATCAAGGTGGCAAGGGACGAGTAGTACCCAAGCCCACGGAGCGTGTGGAGGTGGTCAAGAGGACACACGAAGATACAGGGCACTTCAGAGTCAGGCGTACCCTTGGTCTACTGCTCGCCGGCTATTGGTGGCGCGGCATGGCCGAGGACGTAGCGACGGTCGTGCGGCATTGCGCGGCATGTGACAGGGTCAACACGACCTTCTCTGCACAAGCACCCTCGCTCAATTCCCTACCGGTATGTGGCCTGTTCTACCGTTGGGGCGTGGACCTATGCGGACCCTTCTGCCAGACGGCAAGAGGGCACACGTATGTCATGGTCTGCGTTGAGCATTTTTCCAAGTACGTGGTCTTAATTCCACTGCCCGACAAGCATGCGGAGCAGACGGCCTTTGCCTTTCAGCAGCATGTCCTCGGGCGGTATGGTGCATGCGCAGAGGTTTGCACGGATCAAGGGAGCGAGTGGAAAGGAGAGTTTGCCCAATTACTGGTCGATGCACTAATCGATCACAGGCAGACTTCAGCGAACCACCCTCAGGCAAACGGTCTAACCGAAAGGGCCGTCCAAACGTGCAAGAATGCGTTGCGCAGGATCACGGAAGCCGGAGGAGGTAACACCGAGTGGGACAAGCACCTGGTGTACGTGATGCTGGGATATAACTGCTCCGCGCAGTCATCCTCTTGCGTAGCGCCTTACCACATCTTGTATGCGGTGGAGCCCACCATCCCACCGGCAATAAGGGAGAGGTTTTCACACGAGGTGGACTTAGATGATCCCGAGGCGGCCGCGCGAGCCATCATGCAGCGCGCCGCCATTCTGCGAAGGCACATGGCCATCACAGGAGCCAACCTTCTGATCGCGCAGCACCGTGATTCGCTGAGGTATGCGCGGTTGAGGGGAGGTGCGATGTTACCCCGGATGCGCCGTTTCGAGATGGGAGACTACGTGTATTACCGCAATACTACTGGCCGAACTGCCCTGGAGCCTCAGGCGTGGCCAGAGATACTGCGGGTGGTGGAGGTACGGCCAACGGGTGTGCTACAGCTAGAGGGACGATGTGGCAATCGCATCACGGCGCACGTCATACACTGTGCCCCATGTCATTTGCCCATTGATGATCACACCATAGACCCTAGGCTGCCTAGGCCTTCTGCCAGTTTGCCTTGTGAGGTGTGCAAATTCCCTGATGGTGAGGAGTGGATGTTGCTTTGTGACAATTGCGGTGCTGGGTGGCACACTTATTGCCTCAAGCCACCGCTGACTGAGGTACCAGAGGGTGCCTGGTACTGCCCACGGTGCACGGCCCAACGGGTGCCGGGTGAGCAAGCCCAGGCTGTCGACGCCGGGCCCAAGATCGCAGCGGCGGTACCCCAGCATCTGAAGGAGCTAGTGGGTGCTGCCGTTATGCGTGAGCCGCGCGGACGTGGCAGGCGGGATGGACGCAAGTTAGGCGTGTCATCTTACCTAGGAAGGCAAGGACGCGCACACAGGTTCCAGATAGTGTATGAGGACGGAGAGATCGAGGAAGTTGGCTTGCCAGAGCTGCGTGCACGCCTGACCTTCAGCGCGCCGGACAAGAAAAACGCAAGGAGCACGGCAGTACGGCAAGGAGCCTTAGCTGAGTGGGCACTGGGAGAAGTACGAGGAGTGGAGGCAGCTCTGGGGCAGGGCATGCCGGGCTGGCATAGCCGAACCAAGGTGGTGGCGCTGCACACAGCACTAACACGCCCGGTTCTGGTCCAGTACCAGCCGAGCACGCAGGAGCTGAGGAACCTATTGAGCGTCCTCATGCTGGAAAAGATGCGCAGGGTGCATTTACCTTTCGAGTGGAGCAATGAGCTAAGGGTGATTCTGCTTGAAGCAGGGTGCAGTGTGCGACGGCTACTTAGCACGGGAATCCGTGAGTCAGTGGGGCCCGGTGCCCTGGTTAGCAGCGGAATGCCGTGCGTGGAGGCAGTTGTTTTTGGGTTGTCATCTGAATTGTTAGATTTGGTTCTACCCAGCGTGGTGGATCAGGCCGGTATAGTCACGGCAGCACTGGTCCCGATAGAGTATATCACCATGGGTGATGAGGCCCGGATGAAATGGCTCTCTGCTCGTCAGAAGGAGGGCAGAATGGTGTTGTGCCGAAGTAGCGGATGCCTTTGGGTGGTAATCTTTGCCACGGTGTTTTGGAGAGACACCTTGTTTAGAGAGAGCGGAGACACCGTTGAGGTACTCAAGGTGTAGATCAGTCCTGTCCAAACCACCAGCGCCAGACATACTAGGCACGGTGCTGGGGGGGGAGTGACGGTACGGCACTAGTTGTGTTCGATTTACGGTAATTTGGCGTGACACGCAAGTGATTTTGGTTAATAGGGAACAAGGGGCAGTGCGTGGCATTCACACCTGTCAGGCTTGCATAATTCAAAGGTTGATGTGATAACGGATATCAACTGTAAGTTCCAGACCAGCAAGTCTGGAACTGACAGTTAAAAGTTGAATGCAGTAACATATCTTAACTGTAAGATCCAGACCAACAAGTCTGGAACCTACATACAGTTAGCAAGTCGTGGAAATGAATGCTACAACTGTAGAATCCAGCAGACCAGGCAGTCTGGATTCGGTAATTACAACTCAAACATAGAACCATCAACCAATTGTGACATTCTAGATAACTAGTTATTATGTATCGGAGGAAGAGTATGGTCTGTCATAATTCGCTCAATGACAATATCTGAATGGTCATGGGCTCAATCCTTGTTATGGTCATTTCTTTAGCGGGCAGGCACAGATTGTATGTTTCTCTGGACTGCACGGCCATGTTTTGATATCGCCACACAACACGGGCAAATATTGGCAGGGTGATACAGATATTTTGTATGGGCTACCTCTATATGGAGATAATTGGGTTGAACTGCTCATGTGTTGGTCTATGGTCATGAGGATGCCTCGAGCCATAGTATGGTTTAGGGCTATACTTCACTGCAGTGTTCTTTGTGCATATGGCTTGGCTTGTCATTTACCTTTTTAATGCCTTGACTGATATTGCAGTAGCATGATTGATGGTGTATGTAACAGTTGACCTAATAACACAGCAGGTAGAACAGTTGCAGTCTGTTACAGCAGGATTTAAGTCCCCATCCAACATTCATTAACACCACAAAACAGCCTAAAAAATGCCAAAACACCATCAGACAGTCATATATAGTAATCAACAACGTGAATTCTTGTTCTACTTTGTCAACATTGTTGTTGACAGCCAGATGGACCTGCACCTGGTGTATGTAACAGAGACGTTGACCTAACAACACAGCAGATAGAGCACTTACAGGCTGTTACAGGATTCAAGTCCCAACCAATATTCATTAACACCACCAAACAGCCTAAAACACGCCATAACACCATCAGACAGTCATTTATAGCAATCAACAACGTGAATCCCTGTTCTACTTTGTCAACATTGTTGTTGACAGCCAGGTGGACCTGCACCTAGCCCAAACACCATCAGACAGCTCCCGATTTGTTAGAGACCTCTGTTACACTAACATTTTCTAACAGGCAAGCCAGTTAGGGGCTGTTATCCCCCCTATAAGTTGGTAGGGTTCACCCCAGCGACTAAGCCTCTGCTCCAAGATAAAAGCATAACATTTAGCTAGAGCACTCCCAACTGCTAACCCTCGATAGTTACCTTTATCTCTTGGATCACCCTTCTTAAAGAGAGGTGTGAGGTACGAAGTCTGGAACTGCACCGGGTAGTCCCCAGTGCTCCTGACATACTCCAACAATCTATGAATGTGAGGAACCAGTAAATTAACAGAACGACCCTCAATCTCTTTCTTAGCACCTTTATAGCACTCTGCTGGGATGCGGTCAGGCCCACAAGCTTTATTATTGCTCAAACAACGAATAGCAAAAGCAACCTCCCCCACATTAAAAGGCTCATTAAGCTGAGCTGCTGCCTCAACACGCTGCACACGCTGACCCATGCTAGCTTCCCATCCATTACCATCGTTCCTAGGTTGACCATTGATAAAGCTCAAGATAGCCTCTGCATCACTGTCTCTATACGCATTTTCCTCATTAAACAAACCTTCAAAATACCTCTGCCAGTCATTGACGTCGGAAAGCAAACATTCGCTCCGCAAAGTAGAGTCCAGCAATTGCCAGAAGGAACGTGAGTTTCCCTTGCATTTCTTAAGAAGCTCCTCAAAGTGCTTCATACGGTAGGCTTCTCGAGCTTCCCTCCTTAACCTCTGGTAACGTGTCCGTAAGTTAGAAAAAACAGATTTGGCCTCAGGATCATTAATGGTACCCAAAGCGCGCATCTGGTCCCTTTGGTTAAACATGGCTTCTCTGGCCGCAGCACACTCTGCAGTCCACCAAGGAGTATCTCTCTGCTCTCGAATGTGGTGGCGGTTCACATGATTTCTACCAAAGGCACGAGACATCAAACGAAAAAGCTCCTTGCCCAAGACATCAATGACTTGGGTGCTGTTAAGCTCCCCTCCTAGCTTATCCACCGTGTCAACAATACGATTCATGTTAGGAGGGCTCTCAGCGGCAAAGAGATGTGAGTACTTACGCCAGTGCCTATTCTGCTGGGGAACACCACCTGTGGTCATAACACGGACTTTAGGGCCTCTCATGAGTGGACTGGGCAGTGGTCACTCAAAAGCTCTCCAATCTTCAAGCCTGTGCTGAAGATTAGTAGCTCTCCAATAAATAGCAGGAGAGGCAGCAAAAAGATCGATCATGCTCCTAGCGACACTGTTTTTGTGCACAAAAGTAACTTCTCCCTCAGTATCACCATGAACACGGCCATTGAGAATAACAAGTTCTAAATCCCTACAGAGGTCAATGAAAGCCCTCATCAGAGCATCAGAGCAGGATTGGTCGCCGAACAGGCAAGTACGGCATCGGCGATACGGGTGGTGTAACTAAAAATTGAATCGGTGAAGCAATGGATAACCGTGTTGCAGGACAAGGACCTAAAGTCACTCCACATAGTAAATAAAAAGTAATAGAAATATTATTTCTAGTCTATAATCTAAACGGTAACTTGTTTCGTGACGAGATACCGTGCTGTACAGCCGTGACGGACACAGCCTGGGCAGGTTCGGAATGGCGAAATACGCCGGCGCGCAGTGCCGCGGTTCCCTTACGAACGTTCCCTAATACATTGCGGTTGTTCGCGGGCCATGAGGCAGCTAGGGAAAAAATGGTTCCCAAAAAATTCATTTGGGCAGCTATTTAGGCTACCCACGGGGAGGCGGCCCTGGTACAAACTGACCTGCCCAAGGGAACCGCGGCACTGACACTTCAAGTGGACTCCCCCTTTACCTCCGCTCAGATGCAGCAGGCCACCGACAGTTCAATGGCTACCAGAAATGTGTTGGCGCTGCAACGAAGACCTATTACGCCCCGTTCTTCCTAAATGGTTTGTAATTCATCGGACGTGTGTATGGGATGTCGTATGCTTTAATATATATCGCCTACATGCAGTTTGGCGCTAATAGCCTACTACCTGCCTGTCACTACCCCGATAGTCACTCCGTACATTTTCGGCTGTGAAGGCCGCGCAATGAACACGTTCGGATTGCAGCGTTTTGTGTCAGCTTTGCGTCTGCCCCTGGTGGCCCTCTTCGACTTAAGGGAGCCGCTACACCTCTGAACTTCTGCGAACTTCTGACAAGACATCCACATAATGTTGCACCTGCAGAAATGAATTGGATGGGCTCTTGAAAGCGGTTCTTTACCGCCATCATGGCCTTCCGTTGGTGCCTGAGCCTGGCAGACATCACGCTTGCACATTTGCCTTTCTCTAATTGCTTCCCCCATAAACGTAGTGACCGTGTCAAAACTCGTATCGTAGCGCGTATGTGCTCTTCGGGCTTTTTGTTTAGGTGCGTGCTCCGTAGGCCTCCTTGACAGCTGTGTGCCGCGGCGGTGGGCGCCATGGACTTACTCATATATCCGCTTGTTCAAGAAGCATTTGCAGGTCATTACAGTTAAAAATCAACGATATATTACAGTTGAAAGAAGGACAAGCATACGAAGATGGTGTTTGAGGCAGATGTGAAGCGTAGCAAGAGCATAATACGAAATTTCTCCTTCCAGTGCACCAAACCCTAAGTGCACCAAAAAACCTAACTTCAACGTGGCTAGCTCACATGAGATATTTTGTACTTTGGGACTGGGGCGGAAGTAGGGAGTTCGGTGCGTTCGACCACTCACTCAATCTGATGAGGTCAGCTGCCGTTAGGTCCTAATTCGCAAGGGCCCCGCACAGGGGCTTTGTCCTGGATTAAGTAATATTCCGAAATCTGAAATGTTATGTATAAATTTATACGTTGCAGAGCAGGTAAAATATTCTGTTAGTTTATTAAAGGAACGTGACATTTCCTGTCCCTGATTGTCCGTGTTATCTCGGCTGATGCACATTATGATGACATGTTGATTAGATTTGCTATTCTGAAAATCAATGCATTCGACAGCTTACAGGAGGATATAAACGCGGGTATCGAACGTGATCTGGATCTGCTAGGGAGTTGGGACGCAAACTACATAAAGTAACAACAAGAGATTTGGTTAGGAAAGATAAATTATTTTCTGCTTTTTATATACTTGTCCCGGAAAATTACGGATTTTGCTTCTTGAAGCCTTGAAGCCTAACATGTCTCGTGTATGATAACGTGCATCACCGGAACAGCAGGTTGTCTATGACAAAATAGGAAGTATATATTCCCACAGCATTGACTGCAACTGCGTACCAACTGTCATTTTAGGTAGCAATTGGTGCTCAAAGCTTGCTCAGGTTTTGGCTTGCCACCTCACCCTCCCACATAGGTTTTCCTTAAGTATTGGGACTGCAGCACACAAGCGATACGGTTCCTGCAAGTTGGTTTCGCAACCAGGCGCGATGCTTGATTATGATGATCTGGATGCGCTGGAGCGCTATGCTCTAGCAAAGGACAGTGGTGAGAGGCATCAGCTGCTGGCGACTTCCTCTGTCGGGTTGTCATCCCTGAATCCGGGCCAAGCCTTCCTCAGAGGTGCGTCGGGTTTTTGAAAAAGCAACACGGTCACACGCGGCCAGTTAACAGATATATATGAATGGAGAGATACATACAGGGTGTAGAGGACGGTTCCGTAAGCTGAGGCAAGCTGTATCCTGGCAGCCCCCTTACCTCTGGCAGTGCAGCTAGAGGTTTTGCTGGGGTGCGGCTTCAGCACGTATATCTATACACGTTCGCACACGAATGCGCACGTGCAGTTCAGGGGTTTCTTTTAAGGAGCCGGAAGTAGCCGTGGCTTTCCGCCTACAAATACAGGATAGCACCCACGCAGGATGAAGCTGTAACGGATTATCAATAGCAACCTAACTGCTTCGCCAGGCCTCCTTGCACTGGAATGCGGGGACATGGCTGGCGCCCGTGGAGCGTTACTACGACTCCAATCATTTCCGCAGTACAGGTATAGTGATCCGAACGTTGTACAGTTGCTGGTGCGCATGGAAGCATTGTACACGGATTAACACATGGTGAGATATATCAGATATAATGTTTGGGTTATTTATATTGAAAATGCATGGTAACGGTACATAACCAGCAATGGTTTCCATCCCGCTGTGGAAAGCTACCACACCGTGCCTCATGTAGCGGGCTCTGATGGGGGGCGTTCAATGGAGGGGTCGCCTCGCGTACACGTCTACATCTCTCTCTCTCTCTCTCTCTCTCTCTCTCTCTCTCTCTCTCTCTCTCTCTCTCTCTCCCTCTCTCTCTCTCTCTCTCTCTCTCTCTCTCTCTCTCTCTCTCTCTCTCTCTCTCTCTCTCTCTCTCTCTCTCTCTCTCTCTCTCTCTCTCTCTTTGCCACCACTGTAATTTATTTACCCAAAACACAAATCCAGCGCGAAACCAATGACCCGCCGATTGCATGTTGTGACTCTATGCCGTCAAAGAACTGACCATACTGCCATGTAGCAACAGGCGACTAAACAGAGTGTATGCTGGACCGTCTTTCCCCGAACTGCACGCTAACCCCACTGACCGGCAAATGGATCTGGTAGTGAGTACAGCGGCCGCTTGGAGGCCCTGGTGGCTCTTCGGAGCTGGCCAGAGAATCCCGAGGTCACATGCAAATACTTGCAGGTTCGGATTATTGTCAGTTGTTTGTTGCGCCTGCTTGCCGCTGGTAGGAACTGGTTGGAGGGCGGTGGGGAGGGGATGGCAATCGACAGCATGCGGAAGTGCCGCCAGGCAACGTATATTGGGGTGTCCGCATGTCCCTTTCTCAAGGGTTTTGGTCCCTTGGGCCCTGGCCATTTGAAGGGCCGTCCTCTGTCGTTGCCGTATGTGTTCTGACTTGCCACTGCGAGGGACAGGGGCTCAGGGGGACAGCTGACCTGCCTCCAACCGTACTTTCGGCTGATATGACCCGTGACGTGGAATGGATGACGAGCGGTCGCTTCTGGTGATACGATAGGGCCGTTCTAGGCCTCCAGGTTACGGTGTGTGCGAGTTAGCTGGAAAAGGCTAATAAGGTTGCGGCCTTGTGGTTGCAGGAGACCTGTCGTCTTGATTTCCATGCACCGCCCCCAACGGACGCCCTTCGCGGACAGGACGCGGCCAAGCAGCCGCTAGCAGCAGTACGTGTGTGTGAGGGGTTTTAGGGTTTTAGAGGGTTTGGAGGGTTTAGGTTAGCTCGCCTTGGGCGCAAACAAATACAATCTCCTCTTCCCCTTCCGCTTTCTCTACTTCCTCTGGATTTCCAAATCACGCTGAATGTGTATTCATATATATGCACGTGCAGGCTGCTGTTTCAGTGCTGAGCCCGGACCTCTACTCAGACAAGGCCATTTTGCAAAAGGTGCGACTCGGGGCATGCATGGGGATTCGGCCAGGGTGTACCTCCCTCCCGCGCCGCCTTCCCGCGTTACCGGGTGCAGTACATGCGTTGGTCTAAAACAGGCAGAGTCCGCAACGGAATTCCGTACCGAATTCGTACAGATTCTAGATGCCGTGCGAGCTCCAGCTACTGTCCGAAAGCGTCCTCTGCTTTTCACTTTCCCGCTTCATTCCTCATCAGGCTGTCAACATGGCCCGGAGCCGCCCTGGTGAGGAATCTAGTGGGGAGGCCCTGTACTCGCTGCTGTCGCAAGCGGGTATGGCAGCGGCTTTGTCGTACGATGAGGAGTACAATCTGCGCTTAACACTGGACGAACGCCTCAAGGTTGGTCACCAGCGGCTTTCCTCTTTACCTTTCTTCCTTCCTTTCTGTGCGGAGTTCTTCGCCTTCACATGACGCGCTTATCCTCCCGCTTTATCGGCAGCTTTGATAAATGCGGCATGTGGCCTAATGCGGCACATAGACATACGACACCCGTTCGGTTATCGTTGTCGCACACATTACATCCCTACATATTTGCTTCTCTTCGATATCATCGCCTGCTGACACCGCTCTCTCTCTCTCTCTCTCTCTCTGCCTTCCCTCCACCCTTTGTCCGTCTGCTCTCCCGGGTGCTGCTTCTCGCCGGCGGTCTGACGGGTGACGGCACATGCGTCCGTCGTCATGATAGGTAAGCAGTGGGGTCCAGGGGGGAGTCGGCTGCCCCGTGTCCGGACAGGGTCAGCATCTGGGTATTTCTCTCGCACCTACTCCTCGCCACACTCCGTGACCGCACTTCAGCCATCCACCTCCATCAGCCGACGCCGTGCGGCCTTCACACGCCGCTGCACAGCGACTGCCAGTCGTCGTCATCAACTTACAACCAGGGCTTGTTCGATAGCCTACGAGGCGTTCGGCGTTACACCGAGGGGTCTCGGCGACTGAAAGCGACCCCCTACCAGCAAGTGACACTGCACTCGCAGGCTGTTAGGTACAGTTCTTTCGCAGCTTGCGGCTCTGCCCTGCTTACTTCCTGCAGTGAAGGGGAGTCCTATTGCAGTAGTGTTCGGCAGATGGTCGGAGCTGGACATCCAAGTCGGCGCCAAATGTGATAGGGTTTGGTTTTCCTGCGGTCTTTGTGTTCACACCCAGATGCCCCCTTACCTCGCAGGTAGCCCCCTCGTTGCCCCCTTTCCTTCCCAACCCCGGGGTACAAGGGGCCATGCAACTTGCTTTGTTTGATTGGAATACATAGGATATGGACCTCACCCACCCATCTAATTAACCATCCACATTGCCGCTATGGAAGCCCGGTGTGCAAATGTGCTTCAAGAGCGGAAATGGTTGATAGTGGGAGCTGTCGGCAAAGCTGCCTTGCGAGTCACCCTCGCCAGCCCCTGCGGCTGCTCCCCCATCTGCTGCTCGCCCAACCCCCGAAACGTCTGCATAAGCCCAACCTGCCCTTCCCCTCATCGATGTAAATGGCCCTAATTCCCTGTGCCGCCGAACCTGCATTGTCCCACATCCCCATTGCCCGGGGCCGTTCGTGCAGCTGGCGGGGTTCGGAAACAACATCGGCGCAGTGGACGGGGTAGGTGCTCCGAGGTGCTGGGTTCGGGCAGCAAGGGCGGGGGGTGTTTAAGAAGCCGCGAGGACACTCATATCCGAAGATTCTTCCTTCTTACGGCCCCTTCTTAAGGAATTGGGGCTTTCAGGAGAAGGAGGGTAGGGAGGACGTCGGCATCGACGTGAGGTGAACATAGCATACATATACATACAAAGCTGCACTGCCTGATGCCACGACCGGTTGAAGGTTGATGTTCTCTTTTTGCAGCGCTGGGGGGGAAATGTGTGTGTGTGTGTACCTGGGGGGGAATGAAGGTGGTTTAAACAAGTCGCAGTTGCAACCTGCCTGGAGGAATATGGCCCTATTGCTGATTCCGCTTGGCGGCACGTAATGACTTTTATAAGGACAGATCGGAGCCGCTCCTCGTACAGGTATGCCAGCTGCTCGCTCGGCGTGTTGTTCTTCCTCTTCATCAACTTCCTCTTCATCACCTTCCCCCTGTCCTCGTCATGTGCCCATCAGGCTGCTGGTCTGCTTCCGGGCGACCCGCTGCTTCTGAAGCTGACCCAGGACGCCATCGCCGCACACAGGGTGGGTGGGGTGCTGGGAAGTGGAGGTGTGGGGAGCTGCTAGAGGATTGGAGGACGTCGGCATCGACGTGAGGTGAACATAGCATACATATACATACAAAGCTGCACTGCCTGATGCCACGACCGGTTGAAGGTTGATGTTCTCTTTTTGCAGCGCTGGGGGGGAAATGTGTGTGTGTGTGTACCTGGGGGGGAATGAAGGTGGTTTAAACAAGTCGCAGTTGCAACCTGCCTGGAGGAATATGGCCCTATTGCTGATTCCGCTTGGCGGCACGTAATGACTTTTATAAGGACAGATCGGAGCCGCTCCTCGTACAGGTATGCCAGCTGCTCGCTCGGCGTGTTGTTCTTCCTCTTCATCAACTTCCTCTTCATCACCTTCCCCCTGTCCTCGTCATGTGCCCATCAGGCTGCTGGTCTGCTTCCGGGCGACCCGCTGCTTCTGAAGCTGACCCAGGACGCCATCGCCGCACACAGGGTGGGTGGGGTGCTGGGAAGTGGAGGTGTGGGGAGCTGCTAGAGGATTGGATGGCTTCAGCCATTTATTGCCATGTGGACTGTGTACGGTCGGCACGTGGTTTCACTTTGGAGTGCGTGTGTGTATGCGCATATGTGTGTGTGTGTTGAATCTGCGTTGGGTCTCTGGAGAAACGGGGGGGGAGCTCTCTTTAAGAGGCCGATGATGGTTCGGAGTGCGAGAGCATGCCGCAGGAGGCGGGGTCGGGACGCGGGACGCGTGTAGCAGCGTGTGCAACAGCGCGATAAGAAGGCAGAGGAGGGGGGCATATTGGAGATTGACCTGTCCCGACGGAGGGAGGCGTTCCAACAAAGAAACAACAAACGACCGATTCAAATGTACCTGAGGTCGATTGGCCTGACTGTCGGTCTAGCCACGAAAAGATACGTCCCTATGCTTCAATAGAATAGTAAGGCTATTCGCTTGCCACGTCGCAACCCCCGCTTGGGTGGGTCAGCACTGCCGTGACCATCCCAGTAGCCAGCCAGCGAGTTTGATGCGGCGTCATAGCCGCCTAACGAATGGTGCTAAGGACTGATAAGGTGTAGCCTAATGAAGCAAGGTTACAGTCCAGTGGGACAAGGAACGATGGAGAAGCTGGTGTGGAACTGGATACCGCAGCGGGTGACGGTGAAGGTGGGAGTGAAGTGGGGGAATGCGGGTGTCAGTCGTTAGAGCGTGTGGCCGTATGGAGATATGGACGCGCACACGCAGGCAGATTACGCAATCAGCCCCAAGCCGCAATTGCAAGTTGATCCTGCTGTATGTGACCATTTTTGATTCTCTTGCGCGACGCCCCTCTTATCAGCTATCCAACAATGGCCTCGGGCCTGCCTTCCTCATGCCACTCCGAACGCCACATATCACGGAGTGCGTCATGTGACGGCACTGCATACACACATAACTAAAATACGATAAATGTAATGTATGGACTTGTTTGGACCCGTTCTGTCGGCAGGCCCCTGTCGTACAGCCACTGTTGTCGTACATGACAGCCGAGCAACTGGACGCACTGCCGTCGGCAGAAGCCTTATGGCCTGGCCTGCTTGCTGCGATTGTACGGAAGATGTACGGTAGTCGAGGTGAGGTGGAATAGAGATTGTGGGGAGCCGCGCTACCAAACTGGGCCTTACAGTTTCCCTTCAGTGTGACGATATAAGTCCGCAGCAGCAGACGTGGTAGTACGGGATACGGAAGCAGCTACTCCTATTGCCGCTACAGGTGCACCTCGAATTGCTTAATTAGGCACGAATGCAGGGTGAGCTGTAACGGCCAGTGGGATTATGCGTTACGTACTGTCCGTACAGGTGCAGTATCTGGATCTGCCGCTGCGGCCGATGTGACCGTCCAGTACGCCACCGCCGCCGCCACGTGGTACTCGACCCCTGTGCTGACGGCAGCAGAGGCTTCCGCCATTTGCCTCAGGGTACTGCACCTGTGTGAACGGCTGCGGAAGCGCGGTGGCGCATGCGGGGAGGTACGTTCGTACCCACACAAACGGTACGACACGGTACATCACGGTACGGCACGTGACGAAAGTAACTAATACTACATGCATCTGAAACTCTGTTCGCGAGCCCACCCTTTCCTATATTCTTGAAACTGGTAGCCCAGTCTAATGAAATCTCTCAACTTGCAACGCGCTGCAAGTTATCCCAAATGCTCAGGGCGCACTTCTTGTACGTGATACTGAAGGCGTGTGGATCCGATGTGGATCCGATGTGGATCCGATTAGGCCAGGTATCAATTGAGACTGAACGATGGAAAGTCGGTGTCTTCTAGCCAGGTGGGTCACTTGTACGGCGCACATCCCGGCAGGTGCCTTCGGAGCGCCTGAGCTGGCTGGAGGCCCGCGCGCTGCTGCCGCTGACGAAGGCGGCGGTGCATCGAGCCGTAGTTGCTGCCGCCGCCGCTGCTACCGGTGGAGGAATGGATGTTGCATCCGCAGCGCCATGTGTGACAATACTGCGCGGACCCGAGGCTGCGGAGGCGGCTGCGGAGGCGGCGGCTCTGACGGGGCGGCTTCTTCGATGCCTGGCGGAGCGGGGCCTACCCCTACACTTTCACGTGAGCTGCCTGCCGAGGTCCAGGTAGGTGGGTTCGTTCGGTTCGTTGGATATGTCTGGTTGGCTGGTGGGTTGCGTTGAAAGCCTCGCGCAGAGCCGACGCCTGCGTTAAGACATTGACATTGATGGTAGGCGGTGGGAGTGAGCGGAGTAGCGGAGTGGGTAGGTACCTCCACGATGGCTGCACACATAGGCACCAGCGAATGGCAGCAAGCAAGTCATCTGAGCAGCGGCCACCAGGCGGGTGGGTAGGAAATACTGGTTAGGTGGTTCCGGAAGCCCCGAAACCCGGCCGCAACGCGCTCCGGCAAACACACATACACCCGCTGGCCCCACGCGCAGCCAAGCCGCGCCGCCGGCCTGCTCACCGGACGGGGACCAACTGGGCCCCGCCTTGCCGCCCCTGGCGGACGACCTGGGGACGGTGCTTGAGAAGCTGGTGTGCGATGTGCTCCACCTAGCACCCAATCCGCCTGAGCTGTTCGCCCCAGGTGAGACGACGACACAATTGGTGCACGGGAGTAACGGTATAACCGTGACATCAACCAACAGGCAACCGCTCAATTGCGTTGTTATCGGTTTTCAGCCCGATAACTGCACCTTTGCCCCTTAGCTAAGCATCTTTACCTAATTGGAGCAACATTATCATTGCATAACGCATTACATTATTACGGATGCGTGGAAGTCAAAGCGCGCGTGCCGTACCGTTCACATAGGACATCCACCAAAGACGGACACAACACACGGCTACGCGGCGTGGTGTACTATGCGATGCTGTGCCTTGCCATACCGCACTTTCTGGGCCGCACGCCATGCAAGCGTTGACAGGCCTTCTACTGTACGGCGAACCACAGGCGGTGCTCTGGCGGGCGTTCTTGACCCTGTGGCCCAGGCGAGGTGGCTCGCGGAGGCGATGATGACGCGCGGCTCGTTGCCGGCCGATTCGTCCGACGTCGACTGGGCTGCGTCGTACAGGGACACAGGTCGCGACCCTGCACAGCTGTCGGAGGAGGTGGAGTTGGACGTGACGGGGCCCGGAGCCAGCAGCCAGTACGGCTGGGAAGGTGAGGTAGTTGACAGTTGACAGATCAGCCATGCGGCCAGCAGCCTCGTTCTTCGTTGGTGAGGTTCTGAGGTACCGGCTACCTTTTCGGGTCGGCAGATTGGTCCACGTGCCCGCTGCATGCACTATACTGGATGTTGTTAAGGCCCCGTGTGAGCGCAACTAAGTTCTGTTAAGGGGTGAAGTCAGCTCACGACGCGTGGATGATGATGGACGGGCCCCTAACGATTGAGCCTGCAATACCAGCATCTGGCAATGTCCGTATCTCCTCCGTCATCTTTCTTACTCGTGCCGTTCTGGGCCGGCCACAGCTCCTGATGATGACGTGGTCCTTGTGGTGACCCACAAGGCTGTCAAGCACATTTCCGTACTCGTGTACGACATTGCAACCGAGTCGTACTACCGTCAGAAAGGCAGAGAGGTACGTTTTGCGGTGTTGTACGGCATATTTCTAGTACCGCTTTCCTCCCATTGTGGCGTCCTCACGGGGACGCTGAGTGCTGAGTGACACAAGTTGGCAGCATTTGTATTATATATCAGAGCTTGCAGCAAACTGTGTTTATGAAACAGTTTTGAAAATGGGTTACTCTAGGGCCCCTTAAACTCACCCCCGTCCCAGCCTTCCCGGCCGTCCCAGCCTTCTCCCAGCCTTCTCGACCGGTACTAAACCTCACATACCGACCTCACATACACATACACACAGACATATGAACACACAGGCAGTCATGAAGACACACAGATACACATATGCTCACCGACCCGTGGTTCCACAGGTGGATATTGATATCAACCTGGAGGGCCTGGGCGCCACCTTCCAAATGGAGATCGACCTGCCCACGGGACTGCCCTCCCTGCAGCGCTGCCGCCGCCTGGTGCACCTGCCGCAACTCAAGGTGCTTAACCGTAACCCCCTCGCCGTTCCGCGGCTCTCTGTGTGGTGCCGGACGTCTACGTTTAGTTATCGGGGCTTAGCGACTGATGGGGCCTCAGGGTTCAGCCCCTCAAGTCCATTAAGTTCTGAGGTCGTACGGGCCGCTTTGCATTAAGTGCGAGCAGCCCTGGCGAACGCAGACCAGCACACTGACCATGTCGCATTTGTTGCATCGTATGTGATAAACGTCTCAGCCATCTTGTCCACCAAACCCCGCGGGCTAGCCGTTGGCAGCCGCAGTTGAGTCCGGCATGCCGACGCTGTATTCCCCCCTTCCTTTCCCCCTTATGGCGCTGCCCAACCGCGCATCAAACCTCACTGTAGGGCCGCCGGGGTATGTGGGTGGTTGAGGTCCAGGGGGGTGGTCTGCACAGCCGGGCGCTGGTGCAGCGGGGGTCACTGACAGCAGTTGTGAGATGTCGGTCCGAGGGAATGGCGCTGACGCTGTTCAGAGCGGACGGAACGCCGGTGCCGGAGCCAAGGTAAGTGTGTGCCGTGCGTGTATGTGTGTGTGCGCGGTACTTGGTTACGTGTCTACACGTTCACACGTGTTTACGCCGATGGGCATGTTATCACTTCTTAGGGTTATTAATTACGTAGTTTCTTAGGAATAATGTGTGCTCGTACTTGCCGTACGTTTGAAGAGTGGTTGGTGCAAGCGACAGCGGATTGCGGATGTAGGATTGTTGTTGGATTCGGATCCGGATCCGGATCCGGATCGCGATGCATCTATTTCTACTAGCTGATGGCCTGCTCCCCCAAGTTCGCCACCTTGGTCGGTCGGTACTGTCAGCACTGTCCAGCCGCACACTGCTGATGTTGTGGCTTCTATGCCGCTACGGATGGGAGGGCCCCACCACCGATTAGTGGCGAGACTGCGACAGGCTGCGCCTTGGTGTTATCTTATCTTGGCCAGCAGCAAGGAGCAGCAGCAACTCAGCAACTGCCTCTGCGCCCATCACCCGGACACGGCTGATGATGACCCCTCCCCACCTCTCCCCAGAGTTTGGTTGGATGGTAGGCTGTACAGCCCTGCGTCGTCAGTGGACACAGCCAGCGGGCGCCAGGAGGGTGACGTGGCTGCGACGACTGCGGCGCGTGAGGTGCTGGTGCCGTACAGGGCCAGCGGTGGATGCCGTGTTCATGCAGTGCTAGTCGACGGCGGCGGGGCTGGGCCCGACGGCCACAACTTTGCGAGCTTGATGATGTTCGTCCACGAGACGGAGCAGTACGAGTTCACCTGCGGTACGATATCTTGTTATGTCATGTCGTATCGGCAGGCTTCAGGTTCCTGGTGAACCGCAAATCAATTATCGCGACCGACATTGTGATAAGGCCCTTTTAGTACGTAGTTGTAAGTCACTCAACTAGCTCGCCCTCCCCCACATCATCATCACGTGCCGTTACGCCCTCGAGTTGCTGTCCTGGTCCAGCCTCCTGTGCGTTGGGGACATACGGCATAGCCCCCGCCGCAAAGCGACTCCAGGGATCCCCCCTCAGTGGCGTCCAACTCTTCGCATTTGTTCATTATAATTGAATACTCATTTCAGGAATGCTGTTTGAGCCCGAGAGCGCTGCGGCGGGTGGACGAGGCGGCTCGGTGCCACTTGTATTGCAGCCGTGTCTCACAATCGGTGGCTGGCCGGCCCCCCTGGAGCTTCTGCAGGTGTGTGGGTATGAGGGAGGGAAAGGGGAACAGCGGCAGGGATCAAGAGAGTGCGTCCCCGGTCTCCGCCGGGACTTCAGGACATCAGGAGTTGGGTCGTTTACTAAGGTCCCAATAAGATGATGTAATAATAGTCACACTCGACCGCGTGGTGGTAGCTGCAGGTACGCTCTGTAGCTGTGTCCGCTCGTGTGTCTTAAGTGTGTTGGGATTTCCCCCACGCTGTTTGACCGTTCTGCTGTACACTGTCTTCCGGATCATGGTGCCCACCCCCACACCGGTTCTTTCACACCGCCTCCGGGCCTTATGCGGCAGGACGTGACCCTGGTGGTGGAGGTTCAGGACTTCGACTCAGCCGCTGGGACCGGAGGTCCGCGTCGGCAGACCATTCAGGTGCGGAGGGCCCTTACCGGGGCGGAGAGCCGCTGCAGCCGCCGCCACACCACACCATGAGCCCTCATTGAGTGGGTTGTTTGTCATCAGCCCCATTCGCCGGAAAACCCGAGCTGGCCTCTCTCTACCAATTGTCCCTTTATGTCGGTCGTACCGAGTTATCACGCCCAGGGGCTTATTTTTCGATAACCAGTGTGAAGTTAGTCGTTCTTATCCGTTCCCTGCAGGATTGGAACCCGGGCGATGGTCTCCGACCTGCAGTGGTGCAGGTGAGCACCCACTCGAAGGGGGGAAGGGCAATGCTAATACTGTGTGACAGGAAGGGGGAGGCTAGACAGACAGCTGTCTGTCTAGGCAGCTGCTCCCACAGCTGTGTTTCGGGAGAGCCTGTTGCTTGTGGGGTGTTGCGCCCTATATTCATGGGCCTTATCACATGAAGGAATGCATGTTCTGTCACTTCATCTCCGGACAATCCTGTAGGGGACAGCAAGGTAGCAGGTGATTCTTAAGAGGTCGGGGGCCAGGGTGTTGCTATCTGCCCGAACTCCTACTAGACGATTGAACCTGACGAGGTTCCATTTCGTCCGTTCGACCGCTCGCACACGAGTGCCCACCCGTTGCCCAGCTATTGCGTGTCTGTTGTACCGCAACGATCACATGCACATCTTTAGTTCTCCTTCAAGAAATGTATGTACTTCTAGTTTTTAGGAGTCCGAGTCCCCTTCTGACCGGTGGTCCGTTCCCAGGTACGGCTTCCGGACCGTCCCAGCCACGTGTCCGCCGTGCTGACAGCGCGGTTGCGGAGGCTGGCCCGTGGGTCGGATGGCGAACCCAGCTACCAGACCTTCCACGTCACGAAGCAGTGAGTTGCAAGCCTGTCATGGACCCTCTCCAGACCGCTCCTCGGGCTTATCCCAAGCATGACCTAGAACGTCACGGTTTAAACGGGATTTTCGCATTCTACGCCCGTTTGCACCGTCTGCAGGTGGGACCTAAACCAGTCGGATCTGAGTCCTTGCGAAATCCGGGATCTGCACATGACCCGTGGGTCATCGGGGAACTACCTGCTGCGCGTGCTGGGCAAGTAAGATGTCTGGTTGCGTGATGGTTGATTGCTGGCATCGCACCACAGCACCGAGCTGCGAGTCGCCAACCCCAAGCCCTTCCCTTCATTTCATACCTCGTATACGTGCGTGACGGCAACCAGTTCCTGCCGTACACCGCATGATCTCCGGCGCTACAACACTCCCTCTCTTGGTCTCAGGACATGTTAAGTTCCAAAATATAGATCCTGCTTTCGGGGTGCAACACCCGGCAAAGATTAAGATCTCAAGAAATATTTATTTCACTTGTTACACGGGAAAAACGGTGGAAAATCGGGGAACCCCCCCCCGTTCCTGCGAATCCAGCCCCCTGCCACTTGTCCTGTTGTCCGCAGGGCCGGTGAGCCCCACCCTGGAGTGCATGTGGTGGTGGCGCTGACGCATGTCTTCTCCGCCCTGCACGAGCCGCCCATCTCGGCAACCCTGACGGCGGCCCTCACTGGTTCGGGATCGGGTGCCGGCGAAGACGATGCGGCGGTGGATGTCTCCGAGGGCGGCCTGGTCATTCGCCAGAACATGACCACCGGTGCGTCTCATGGTCGCCTGCTGGGCTCGGGAGCTGACAGCGTATAATACTGGCGGCCGGTGCGCCTCGGTACGCCTCACGACTGACCTTCCGACTTAAGGACGGATTCTCTGCGTCATGTTTTCCAGTTCCATGCCACCTTCAGGCTGCGTTCTTCCTTCTACACCAGGCAATTGTGCGCGTATGCACTGTTGCATGTTGCCTACAACGCAGATGCCAATGGCACTATCGACTTGGGACACTTGTACGGCGTTACTGCTGTTGCCGCTGGTATGGAAATGTTCCGACCGGGTGCGCAAGGCAGTGGTGGCGGCGATGGTTTGTGCGTGGCGGGTAAGCGCCGCCGTCGTTACTGCTGGCAGTTGCCGTTTCGTTCAAATGGCAGACATGGGATCAACGATGTGCCAACACCGGCCCAAAGTACTTACTGCGGCGCCCCGAAGCACCTGATCATCCGCGCCCTGGCCAGTGGCGGCCAGTACACCGTACAGGTACATTAGGGGGCCCGCGTGTGAGGGTGGGCGGAAAAAAATGGAGAGAATCCGTACGTGTGTATGTGTGTGTATGTATTTTGACGACGTGGACTCCTCAGCCTCATCTGTACATACAGCCGTAGATAGTAGTGACGACACCAACCGCCAGCAGCTTCAGCATCAGTGCGTCAGTGGAGGCAGCAAAGGCCCGCAATGTGAAATGTTACGACTACACCTCGCTCTGCTGCTTGTCCCATTGGGAATGCGTCCTGGGTGTGTGTGGTCAGGAACTGAACGAACGAAGCATGATGACGTAACGATTTCTGTCCGAGTGCCCTGCAGTACGGTACAACCAGGCTTTAAACAATACGGCAGTGGCGCCTCCATTTCCCCCTGATTTTCCTCCAGTGTACGATTCCGTGCTCGCTAGGCTCCGGCGGGGTGCTCGTTCCGGAGCTGGCAGTGGATCGCGGCGACGACGTGGTGGCCACCCAAACGCAACCGCTGCTGCACCGCCGCCTGGGAGTGGCGCTCGTGACTCTGGCGGCTGGGCCGGCCCTCAGGTCGCCCGCCGTGAAGGTATATTTAAGGTTTAATAGTGCCGTGCATCGTATTATGGTAACATGATTGTCGAAAGGTGTTGAAACTTACTTACTTATTTTATTACATAGTTACACCATTTCGCAACATCTCGTTGTGTGTTGTTACAATGTTCCTATTAACTTCGTGTCGGGTTTGACCGGCGTTATGCGCCAGTACTGTGCTCTGCCTCTTGGTCAACCGGCGCCTCCCGCACTGGTTGCTTCTGTGCGGTCTGCACTGGCCCCCCGCTTCTATGGACTGGTCTTCTGCTTCATGTGCTTTCGTGCGTGATTGCTGTGTGTCTGTGGTTGCGGTGGGTATGATGAGTAGTAGATGGTACTGCGATGGTACTGCGTCGTAGGACCTTTGGCAACTGGACACGGGCTGCTCTAGGATGTACGACGATAATCTCACAACGGACAAACCCTTCAGCCATGCCCATTATGTGCAAGCAAGCTTCATCATGTAAGCGGGTTAGAATATTAGTGCGGTCCCGCCGCTCGATGGATTCTGACCGATTCTTACCTCAACCAGTCGCAGGCCTTTGAGATGGTGACGCCCTTTGACGCCCGGCCGCTGCACGGAATGTGGGGCTCCGGTCTGGAGGTTTCAGAGCGCTTGGACGAGCAGCAGCACGTGCTTATACGGCGTGGACACATCGAAATAGGCGGTCTGGCAGCGGGAGTTTATTTGTGAGTGAATGCGGGGATGAAAGTGCGTGATTGCGTGGATTGAAGTTATCACTGGGTTCATCACGGTTTTATCATTATATAAATAATACATTCATTCATATTACATCACTTATATTTGCCGCCGTTTTGTCATTCCTTCATTCATCGCCAGCCATGTAAACCCTAAGTATTTTACGGGAGGCGCACCTCTGAAGGCGGCTGAAGCTGTCCCCGAATACCGTGAATCAGTACGCGGCTTCCATCCCATGACGTCCCGCCGCCGCTTCCTGCATCCCGTACCGCAAACGTCCACATCTCTCCACACCCTGCCACGTCACGCCACAGGACAGAAAGGGAGACGCGCTCACTGTTCCTTGATTGACTGCACGCCGACCGCCAGCCGATCTGCCAGCCCAATACCTTGCGTGCTCCAGGGTTTATTCGCCGAGCTCATCCGCCCCTTCCAAACCCCACCTCTGCATCGAATGTAGATTTCTGTCACGAGGTCCCCATACCCGTTCTTGTCGCATTGTTTGCCGCCACCGCAGGCTGTCAATCGCCCGTCTGGGCCTCAGTGCGCTGTTGCTGGTCTATGACGGCCCGGTAGTCGGCCCTGCGGATACCCCATCCGTCGCGCCACCTAGTAAGCAGGCAACAGATGCCTCCAGGGAGGAGACCGGTGGGACAACGGCCGGCGATGGTGGTGGTGGCGGTGATGGTGGTGGTGGTGCTGCTGCGGGGCCCAGCGGCGCAGCGGCTCCTCCCACTGCAGCAGGCACCATCGGAGGATTCGTGCTGTATCGGGGCCTGGTCGCCCCGATATCGGAGCCACAGCCCCTACAAGTGAGTCCCCCATTAAGCTACGTCTCACGCAGCAGCCGGACAGACACAGAGAGGCGGTGTGGATGTGCGTGTAGGTAGTAGTGTCCTCAGTTGTTGTTGCTGTGATGCTGTGGTGATGAGGGTGGTGACGAAGCTGTGATCCGTCCGTGAGGTGATAGCCAGCAAGTCCTTTTCTGTTCGTGCCGCCGTCCATTCTTTTCTCCCACCCCACCCCTCTTCCGGGACAGGTTTCGGAGCTCCGAGCCAGTGTCACAGAGGGAGTTACTGCTCGTCTGACGGGGAGTACGGAGCAGTTGCGGGCGGCTAACGTCGTCCTGGTGGTGTCACGGTTTGAGACGCACAGAGGGTAAGGGGATGAGGGGCGCTCGTTAAGGTTCCTTCCCATCGTGTGCTGCCGCTTGCGCTCAGTTGACGATACCGTTGTATGCAGCATTTTCATGTACTAAAGGGCTGCTGTAAGTTGCCCTTTGCGCAGTGCTTCTAATGCTGCTGTCATATGACCCTGGCCTGAGCAGGAGTCGGTGGGATATCGGTGCTGGTACGCTGCTGGCTCGAAGCGATCTGACCACACGCGCTGGTGTCGCCTTCGGCCTTCCCCCGCCCGACGCATATCAGAGTGGACGGCGTCAAGGTGACGAGGTGAGGTGGTTGGATGCTACGCGGCTCATGTCTTTGTTAACGACTAACGAATGCCGACGGCGATGATCAATTGTCGTCACGGATGGCTACATACATCTGCGAAAAGCAGGTCTTCTTTCTTCGAAAGCCAGGTTCAGATGCTGACTTATGTACTCATTTAAGTCCTCGGCAGCCGTATTTTAATCCCCAAATGGACAATCTGCTTTAGAAGCCGTTTTATCCATATGTTGGATAAATGCCTGCTGGCTGACGCACTGCATTGCACTTCAGGTCCGATACATCCTGGAGAGACGGCGTTTGATGTCCGAGGTGAGGGCCTCCGTCGCTATTGCTGCTGCTGCTGCTGCTGCCACTCGATGGGGCACCAGGGCCGGGGCGAGCGGGTGGGGTGGGGTCTGGAATGAGGCTGTAGGGTATGTGTGTATTATGTATACGTTTATGTACGGCGTGTATCGACGTGCCTCAGCACGTGAATACTTGCGGGTGCGTGAGGGCGGCTGTTGTCCTGGCTGGACGTATATATATGTATATATATAGGTCTATCTACCTTAGTTGCCCTTGCTTCATTTGCCGTATTAGGTAGATGTGTGAATGGCCGCCGCCGTGCGGTCGTCCTCTTTTGTCCGCACCTTGCAACGTGCATCCATCATGCCCCACCATAATGCGGGTCTATCTGTTGGAGATACGCTGGCCTCATTGCGCGGCACACAGCCTGCTGTCTGGAGGTGCTTGAGTGCCAGCTGATCAAAAGAGACAAACCCTGGTCACCCGCCTGGACCCCGGTGTATCTGGCCAGGCTGCTGACCTCGTATATTTAAGATTTATTTAAGTAAACAGGTGATGAAGATTAAGACACGCGCAAGGACGTTTTGCAACTGTTCCTAAACCAAATCCGTGTGCATGATATGCAGGGCCGTGTACGACCGATTCCTGCACTAGTGGACCGGCCAAGTCTTCTCGTACAGCCCTGGAAGGTACCCGTAGTGTTCCAGATGCGAATGGCCTTTTCTTCAGCACCTAGCCCAGTGCCACCTGGCACCCGTGCTGTTCTGCGGGAGCATTGCGGAGGATTTATTATTCGATTGAGGATGTTAGAAGTGGGTGAAGATTAATAAACCAAGATGATTCGTATGCAGCGTATCCGCACGCATTGCGGGCCTCGACGTCCTGCTACGGACTCTTGTGTACTCTTATGTACTCTTGGCTGGCGGTCACAACCGCCTGCGTGCGTGTGTGTATGTATGTGTATGTATGCATGCGTGTGGTTGCATGTGTGTCCACGCACGCAGGTCCAAGAGGCGGCCACCCGGGTGCGGGAGGCGAGGAAGGGAGAGTCCTTCGCGGCAGCGAGCCGCTACCAGCTGCAAGCCGACTTCGGTATGGCGATATGTCTGTTCGGAATGGCAGATGCCGCAGTGGATATGTCTATTATACGGATTAGCGTACGTCCTTCATTGTGTGTATGTGTAGTGCTTCCGTATGCGTCTGAAGAATAGCGTGATGGCGTTCCATGCCGCGGATATGGGGTGCAATCAGACCTAATGCTCGTACGGGTGGGTTTGTTTAGGTAGGTTCCTAGGTTGGTCGCTGAGCGTCAGTTAGCTGTTAAGAGCTACACCGGCGGGTAGGGGTATTGGCGGGCCAATACGGATGTAGAAGATCGGCATGGCGCAACGCATCACTGTTCGCTCCTTTGCACGAACCACTTCCACATGACCGGCCCCTGATGGACTACTTCCCCGTCCACTGCCCCCTTTGGCGCATTCCGCTGCTTTCTGGTTTCACCGCAGATCCACTGTCATCTGCGCCATGTTGTGAACTTGAGCAGTGTTCACTTATCCAGATAGAGGGCGAAGGTGGCAACCATGAATCGCATGCGATGGTGGGTACGATGAGCCAATGAGGATGTAGCTAGTATCGCGCCGCTGGGCCTGGAGGTGGGCGGGGGTTGATCTATGTAGTATTATTTGGTCGCGAAGTGGCGAAAGAGAGAGGAAGGCCTCAATGCGGTGACAGCGTCCAAGCCCGGCGTCGGCGGCTTTACTGAGATCTTGGCAAAGTGGGCCGCGTCATGATTTCGCCGATGCTGATGGCTGCTGCCGTGTTTTCCGTAGGCTGCCGCTGCCGGCTTTTTCTTGTTTGCAAGGGCTGCATGCAGCTAGGAATCCCAACCCGACCTTCACTCGCACGCGTTGATTGGCCAGGCCAAAGCTCAAGAGCCGTAGATTATTCTAAACGCCCATGTGCACATCGACAAGCTTACCTACCCCGGGGCAAATGAAACTGATGTGGCCACGAGGGCGGCGCACAAGAGAAGGAGAAAGGGAGCGTGTTTCGCAGAGCGGGGGACCCATGGCTTTGTCTAGGGAGGCGGCAAGCATTCTCACATTGCCAGCGTCGCTGAAGTAATGGATGGCCGGGGAATATGTTTCTGCTATAAAGCAGCGCGGAGTTGTCTATCACGGGGCCTGTACCTAATGCCTTTCTGCCCTTGCCATGTGCCGTACTGCCGTACTGCTGTACATAGTCGCATGCAATTTCGCAGCACGAGGATGCTGGCTCGCTGGGGCTGGCCTTCTGTCCCCCAGCCGTCGTTCTGGTGGATGTGCCGGTGCAACCCGACGGTTTAATCCGCGTGACGGCAAAGCAGTTGGCAGCGGCCGTTGCAACGGTTGTCACGCCTGCGGGAGTTGGCATGACGGCATCCGACCCCTGGGTCGCAGCTGGCCACCGCCTGGTGCGCATAATCGCCTACACCGCACCAGCAGGTAGGACCTCCTGATCGGGAATCCAATAATTATATTGCCTAATGTTATAATATGTCCTTCGGGGTTTGTTTGACCACATCGGTGGCAACTGGTGTGTGACCATATTGCGCATACGCGGAAATTAAGATGGATGGCGACGAACATGATCTTTGCGCATAGCAAGCGGATGAATGGCAACCTGACGTGCATGATCGCAGTGCGGCATTGGGTGGCCGTCACGTGTTTGATGTTAGATGCTTTCGTGCGCGAGTTGCCAAACGACCGCATCTCCTCTGCTAGGAGCGAGGTTGTACGGCATGCACCGGGATATGTGTCATGTTTTAAAACGTGTATTTGCAGGGATCCCCCGTGGCGATCTGGGGTGTTACATGCACTGCGAGGAGCAGGCGGCTGTCAAGGGTGTTCCAGCTCCATCCTGGAGCGACCCGCGGGTCACAACCGCGTTGCAGCGGCCCTTTCCCGCGGGGTCGTCTTGCCTGGAGCGAAGGTTGGTGTTGGCCCCCGGTGGAGGGAGACGAAATGCAAGTTACAATTGGTTTTGGACAAGACTTCATAAGACTTCGCAGCAGCATATAGCTACGTATCGGCCAGCCAGCGATTAATCGAGTCACTAAAAATGGAGTCACTATTATCAATTCAGGCGTTGTATTATAAAAGGGCACAAGGGGGGGCCAGTTTAGATTACGCGATGCTGCGGGGACAAGCCGGCAGCCGATACAGCACCAACTGATTGCGAACCGTCGAACGGGGGTCCGCAGACAGCGATAACCGCACATCGCACCTTACGCAGTACCCGTGAAGCTATCTCACATTATGTATGCGGTTATGCCGTATGCCGTGCTGTACGTGAAACTGCCGTACACAGGACGTCCCACGCTCTGCAACCGGGAAGCAACTTGGTCATAGCGGACGCAGCGACCGCGAAGATGCAGTTGTACGGCACTGTATCCCGGGTGAGTGCTGCACATGCGGGCCTTCGCTCTGACGTCATTGCATTGTTCAGAGCAGCCGGGAGCCGGCACCTGCGACCGCATATGGTCAGTTATGTTTATTTGTACATAGGTTACGTCCCGAATGCTCACGTGAGAGGGGGTTACCTGACGGTGCACTGACACGTGCCGGGGGTACATGATGGAGGCACTCGTGACGGCGATAGCTTGATTGCTACAATACTGCATGACTGTTCCATTTTTATAAAATCGCACATGGTGGGTTGTCGTACGCATGAGCAGGTCTGGGCATTGTACGGCTGCCTGTTGGGCATATCACCAAGGGACCACCCCATACCGTACGACAAGAGCATGGACGATACTTCTGTATGGAACGAGTTCTCCTGTGTTGGCAGCTGGATGAGCCTGTCAAGGTGTGTGTGTCTGTGTGTCTGTGAGTCTGTGTGTCTCGGGGGGTCGTTTTTGGCCTGGAGGCGGAACGAAAGGAAGGGGCCCCGCCGGCAGCGCCTGCCTCTTTCTACCATTCCACTGCGAGCTTGAGCCTTGAGGTGGCGGGACTAGGCCGGCTGGCTAAGGCGGGGCGGGGCGGGGCGGCAAGACTTGCCGACAATGCAATTGTCTTGCGCCACCATGACGAAGGTTAGAGATAACCAGAATCGTGGTGGTTCGTAGTTTTGTGCAAACGTTCAACCGTCATCTCTACATGCTCACCATAATACTGATGGTGGGTCATACTGGTGGGTCATTGCACACATTTTCCGAAATGTACATGCCCTGTTAGGCGCTAAGGAGCCGGAAGGCGCTTGGATGCACCCCGTGATGGCGGAGCACATGTTTTGCTCGTACAGCAAGCGGGTGCTGCTGTTCGGCTGCCAGTATTCTTTAATTACTACTAAGACACGTCGTACGTGACGCAAACGTACATGTACAGGGATGCCAAGCTAGAGCGCTACAGCCAGCTGGCTTGCCGCGAGCTGGCGTTCTTCTGCTACTGCCACGACCCCGAGTTCTTCCGTACGGCAATACTGCCGGGGTTGCGCGCCCGTCTGCCCTCTAGCCGCAACTGCCTGGACTGCTGGATGGCGGGTGTACGGGGACGGGAGCTGGTGGAGACCTGGGGCGTGCCGCACAGGTGAGAAGCCGTAATGTACACTGAAATGACGTAGACCGCGGTGGGGAGGGGCTAACAAGCGGATGGGTGTTTTTCGCTGTCGTACATACCGCAGTATCCGCAAATTCATGTGGGAGGGGAAAGGCCCCTGGGTGCTGTATTCCCTGTACGACAGCTATTGATCATTAGCCAGTCTAGGTAGTCAAGCGCCAGGTGGGCCCGGGTTGGAACGTAATATCAATAATCGAAAACAATTATATGTATATAAGTATATATCGATTCGTAGTTACGGGTCATCATTCGTCCAGGTACGCGAAGTTGACTCCCCTGGAGCGGATCCTGCTTGCCTGGGAAGAGGACCTCGAAGTTGCCGCCGAGCCCGCTGCCGCAGCGATGGTGGTGGAAGGGACCTCCTTCCCGCGGCTGGCCCGCTTGGCCGCGGACATGAGGGCACGCGTACGGAACAAAATCGTACATGCTGGAGTGCCGAGATGCAATGCGCACATGGCAGCGGGTAAGCTTGGATTTAGGGGCGGGGGCCGCTCTAGGGAGAGGCCTCCTAGCAGTAGCAGCAGCAGTAGCAGCCACCGGACTTCGATTTGGTGGGCGTTGGAGGGTTAAAGGTGGGAGTCAGCCTACTCACTATCAAACTGTGTACATGTGGGTGTTACACTGTGCGCTATTCATGTGGGTGTTTAGCATCTTCAGACTAATCGTCCGCATGCATACTTGGGTCCGCTTAGTGCACTGGAAACAATGATTGATATTCGGTACAAAAATGTGTGTATTGTGTAACGCGCGGATGACAGAAATCATGCGGCGGAGGTTTGAGGTCGCGCTCAACGGACCGGGAGATGACCACCAGAAGGTGCGTGGGACCAGCACCTGCAGCCGGAGATGGGGCGGGGCACTTTCGGGGATATAGCGGGGTGGTAGTGCGGTAGGGCGGGTAGGGTGAGACAGTTCGGGTTGCAGGGGAGGCCCGTTCCGCGGCGTCAGGCATCTCATCGTCTGGTGCGCATGCGTCCGGCGCTTTCCATCTGCCGGGTTTCCGACAGTTGCCCATTCATACGTCATAAGGAGTTATGGTTAACACCACCTTTACATTGGAGTACGGGGTAACCGAATGTAGTACTCAACTGCACGCAGGCTTCCGAGGGGCCCGAGGGGTCTGCTGTCGTGTTGAGCCAGATGGGTCTTCCCGCCACGGTGGTAGCAGCAGCGGCGGTGGAGCAGCCCCAATCGCCCCGAGGGATGCTGGCTGCTGCAATGCCTCTCCCCGCGGCTAGCCCCCCCCCCGCGTTACCGCGCATTAATGTTATGACGAGACGCAGTCGCGCAATGACGGCGGCTGAGGTGTACAAGGCGCCACCGGTGACTCAACAGTGGGCGGAGGCGGGCTGGTTCCGGAAACCGCCTGCACACCAGCCGGGTCAGTCAAACCGTTATTGTTCGTTATTTTTACCTGAGATTTAAACGACATTGCCATAGTCCCACGTACCCCACGTACCCATGTACCATACATAACGGTATCCACACCACCATGTGAAGAATGAGTCGTTGGCAGCTTTGCATTCGTGAACGGCTGCGTCTCTTTGCAAGTGCTGTGGGCGGGCTGCCGCACTGTGAGTGTCAGTCTAGTTGTTGCATAACGCCATCATCATCGTCGAATGGCAAAGCCCCTATGGCTGCTTCTGCTGCTGCATCACCTAGCTCGGTGGTGCTAGCTGCTGACCCTCATCCGGACAAGCCCATCAGGACAGGTGTTCGTTTGCTCCCACCTCATGGGGCGATGGGGACCGATCTGTCGGAAAGGATGAGCCAGTCCGCTGCGTCACCTTACGTCGCGTGCGCCTGGTGTGCATGTAAGCGGCTCCGTGCTGTTCGTGAACTTGCAGAGCCCGAAAGGATCTCTCCGGAGAGCGAGTTCTGGGCGGATCTGGCGGAGCATCTGTCCCGGGGAGCGGGATTTGGATTTGGATTTGGATTTGGATTTAAACCAGAACCTGAAACCCTTGCAACTGGGGCTCCACGCGCGGCTACGTTCCTGCCCCGCCGGCTGGAGTTCGCGGGCTGGACCTTTTCAGATGCCCTGCTTGCGACGGCCGTGGTGCGTGCCTCTGTATCGCTTTTGTGCGAGATGCTGCTGTGTTACCCCTTCTTATGTTCGGAGGGGGGGTGTAGAAGTAGAGGGACTCGTGCGCAGGTGTGTGTGTAGGGCGATCTGTCGGTCGGTCGGTGGGTCCGTCCGTCCATCCGTTGGGCCATCTATGTATTCAATCCTCCGCAGGTGGGAGTGCCCTGGGGCGAGTCGCCTCCCCAGTCTGCGGCGCAGGGCACGCGCCTGACTCTCACCGCGACAGCTCCCATCATCGCGTACGTGCGTCAGACAGCCGCTGTTCCGCCAGCAGCAACAGCAGCAAGAGGAGCGTCGCCAGAGACTCCGGCACCCCAAGCTGGCGGCGGCGGCGGCAGCAGCAGTGGTCGTGGTGGCCCTAACGGCATCATTGTTATCCAGAAATTGCTGGATCCAAATCTCGATCCAAATGAGGTGTCCCAAAAGCGTCCCCCAGCTCCAGGGAGTCCGGCGCTGGGGGCATCGGTGGCCGGTGGGGATGGCAGTATCGACAATGAATACGATGGAGAGGTGAGTCCGCGGATGTTGACATCCAGATCGAGGTCGAGTTAGCCGCCCCTGCTTGCCTGTCATCTCTACCATAATACGTTGTTTTGTTGTACGGCATCAGGGCGATGAGGAGTACTTACAGCAGAACCAGGAAGGCGTGGAGGTGGTGAACGGATCGCCGCTGGCTTACGGCAGGCTGTACTGCTATTCCGCAGTGGTCACCAATACGGGTCCGAACCACGTGCGGATGGAAGTCACCGTCCAGGCTCCTGAGGTTTGTGTACCGTACAGACGTACGACAGGCAAAACATTATTTGACAACGCGCGCTGTTTTGTTACTGCTACCGCTTCTGCTTCAACTGACCTCGTTCTGTTCTTAGATCACTGCTGGCACGATTGGAGTGGATTTGTGATATATAATCCATCTATCCTGAAATGATAAGTTGCGTCATTTGGTGACGTACCTACGATTTGTATCTGATGCCGTACATCCCATCATCACCCCCTCGTCAGGGCGCCGTCGCACTTGGCGGGCGGCCGGCTCTGTGGATTTCCTCGGTAGAGGTGCTTCCGTACAATGCTCAGAAGCTGCCACTCTTCTACTTCTACTTCCCGCAGCCGGGGGACGAAACGCAACGGCCGCCTTCGCCTGGCGTGTTGTCAGTCGGTGGTGCTGACGACAATGCGGGCGGCGGCAATGAGGATGGTGGCGACAGAGCGATGTGGTTTGACGCCTTTCCCGCAGCGGCGTCGGCGCGGGGGAGGGTGTGGGCGGTCGCCTTGGATCAGGTCCCCCGTTTGCAGGTATGGGCCATCCAGGCATGCATGCAATGCACTCGTCCGCCATGTATTCAACCGGTGTGTCTGGCCCCTTTTTCGTTCGCCCATTCCCTCCGCGCGAGTGAGCACGCGCGGCTGATGAGTGGTAAATCCATCAATCACAGTTGCTTCTCTCCTTCCTCCATCCATCGCCGGTAATAATGAAATACGGCAACCGGGATGTTTCTGAGCACCGTCGCTGTGGGTTGAATTCGCTCCCTTCCTGCGTTCCGTTTGCCTTCTTTTGCCCCTTTGTCCTTCGTCGATTCGGATGTCGCAGGTTCTGCAATCCCTACCCCACCAGGTTATCGATGTGGGGAACTTGGCAACCTCGGCGCTGGATACGTGGAGCTGGCCGCGGGTGGCCGCACTGCCCCCAACCCCCGAAGCGGATGCATGGCGGCTGAGGTACCTGGCGGAAGGTGCGTGTGCGATTGGGGGCGTGTGGTAGCCCTAAGTCACACGAGCTCGCACAGCTCTGCCGTGATCGATTCGCTTGTGCCCCATTGCCGCACTGTGCCGCAGCGCACAAATGATGCTTGTGTTCGTGCGGGTGACTTGCGCACGCATGGATGTGGCTGGGTCCTTGCTTTCCCGCCTCTAACCCCCCCCCAAGCAGGTGATCTCTCTAATGTGGACTTGGGGCTTATGCTGTGGCGGTGCCGCGATCCGGGCTTCTGGAAGGGCGCAGTGGCCACCCTGCGAAGGCGCCGTGTATGGGATCACCGGCTGTGGTGCGTATTATCATACCTGCCGTACAGATTAAGATGTTATTTACTTACGGATCCGTCCTAAACAGTCGGTCGTACTGGACATATCTCACGGAGAAGAGGCTCCTTTGCCCGATCTGTTTCGGCACTCAGGCTACGTCACAGCAGCACTTGCACACCGGCAACTATACTTGAGTAGCAACGATAAGGCGCCGTCCTCGTTCTTGGGACCCGTGCTCCAGTCGTATGCTGCCTGGCTGGCTTGCAGACTCTCATGGAAGATACGTTCGAAATAACTTATACAACACAGGTCGTACGCGGTGTTACACCGGGACCGAGGAGGTCTGCTTGAGTGGCTCCCCTCCCTGGAGCCCCTCAAACGGGCGCTTGGAGACCTGGTGAGGAAAAAACCGGTCAGCACCCGGGCAGACCCGCGTCCCTTCTGACAGAAGCGCGTATGCGGATCCAGCGACCGGCGAGTTCCGCATTACGTAGCTAGCAGTATTCCGCATCAAGGGATGGTCTGGTGGTGTGCGCGGTGGATGTGGAACTAGCCGCTTTTAGACATCAACAGCTGCATCGCTCAAAACATCGCTCGGCCTTTTCCCCCAGCGAGATGTGTTCGTTTTTGTATGAAGTCATCAACGGTTCATCCTAGGCCTCCATCGTCCTAGTGTCTTATCCTCTAGCGACAGACGCAGGATCCTTGAGCTCTGACCAGGAGTCATAAACGCAGCGTATATGCGGCGATGTGGGCTCGTGTCGCATGTAGGCGCCAGCAGCAGGTGGCGGTGGTGGCGGTGGTGAGGATGGACACTCATCGACGGGTAATGCTGAAGGAGTGGCGGCTGGCACATTGTGGATGTCTACCGACCGGGCGCCCCACCTGGAGTATTGGCCCCTGGTGAACCCCAGGTCTGGAGGGCCTTATCAGGATGATCTTTTCCGAAAATGGTTAGGCGGTTGCCATTTACACATACATGCACCTTCGATAGAAAATAAGTTGCCGACTTTTGATACTCCGTCATTCCGTTTGGCAGCTTGGCAGCTTGGTGGCCCTCGCGACAGTGATGCAGGGGACGTATGAAGATGATTTACGCAGATGTGACGCTAATGATATAATATGGGTATCGATGGGTCGGACCGCTGCGAGGCCGTTACTGCGTAGGAGCACACTGTGGATCGTATCCTTACTCTTTTCGATCGATAGGATCGTAGGGTCCGCATCTGCCGCCACACGCATGATCCCGTTGCCTGCTTGTGTGCGCACATGGCTATGCATAGGGCCCACCTTCTGGGGGGAAAGAGGGCAACGCTGAATGCTGAGGTGGAGCGGACCTGGCGCGCCCTCCTGGAGCGGATGGTGGCAATGAACACCTCGGGTCGTGAGCACTGCACGGTAAACTGCTCCGTCCATAATCGTACATGCCTGCGTCACAACGATGGACACAGCGCCAGACATCTGTCCATCTGCTCATCTGCACGCATCCAAACACAACCCTACGCTCATCGTTAAGTTCTTTGCGATCCACTCTGCTTTCGCGTACAAAGCCATGCTGCTGATCCATGTCATGGTGACCCACTGCAGGAAGACCTCCTCGCCGTCGCTTATTATCTCATTCTTCAGGTGTGTACGTACGTTCGTACGTCAGGTACACTTATTTGTCGTATGTAATGCACGTGTTTGTTTGTTATAAGGCTGTTCAGTTGCTTCCGAAAAGGCCTCTCAAAATGCCACACATTACCTCAATACCTGTGCTTGTGTGCCCCGCACTGGGTGACTACAATAGTTGCTGGCAGTAAGGATGCATGCTCATACAGATTGGTCGTATGCCACTCTAGAGTCCTGAGAGAGGACCGACGCATGCAGCGGTTCGTGTGTCTCCCATCCTCGCGTCCATCTTCGTCGCCATCTACGAATCAAATCCTGCGCGGATATGTACCCGTACATACCCGATCCTGACAAGCAAAGGGATGACGTCATACAGCTCCTAGTTCGTACACGTCAAAACAACGGCCCTGCATCGCCTCCCGCGTTCAGATGCTCTACGTTGTGTTACCTCTCCTGTCGTCACCTCCGTGGTCGTTACTTGCTTGCGACCAGCATCAGGCAATGACAGTATCGTCGTACGTGACATGGCCAGTCGCTAGCTTGCTTGTTTGTTGTGTCATGTGTCCCCGATGGCTATCTGTGTCAAATGGTACGATAACTACGTATTACTGCCGTACAAATAAAATACGCAGGACCGGCCCGCGGAGGCTGCTGCCTTGATGGATCGTATTGAGAGCCGCATCGGCACGACGCCGGCGTCCGAATCGTCCGCAGCTACGCATCAGGCGATGCAGCTCTGCTACCTGCGCGCCTGGCTGACACTATCAGACCCAGGCTCTTCGGCGGGTGACCTTTGGTCTGCAGCGGCAGCTGTGAGGCAATGGTGCGTGGCGGGCGGGCAGGTGGGCACGGCGGCAGCATCCGATGGGGCGCCGGCGGTCGGTGGCGCTGCACCATCATTGGCGTCATCAGCTCCGGCTGCTACTGCTGCTGCGGGACGGCTGGTTCTGGAGCCTCGTTGGCAGTCACGGCTGGTAGCGATGGTGGACGAGTTGGAGGCGGCGGCCAACGTAGCTGCCGGCGGAGCAGTCGCCGTTGGGGCCACAGAGGGGCCAGCGAAGGACGGCGCTGCTGATGCTGCTGGTGCTGGTAAAGGAGGAGGGGACAGCCGCGGCGGGGCACGTGTTCAGCCCACCGCACCCGAGCTGCTGCTGTACGACAGCCCTGACGGCAACCCCGGAGCGGTTGTCCTCGAGGCCAGTGGGCTGCAGAAGGTGTGTGACGTACGTAGGTGCAGGAGGGGCGGTGGTCGGCCGCATCTCCCTAGGCATCTCCCTTCATCACCGGTAATGGTAAAACACCCTCGTGCTTGCGGTGGTAATTCGCGGTATGCCTCAACGGCTGGTAAAGTAATGTGGTTGCGGAATTGGGATACGTGGAGGTCTCCTGATGTTCCAGGCTTGAAGTATTATATATTCTGCATGTATACGCATATACTGTATGGGTTTTATGGCAGGTGACACTGGCAGCGCACTTCATGGACCTGGAGCTGCTGTTCTCCATGTCGCCCTTCGACACCATGCTGCGGGCGATGTCCGACCGGAACTGGGGCGGCGGGGCCGCTGGCGGCAGGGCCGGCGTCACAGGCAATAGCAAGGGTGGCAATGGCAAGTTCCCAATCCTGAGACCGGCTGTCAGCATCACGTTTGACTTGCAGGCAGGTGCCTGATGCGGCTGCATACCCCCGGAGGGCGGTTAGGAAACCCTCACGTACGAAACTGAGTAAAGGCAAAACTGTCCACTTGCCATGCGTCTACCATAATGCGATACTTTGATGCGCAGCAATCGGAAGTGTTTGTACTTAGGCAACAGGGCAACAAGTATACGGCAGGTCGACGAGATGAGACTTGGTGGCTTGGCCTTTCACAAGTGGACGAAAACGGGAGAGGGCATACGGCTGTATATGAAGCCACGTTGTGACCGATGCGCACGAAGCTTCATTTAATAAACATTTAACGCAATAAGTAGCTTGCCTGAAGAATCAGGTGCGTGTGTCACGAGGTATCATTGACCGCAGTATAGGTGAGGGTTGATACAGGTGAACGTTTTCATGGCTCTGGTCCCCTGCTGCCTGCATACGCACACATCGATTGATCATTTACACACGCACGCAGGAACTCGCAAAGCACCACCAGTCGTCGCCGTCGTCGTCATCGCCGCCATCGGTTGAATCAGCGTCAGGGGCGGTCGGGAGCAATGCCGGTGGGTGGCAGATGCTGGACGTCAGCAGCAGCGGTGGCGGCCTTGCCGTTGGTACCATCAAGCTGCTGATACAGCCTCACGTTCTGGTGAAAAATCAGAATTCAGCAACGGGCTCTGTGTTGGCAGCCGCTGGGTCGTCACCGTCATCATCAGGGCGCGGAAGCGGCACTGGTGGTGCGATGTTGCTGGAAGTGTTCGCCGCCGCCCCTGCGACTCCTGCCTCGGCAGCTGTCAGTGGTTGTGAAGGAGACGGTGAAGGCCCCTGTGTGCGAATGACTACCCCCCTTCAGAAAAGCCTGGCTTGGTACCACAGCGAGATGAGGATGGCTGTACAGAAAGCCCAGGGAGTGCTGGTGGTGACGAATCGCTATTCAGGTAGGCGCGTGATATCTTTGATAATATGCTTTGATGGAACAAATCGGCAGACCTTTCCTAGCTAGCTAAGATATTTTTTAGTAAATTGATGGTATATAGTAATAGTAGCTACCGATGATAACCTATGGAAGAGTGTCATATGTCTTTGAACTGTCACGTGGGTGCCCGCTTGAGGTGATCGGGCTCAATCGACACGAACCGTGCCCGGTGGTAATCTTGGTGGGCGCGTATTTTCATTCTTGCAGGTATTCCCGTGCCTGGTGCCTACGTCAAGGTTTATGTGATGATGCGAGGCGGCCAACCTTTTGGAGACTTTTACAAGGACGGCTACACGGACAGACGGGGCCGCATGGACTTCTGGACTCAAACCGTGGCGCCGGATAACAAGGTCAGCAGGCGGTACTCTACCTTCGTTGGTTTATGCCACCTAGTGGGCGGCATTTCAGCTTACCTAGGCTGGTTAGCTTGAATGTCTCGAAGCGTAGATCAGGAGCCATATGTGCCTCTTTGACTAATAAGGTTATGTGTTTTACCACCATTAGCTCGCCAGCGGGGGGGGCTTACCCTCTCCGGAGAGCAGGAGTAGCAGTGGGGTCCAGGCAATCACACAACTCGCGTCATTGTCGCCTTTCTCTCTGGTGTGCACCTGCCTTAAAGGCAAGATGTTTCTTGTTTCGCATGTGTGTGTGGACACTTTGCCCACCCTCTGGTTATACCGGTTGTATATATGTATATCTCTATTCCTAAATCTATAAATTTATCCATATACCTAATTTTGGCTACATCTTGGAAAGGCAATAATTCATGTTCTGCCTCCATTCCTCCCGCTCCCTCCATTCATGGGTTGCCGCTCGGATCATCGGTGTTGATCTGCGTGGTGCTTGGCGGATAATGTACATGACCATGTGCATCGACTACGTTGCGTCTGTTTCCTCGACCAATGGCTTGTGTACCTTCTATGCCTGCCTGCTGGGCGATTGAAACGGCTTCTGTCGTTATCTGCCGTCTTGCGGCAACCAACTTACCTGCTGCATCATTGAATGGGGGCCTCACACGGCTCTATGGGGGTTATGGGGGTTATGGCCGTTGTTGGATGTTGGAATGTTCCACATGTGTACAAATTAACTTTACTTGGCATCAGATTCGGTCTGTTGCGATCCTTGTATCCCACCCGGATTTGGGTAGTTTGGTGGAGCACACGGACCCACCATTGCATTGATGGGTATGATTGCTGGAGGATTCAGGCGTATGGTGGTGGGTGTACATGCACAGGGAGCCCCCGTGGTTTACAATGCCTAGACCATCGCGCATGTGTCTACTTGATGTGATGATTGTGAATGTGCATCTGACAGGACGTTTTTTTGGGGGGGGGCTCGGCTGAGCTGTTCTTGTCTTAATCTAATCTTTTGCATGGTAGTTATGTATGGGGTCTGGAATGACCGTTGAGTGGATGGCAGGTGATGGAACATTGTAAGGCTGGACGTCTGCTCCATCCCCCTAAGCAGGAGTAAGAAAGAAGTAAATGAGGATGAGAATAAATCTGCACCAGGAATGTGTAAAATAAATATATCTGACCGCCAGCAACCATGCACTTTCATGGCGTTCAAGCTTGCAATTGGCGCCCCTCGTTGGCGACTGTGGCCTAGGATAAGTCGAACCCCAACCCTTGGTGATGAAGGCTACAGCTCACCCAACAGAAATCGCAAGCCCCGGCCATCCCCCAGCTTTTCCGAGGGCTTGGAAATGCACACTTATGTCACTAGGGGTCCTTGTGATGTCACACATGTGTCACACATGTTCTCCTTGTAAAGGTTTCGGGCACTTTCGACAGCAGATGTCATGAAGCACTTGACAGCAGGTCTTGTAGGCCACCTTGAGCTTGTGTTGACACATGTAGGTTGTGAACGAAGTGCATCTGCTTCGGATAGAGCTTGTCCGTTACAAAGTAAAGAGATCGTCCATAACAGAAGGTATTGTTTGCTTCTAGAGCCAACTTGTAATAGTTGAGTGGCAAAATGACCTCTCCAGATAGATACTGGTGCTTTATATGCACCTTAAGTGCTTGTGCTGCCATACTGTGTACGACTACAACATTCTTCTCATGTGGAGGCCACGTTTCGGGTTCTCTAATAGTGTTTTCCTTTGACAACACACCTTGACGTGTCCGCACGTTACAAGTTGATGCGTGCACGTGTGAATCAGGTTTATGACAGCTTCAAGAGCCAAGTTAAAAAATCAGCACTTGGTCAACTTAACTGTCCACAGTCGACAGTCGACGCTGTCCAACAGGAAAGATTCCGGAGAGCCAACCGTCTTTTTCTTCATCGCGATAAGTAACTATTGTGCGACACCAAGCGATTGTATGTCCGCGACATATCTGCAACGCACGGCCATGATGCCAGCTCACCACAAAGTTACAGTCGTAGAACTGCTCATCCAATGAGTAGAGACATCCAATTGACCAAATGTACTTCCTGTGCCTATTATCGCGCTCAGGTCGTGATAGCTGTCGTGACAGCTGTCACAACCAAAACGCGTCTTACCGAGCATGTGTGACGGCCCTATGGCAATGCTATGATGTGAAGGGATTGATCCTTCTCCATGCACCTGGTTCAGCATGCAAGCATGGCAACGCGCGATAAGGTTATGTGCAAAGCAAAATACTACTTTCACATCAACCTATTTAGCTGTTGATAAGCTGTCCGTTGCTTTACGGAGCAACAAATGTGGATCCCTTAACACGGCAAAGCAGTATGCACCGAGCATTGACCTGGCATTGATGACGGCATTTCGGTATTTGTTCGAAAACGTTGAAAGCATCGATCCTGCTTATGACTATATGCCGAGTGAGGTTCTGTATCAAGAGCTATCCCTTTCTACTCATATAACTCTCTAGCGCATGCAAAATATTTGTCAAAACATAGCAATCTAGTATGAGTTAGATACGTTGACGGGTTGGTGCAGGCATACCTGAAATCCTGTGTTCTCTTGGACTTGTCACTGGTTACGACCAACCGATCTTCATCAATCCATGCCACACCCTCAACATTACAGTATTGCTGATAAGCCCACGCACATGATGCAGGGTTTGGGCAGACAAGCAACACGAGTTTATACATCCATTTCGAGGAGCATCAATAGCAGGCATATACCTCCATGGCCGAGTTTAAATATATGTTTAGACTGCGGCCAACCCAGTTAATTAATCATTATAATAATCAGTGTACGACATAATAACCTGCCTAGGCATACCTACATTAGGGTTAGGAAGCTTATGGTTTCAAATCCCAGCTAAAAGAGCGGTCCTCTTCTTTGGACCCTAAGCACCAGTTGACCAATAAACCTGACATCGGCCAGTGCCTTTGCCTTGCTACACCGGACGTGCATGTGTGCACGTGGATGTGTGGGGTCACTACCCATGCCGGCACGCCGGCTGCCTGTCTGAAAAGTTTGCATTCGAATCTACATTTTTTTATTCGAACACCACCTTCAAATCACTACCTTCTGTTCTGCGTACATGCTATCTATACATGCATGCAATATTTGTGCGTGTGTTTTCTGCACCAGAAATGACGGTGAGGGGACTA
The DNA here is from genome assembly GCA_019650235.1 of Volvox reticuliferus. Lineage (NCBI taxonomy): Eukaryota > Viridiplantae > Chlorophyta > Chlorophyceae > Chlamydomonadales > Volvocaceae > Volvox > Volvox reticuliferus. Next base: position 1,911,972 of record BNCP01000020.1, read on the forward strand.
TCAGGACGGAAGGGCCGTACGATTACTCAATAAACTGAATGTACATATGGCCCTCACAACCTGATGGCCGCCCTGCGTGAGCAACCCCTTCAATGCCACTCAATGCTGAACGCATATCAAGTGTGCAATGCCGTTTCGCAAATAATGCACCGGTTATGCAGCAGCAGCAGCAGCAGCAGCAGGAGGATGAGGCTCAAAGACTCACCTTTCTGCACTCGGACGTGCGGGGAAAGTGATAGATGCGGCCCATGCGGGTGCCGTCTGAGTTGGTATCCACGAACTCCATCTCCTGTAGTATGCAAAGCAGGTGAAGGTTCGCATCTACGAATCTACTGAACGTGCTAACAATATATTAAGCGGGACGTGGAGAGCTATTGACAATTGAGAACTATGAGAATGGTAATTAACATATATAATTAGAAATATAACAGAACATATGTTTCAAGACGTAATCCTATCATTACTATTACTATTATTATTGAGGTAATACCCAGCAGATGCGTAACTGGTGTGTTGTGTGTAGATTGATGTGTAGAGATTGATGTACCTGCTAGCTATATAGCATATCAGTTGGCGGAGTCGGCACATCCGCCTGGTGGCCATTCACAAACCCAATCTTAGGAAGAAATAGAAGCAAATAATTTCTCGAATAATTATGGTTTTGATCATTAGTCGTTCACCGCCCCCTTCCGCCAAGACAGCCTAACATGCGATGATAACGATGCTGTTGAGAAGACAATCCCTGCCTGCATCCATACCTTCCAGTCGAAACTGCCCACCCACACGGCCGCATCCTCCTGGCTAACCACTGCCACATCGGCACCGAACTCGCCGCGAAATGAAATGGCTATATGTCGGTATTTGTAGCGTAGCAGAAAGAACATGCAGTGAAGGGAGAAATTCGTCATGCCATGGACGCCTGGATAGGGCTATCTAATGAGACGCGCATACATGCATCCATCTACCGTGGCAAACACTGATAAGATTACCACCAAGCAAGCGAATCCCACGCCAGGTGTTTGGCTAAGTCAAAGTATATGTAGAGGCCCGAACGGGGGCCAGTCGGTGGGGCGAAAGTAGCATGGTCGGGCCTTGCCGGTGCAGTCAGTTAAGATGCAGGGTTACGAGGCAGGCAGGTGTACATGTGTTGTATCAGTGGGACGAGTTTGCGCACGCACGCACGAAACAGTGAGCAGCTTAGTGCCGAAAGCATCTGAGCCGACGAACCAGGAATCATGATGAAGCATCATGAAAGAAGTGTCCGGCGAGCTGAAACAATGTGCTGCTCGATCATACGTTAAGTGATGATTCCGTCATTCGCTCCTGGACGATGCCTCATTTGCACACGGCACTTACCCGAGTAATCCAGCAGGTACGCATCCGAAGGAAGATGAATGACCTTCTGCACGTCCCACCTAACGAGAGACAGAGGTGGGGGACCGAACAGATGAGTCCGTGCACCCGCTCAGCCCGCCATCAAAAGATACATGCACGCACATAACACATGCCACCAGGCCGAAGAGGGTAAAGAGAGCGGAAGGAAGATAAGTACTAAGGTTTGTTTAGCCGCCTCACATTGGCGTTCGTACAGCTTGCGTGGCCATGCTCCGCAGCCCGCCTCCAGACTGATGGGACGTGCAATGCGTACGCGTAATAAGTCGCTGCAGCACATGGCAGACTTTCCCATTCGAACAACTGCAGCGCCCACCTGCACTCGTCGTACTCATCCTCGGGTGCATGATATGTGGCCCACACCAGCCGCCCATTACCACGCTAACATTACATTAGGTCACGCAACCGGATGACAGCAGAGGAGCTCTTTGACTTGAGATGAAAAAAGAAGTTTAGGTGTTTACGCAATAAAGCACGCAACGACGGACAGTCCCGCACAACAGGCAGAGCAGGGCGGCAGGGACGATCAGGTTATTACATACATATATGTGTATAATATCGCAAGACGTTATATGTCATTAGTACAATGTATGCTTAAGAGTGAAAGCAACGTACGTTTCCAGACGTGTCGCCAGACACCCGTACCAGTTTGCTTGCTAGAGACCCGCTGGGCCCTGATGGCACGCCATCTTGTCTGCCGTATTTGAGTGGCTGCTTTACGCAAATCAGCCCCCCCCATGCAAGTCTCATTCTACCCCTTACCTGGACCCCTATCTATCTCATACAGCGACCACGCACCTGGAGCCCTGGAGGATCAGGTCCTAGGACGGTCTTACAAAAGTTGCCTGGAGGAGGTTTGTTTCGTACGGGAGGGGGTTTGTTTCGTATCGTTCCGGATAAAGGTTATAAAAGAAATCAATGATATGCATCGTTCGTGAACGGTACGTACGTTGGCCAACAGACAAGAAGACAGAGAGATATCATGATGTATATATGTATGTATCGTACATGTGGCATATCCCTGCGACGCAACTGCTAGGCGTCCCCTTTATTAGCAAGCTTTCGAGCCCTAAACGGCTACCAGCATGGAACTTATATACTGACAGACAAACCCTAAACCCGTACATATAAGCAGGCGTCCCTGGAGCCACGAATGCTGCCTCTGGATGCCGACTTCCTCGCCACACCGGCATGTACGGATGTATTATGCCGGTGATTATGCCTTCAATTATTCGCGCCTATTCGGAGGCCTCTCCCTGGCACGCACCCGCCCTCGAAACCCAGGCCCATCGTAGCTCACGAAACACCCCTAGCACCCAAGCCATCCTAAGCTTGGCACAGACCTTCCCCTGAGATCGATATCCGCATAGCAATCATGCATTGACGGAGCAACAGCAAAGTGCCCATTTGCATGGGTGTCATTTTCACTCGGGTACGGCGATTCAAATTCACAGACTCTCTTAACCCAAGGGAGCAAGTTACAGCACGCCTAACATACGGGCAACCCTGCGTTTCTCGCAATATGTAGAGCTCAAGAGAAACCTCCGAGAGTCAACCGCAAATCTTGCGTTGAAGGCAGCTGCCAAATGCCATACATGCTCCCTATATCGACACCCCTGGCCCAGCCTGTCTCAGCGCCCCAACATGCCTCAAGACTCACAACTCAGGAGAGGCTTGTGATGCGGCATTAACATCGCAATCCGGGGGTTTCTGAAGGATAACCCGCTGTTATGTCATTGAGCCAGTTTGGAGAGGCTCCAGCGGACTAGGTGGGGCGGAGGCAAAACAGTCAAGAACTCGTACGGATAAAACCCCAAGTCCCTAAATACCGAAATCCCATTGTTTGGCATTCGCTAAAGCCCAAATGGTTTCTTCCATGATCACCATCTCCCCTTCCCACCCGCGAGATATAAGACTGCAGCGTTAAGCTTCAACCTCAACTAGAGGCGGGGTTTCAAGGTTCCTTCTGACCTGCTCAGCTGAAATCGATGGCTGAGTCTAGTATGAAAGTTGTCCGTCTTTCAGCTGCGATGACTTTCGAACATTTGCAATGTGATTTGGACCCTCCCCGAAACATGCTCATCCCCGGCTGAGACGAACAGCCGCCGCAGTCCAAGGAGAATCAAAAGCTGTACATACATAGCTAGGGAAACGTCGTGGGTGAGACACGAAAACTTTTATAGCAGCATGTGGAAGTTAACTAAGCATCTCTCCGCCGCCCTAGATGACGGGGCTACGGCAACCTCCATTGTACAGAGCGTCGTATCCCACCCAACCAACCACGTGCGTGCTCACTCTCGCAGAGCCCCAGCATGTGCCGCTTTCCGTCCCTCCAGAACACGACGAGTGACTCGAAGCCCTTATTTACGTCCTGAAGCGCGAACGGCACAATGCAGCGCCCCAGGACCTGGGGACGGACGTCGGGTCGCATGCATGCTCACACGACTTAGTCGCGTTGGGGCCGGGGAATATCATGAACAGCATCATGATTGGGTTCGAGCTCCTTTTTACCAAACGGAATTCCGGGGCATGTATACGCTGGGCAGAAGGCAGGGTTGCGATCGGGAGGCAGAGAACCGGCCGAAGGATGCACTTCCGTCAGCCCATAGGGGTTTGAGGATTGCGAGCTAGATAGACCAAGGGAGTGGTGGCCAAGCAATCGTGCGTCTGGCCCCTTTAGTGGAAGATAGACTGCAGCCTGCAGCTGGCAAACAGCGACCGAACCATGAATGGGTGTGAGTTGAGCCCTGTGGTATACACAACTTATGTGCGAGTGAACCGATATCGTAACCCATATGCTGATATCCAGCTCATGCCGTCAATCCCAACGCACGAGGTGGCACACGAGTAATTGGCGCGAGGGATGCTGCTGGATGTACGCAGCTGGCTGTGGAAGGCGGGTTGAATGAGGGATGAATATCTCGTGCGTCATGCACACTGCTACAACTTAGAAACCCTAAAAAGATACTTCAAAAACACTTCCAAGATGTTTTTATTCAGTCGAATAAACAAACCCCTTACGATACAATTTGGTTACATTTGCCTCTATAGAGGGAAGTAGGCCGCGTGGTACGCCTGGTTTGGCGGGAAGCCATTTTGGAAATGCATGTCGGTGTTGAAATGTTTGAAATGGATGACATGCCCGGCCCCAAGCGCACCTCGTAATTATTTCCGCCTTCAGTTAGCCGAAGTTCCTCCGTCAGAGGCACCAGTCCGTGTTCCTCGTGCTCCATGGACTCACGGAGAACAAAAAACGTGTCGGTGACGTTATCGTACGAAATGCCCTTGTGGTGAAGTAAATAAGGCAAGGCGGTGGATGGGGGGACGAAGGTTATGTAAGCGTGCACGTAGCCGTACGGAATTCGTGACCGTGGTCCAGGGCGTTCAAAAAATCTTGGGAATTACGTCTACTTTCTTCTCCCCCTTGCATTCACTGCACGGTTGCAACGCCCTCTTTCAAGAACTTGCTAGGGACGTTGCGCGCTAATGGGCTTCTACCGGTTGGTAGGTCGATGCGTGGGTGGGTGGGGCGATGGGTAGATGCGGCGGGAAACATGCGCCCAAAGCCGCTCACCTCAAACTGGCTTTCCTCCCCCACGGGCCCTACGAGCTTGTTGAACGGGCCACGAAAGCTGAACCGCAGGTCCACTTGACCCAGGGACCTGCAGTCGGGCGGGCGGTCCTGCATCCTCAACATGATAGGTTGAGGTGGTCAATCGAAGTCTGGATGGATAGCACACGTATCCGGTAGGGAACACAACACACTGGAAGTACGCACACACACGCCAATATGGATGTCTACATCGGCTATGTTTATTATGTACGGAATATAACTCGCTTCAAAGCTGTGTCCATCCCATCCAAGATGGACACCTTGTTATTATTGTTATTCCGTCCCTCCGTCTGCCTGGCACACTTTGTCAGACGGTGGTTCGCAACATCACGTCGTGCACACAACGACCTAATTCCGTCTGCGCACCTCAGGCTGTCAAACACCACCCAGTAAGAACCTTTAGCGTACGCGATTCCACTGCCTTCGAAGCGCCGGGTTCTCTAGTCGGTTCCAGGGGAAGGGGAAGGTGCTATCTGGCTACGGAGGCACGAATTGATCAGTGTCAGGTGCCAGCGACGAGCAAACGACCGAACCAGCAGGTCCATGGTGCATATCGATTCATGTCACGTACACAGAGGATGGTGTTTAACAACTTATCCAACCACCCACCTTGAGCTCCGGGAAGAGGCCGGAGAAGGGCATTTCTTTGACAACCTTGAAGGTCCGCCTGGTGGTGGCGGTGGTGGTGGTGGTGGTGGTGGTGGCGGTGGGGGTGATGCAGGCAACCGAAGGATGAGGTGTCGCCTGGCCGGCGCCGGTAGCAGGCATGCATATGACCCCAGCACACACTGAGTCCCGATCCAGCTAGGTTGCACCTGGTAATATACCATACGTCTCTTATGAACACTATTCGTTCGGGTTTCGTAGGAGTCCTCGATTCTCGTGAAAGAGGCCTCCACTTGCCGCGACGAAGGGAGGCTAATAATCATGAGATGATGACAAATACGGGTATGTATGGATAGCCGTCGGAAAGCAATGTAATCCGGCATAGTCCCAAGAAAACCTATCGCCACCCACCTACCCACCTATATTAGCACTGCAGGAAATACATGAGATATACTAATTCCCTTATCGTACATATCGTACCCACTTGCGGTACTTATTCTTGAGGCAGAAGTCCTTGCCATTATCATCGCTGCCGCCCTTGCCAATATCCGAGGAAGCGCCCAAGAGAAGAAAACTGCGGCCGGCAGGTCAGGGATGTCCGGGGGGGCAGGCACAGAGGCACGAGGTGGCTACAGGTTCATGTATAAATGGCGGGTTGCTTGACAGCAGTGATTGGCATGGGTATGCACGGCCTGGTGAGGTGCGCGTACCCTGGTGAGCGAGGTGCGCGAACCCTGCGCATGAACGATAATGGATGCGCGAATGTTTAAGAAATTGTACCTTATCATAGATAGGATCTAAACATACATGCACGTGGCAGGACAGACAGACAAAGCCACGTGCCCCTCCCCTGCGCTGTGGCTCGGTCCGGTCAGGCCCCCCGGTGCTCGTCTTTGTAGGGCGAGTCGCCCACAGTTTAACACCCCAAAATAATATGCGTTTAAGGGCCCTGAGAAACCCTGAGCAAGCATCACCTCCAAACCGGGAAGCACGTGCGAGAGAGTCAAGACGCTCGCACGGTTGGTGTTTAGCGGATATAATATTAAATATCCCAATGTTTCTGTGATGTACTTGAGAATATTGGGTTTTCTCAACCTATTTCGCTCCATTAAACATTAAAGCTGCGTGGCTGTGGACGGCTGCATTCCCTCACGTCAAAGCCGACAACCGTGGCGGTCCTCAAAATAACTCGCACCTCTTATCATCCATGTCTTCATCCTCGTCTTCGTCGTCATCATTAAAACGACCTTGAGGATTGGAACCTGCCCGTTGTGTACTAGTTGCAACGCCATCTAGAGCATGGTACTTGTTCCGCAAGTCAAAACTTGATAGCTGGTTAAGTTCATCCTTTATAGACTGAGCGGAAGTACGCAAGTTGTTTGCAACACGGGTTGCCGAGGCACCAGATAATAAGAGTGCCAGTAGGAGAGCATGTAGCCTCCCCTTGCGACTCCACACATGTAAATCCATTGCAATCTGACTGCAACAAGAGTCGATGACATCCGCATTTAACAATTTAACATCCGCATAGAATATACTATTGAAGATTACAGAAGTACGACATTATCGTACTGAGGCAGTACTGACAGGTGGGGATAAGAGTGACACACAAGACCTAACTTTGCTCAGATGGAAGTATCCAAGGCCCACGTCGGTGGCGCTGCGTCCGCGCATAAGACCCGCCGCATGGGTAGCGCCGCCTCGTCGAAGTCCACGTCAGTCGAATGTCTGAGACCTGCTGCAGCAGGTTGCGCTGTGTCCGCGCCCCAGACCCACAGTGTGGGTGGCGCCATTCCGTGTCAGTTGATGTCCCGCCCGAGACCTGTTGTGGCAGGTGATGCTGTGTCCGCGCATGAGACCCACCGTGTGGGTGGCGCCGTTTTTCCAAAGTCTTAACTTATTCATATGTATGGTGATCGGCTATTCATGAGCTTGGCTCGAGAATACTTGGCAAATGTAGGTGTTGCGAGCCAGCCTGAATGCATGCCAAGTAGGGTTGAGGTGGGCTGAGAGAGGAGATGGGCCTGGCCAGGCATAATGGCAGCGTAATGGAGGCAGGAATGGACCATTAGATGTGGTAACGGACGAGGGCTGGATGGCCGAAACGGAAAAGATGAGATGGCAGACCAAAGAGCAGATAAAAGGCGAGACCTGTTGTGATTGGCAATGCAACCTTTAATCAACTATGTAACGAATTGGCTGCCAGGAAGTTCAGCAGTCCGGAGAAGGAGCTTCATGCCGCCCTGCAAGTGCTGCATTGGTTGCAGGACAGATCAACCGCATTGATCAAGAACAAGGCAATCCAATATCAAACAGATATCATCCCTGGAACGGAGTGACAGTATGCTTAGGTGGGCCTCTTGGGACAGAAAGGAGCCAACAACAGTGTGCATTTGGTGAAAGGCCTCCTCGTGGGTTGTGAGATGGGTGGGGTAACCACGGACGAGCTCAGTCCATTAGCAAGGAAATAGACACGACTCAGTGGTCTCTGAATGGCGAAATCTACGGCAGAATCCCAACCCGACCCTGTTTATGAGGGAGACAGCCAAAGGTGGATTGTTTTGCAGATTCGTAAAGCTCGAAGGTACCAGGACGGTTCTACTCAGACACCTTGTCTCCAGGGTGTATTGGAGTGGACGCCTTTGCTCAGGCGTGGGGTTGGTCGGGGGAGCTGCCAGAGCCGCTGTTCTGCATCAACCCGCCATTGTCACAAGTGGGAAGGGTACCAGTGGAGGTCCGGGATGAACAGCCGGACCGGGTAACCATCTTGCCAGTATGGCCGAGGTGGTGGGTAGCTTTGCTCAAACAGCTGCCAGTAGCAGACTTGTGGGACCTACCGCTCAGACCGGTTCTGTTCAAGCTGGGACCCCTAATGGGGCAAATCACCTCACGAATGCCGAGGTTCAAGGTACAAGCATATTACACACCGTGGTGACAAGAAGTACGAGAAGAGCTTAGACGGATATGAAATACCGAATATGACTTGGTTGACTTGGTCGTAATGAACAGATTGATTATTACGCTGATGGTCAGAGGGGGACGGAACTACCCTGATTTATGGCGGGTAGAGGTCTGTTTCAGAAAGGGAGAGCAAGTGTGATGAGATGGAAGAAGTACTGCACTGGCAGCAACCAAGTATAAAGGAAATTAGGGAATGAGTTCTTGTAGTGCTTATGCAAGTTGCCGGGTAATGGCAAGGGAAGCCTCAAGAGTTTGGTGATGAAACATGGAGGAAAGGCCGGAGTAAGACAATGGCTTAGGTCCAACATTTGAGGCACCTATGGGAAATGAGGTGACTGATGGTGAGGCGCGCTGGACGCGGATAGTCGGGGTGGAGGGTGGGGGAGGGCCGTGCATGGTGCGAGGGGCTCGCGAGAGTCAGGAAGATTACCACCAGACAGGAGCGAGTTCTTCGTACTATACGATCTATCGCCCAACCATTCCAGCCCCTACAGCATACGGGCACTTGCTCTGCAGAAATCATGCTACAGCAGTCGTGCAATAGGGCACCTGCACATGAAATGTAAGATGTGAAAAGCACATTACCGGCATCGCGCGAAGCCGTTTCGGCATCCACTGCAACATGCACAGTGGTTCAAGATATAGCAGACGTTTACATGGGCATGGCAATTTAGGAATTCATCATCTCACAGGCTCCTAGGCCGTTGTAAAGGGCCTTAGCCCCGCAAGTGAGAATGTAAACTTCTTTAGTTGGCCTCCTCACCTCCTGCATACCCCTCCTGATTCCTCTACACTCTCTCTACTCTGCGACACTACTCAGCACAACGTTAGATGTTTAAAAAGATTCCAAGAACTCTGCTTACCATGGCAAAATGGCGAACAAACCCGCAACGAAAGGATCTTAAAGAGCGCCGTTCCTTCCCGTACACATGCTACGTTTAAAGCCGCGCAACTGATTTTTGCGGACTAACTGAATGAAAGTCCATATTTGTAACCTCAAATTCAATCAAAAGAATATTTATTTTGTTGAAGATACTCTAGCACGTTCTGGCTTAACGCAGCGACATGTAAAACGAGCGCAGTATTTCTACATTTTTGCAACTCAGGTGAACGATTTCGATGTCAGAATGGATTTAGATTATTTAAAAAAGGATTGATCTAAACTAATTCGCATACGTTGTGTGCTTTTGTGCCTGCCGAAGCGGTTCGTTTGCCAGACGAAACCCATCGTACCTTCCCGTACATGACAGTTTAGGCCCCAAACCGACGGGCGCGAACATGAGTGTTTGCATCTGGAGATCGTAGCTAAGGCTCATCCTTTAATGTCCCGGTTGGATAAATAACATAGGGCCTGCGCTTTCGCGGGCAAAGCCTTAACTGTTATTATGACGAACGTGTGTTCGCGAATCGTGTTGCACTGTGAACAGCTTCGCGTCAAATGAAGAAGGAAATTCTATTATTTCGGACATCTTAATCGACTGACTCGTCGGAGCTGGAAAACCTATGTAGGCAGCCCGAACTGAACGCATGTTGGCAACAGTAAAATTATCCTTTATTAACTTGTCACAAAAATACCTTTCTTGTAGGGAATTATGCCTAAGAGGCGGTAGGCCTGCTTTCAGCTCATGTTACTTCTTTGTTGCTTCACCCGAGGTACAGCGGAACCGCAGTATTTACAGTCCCAGCAGCAAGATGCCCACCTGGAAATCACTCCGGAGACAACTTCTATTACGGCTGGGCGTGGGACTCCGGTGGCGCCGCTACCGTCACTTATTCCAAGCCTCAGCGTCATCGCAAATGGAGCAAATGACTGTTTGGAGGAGGACAGACGCAGCAGCCCTGCGACGTCACGGAATTTACTTAAGCTGCCAGTCGGCGCTCCTCGGGTTAGTATGAACGTGACGTCGACGTTAAGCATGTTATAGGCAATGTTTGCAATTCATTGTGTAAGATAGAGTTAACACTTTTCTGCTTGCGTCGTAACACAGGGTCGTCCGACTCGGGTTTCATACAAGATTGCCGCTTGCACCCGTTCAGCGATGCGCCGCAGGTTTCCATGAATCTGTTTGGTTGTGCCTGTCTCATTTCATCATTTGCCTGCAACCTCAAAGACTGCTCGTCACCATAAGCGCTCGTCAAGCTCACACATGCCGCAAATAAATGGCAACGAGAAGGCATAACCGTTGCCTTATCCACAAGCTAATATCACCGTGGCATTTTGATCTCGACCACGCAGTTTTCAGAACTGTATGCACGTCTGAGTCATATCCGTGGAAGTTGGCACGCTCGAGGAGTTGCTGCCATGCAAGTACTATCGCAGCAGCTGGGCTTGCAAATCGCCACGTAAGCTAGCGCATGCAATATAATTGGGCGGAGCACAGGTGTACGGGCTGCTAGGTTCGTTAGTTGTTCGGTGCTCGACAGGATGTGGCAGTCTGGATGATATTGGGACCCGCCTACTTCTGCGCGAAGTGCGAGCTGCCGCGGCTTCAACTCCGTCAGGCTCTGAAACCCAGGCATATAAGGCGCCAGGACGCCCACATGTCTCCTCTCCCAGCCTTAAGTAGCACGACCTGGACGGCGAAGGAAAGCAGGCAGCAGGCGGCCAGGGCGACCTGCCCGCGTGTGGCATGAGGTGCCTCGCTCTACAGCACCGTGTCGAAACGCATTGTGTCGAAGCGTGTTTACCAGCAGGCTGTAAACGCGCAAAACGCTGAAATGGCAGATATAGAAGGCTGAAGGGGAATAGCCTGAATGGCAGGAGCAGGTGCTTATTACGTGCACCTGCTGGTGAAATGCCGGGAAAGTCTTGGATGGCCAACCTCAAGCCTATTTGGCCAGCAGGGAGTCGAAAGAGACGTCAACAAAGAGCTCATTGAGCATATGCGCTTGCTGTTACCAAGAATGGGGTTCGAGGTTGGAAAGAAGATATTACAGTGTGTACAATAACTGACGAGCTGCGGATGGGTTGTGCGAGATGGGTTGCAAATCAGTTCTGATATACTGATCACAACATCAACAAAAATGGAGGTCAAGACACTGTGGAGGTGGCAAAGCATTAGTGGTGGTCGGCAAAGTCAACTTATTCCGTCTGAGGCTGCAGTCCTTAACGCTGCAATGATCACTACCTCACAGTCCGTCACTTCTCTCCATTCTCAGGTCGATGTGTATGCATGAGGACCGAATTATGTTATATCGCACGCCAGTTTAGGCGTGGAAAGCAAGGTGGAAATTCACCCTGCCTCAGCCTGGCAAACTGTGGACTGCAGCCTTATTCCGCTCTCAGCCTTTCCGTTACCTCGCAGGCTTTGGGCTCTCTCCAGCGACGGAACCTACTTTGTGGTGCAGGCCTCGGGTGGCCCGCGGCGGTACGCGTTGCGGCCGGGCGCCTCCATTTCCGCCGCCCTGGGTGACCGCCAGGCTAACAGCCTGCAGCGGGTCCAGGCGTCCAAGGTGCGTGTGTGTATGTGAGGGCCTATGCTTCATGATATAGGGCGGGAGCCGGCACGGGTAATGAGGATGAATGGCAGCTAGGGGTCAGCCTTGCATGGCGTTGGCTGTGCATGGTCAGGTCAAATCGGGTAAGGCTTGGGAGGCAAGGCCTTGGCCAGAACAGCAGGGTTGTATTGGCGGCATCGGCCGGTTGCGTTCTGTGCCTTGAGCGACGTCCAGACATCATGCACACAATCGCCCTGGCCTTTTGCCTTGGTGCGGTGGATGTCGGCTGTCCACCTGATGCATTCCATGCTATTCGCAGCCGTAGCCCTCTTGGCGCCGGCCGTCCTCGAACGCTATGACCGAATGGGCCCCAGGCTACCCATATCCTCTCGTGGCGTTCTCTTGGCATGGCATTGTTTGGAACGAGCATTGGGGTGTACTTTAATAGCAGCCCCTTTCCTTCGTCCCCGCCATGCCGTCTTCGCAGATGACCACCGTGTACTCGTGTATCGAAGACGGCCAAAACGAAGGGACACCCGCCGCAGCGGCAACAGCAGCATCAGGCCTCGTCGACCCGCTGAACTGTCATCAGTACATAGGAAGTCCGCAGGGTACAGGCCGCCAGGCCGCGTCCATAGCCGCGTCCATAGCCGCCTCGTCACAGCGTAGCTCCCGCGTGGCGCCTGCGGGAATGCCCAGTGGGGCTGGCGGCGGGGCCGTCACAGCCTGCAGCCTTGGTGGCGGTGCTAGCGAAACCACCAACCCTGCCTCTGCAGCGATGTCTCGGCTGCCCCATGACCTCGCCGATCTGGCAGCGGCCACCGGGGGGCGGTTAACTGATTTTGCGGTCTTGCCGCTCATGTCGGGGGGCGAGGTGGTTGGAGCCGTGACGCTAGGACTGCACCGGTAGGTAGAAGGGGCCCGTCTGACGGGAGGGGTAGACGGGTGGTTTGGGAGGCTGGGCTGCCAAGGCCGTTGGCGTTTGGGCGCGATGCGCTGCTGGGATGGGTTTGGGGCATTGAAGCAATACATCTTAGGGCATTATGGGGTTGTGGTAAAGGAAGATTGTGCTGGGGTGTGCTTGGCAGCTGTCGGTAAAGGGAAGGCTGATGCCGGTGGCAGGTCATGGGATCGACGCGTGGTGAACAGCGACCGGGCGCCCGGCAGACGATCCAAAACGCCCGCAATGTCAGTGGGTGGCAGCGATCGCAGTGGCAGCAGCAATGGCGGCATCCAGATCAGCCTGTTTGCCGTCAAAATAGCGTGTGGAACTGGCTGTTGGCAACCATCTAGGCTCTTCGGCCAGAAGAACGGCGCCTCCGAAGAATATGATACTGTTTCGCTGATAGTGATACATCAGAGCTAAAGATTTGTTCTCTTGTGGCGTGCGGGATTAAGTTTGTACGTCAATGGTTCAGCCTTACAAACCTTGGGATCCACCAACCGCCCTTTCGTGGTAGCCATATCGGGGGATATTCGCCTCCCTCCGCCTCTCTCCGCCTCTCTCCGCCTTCCTCTGACTGCCAGCCGGGAAGTGATATGGGCTTCTGTTTATCCTCCCGTATCCCCTTCAAGCACTCCACTCATACAAGACATCCCCAATCTCCCTCCCATGGCTTCCTCACGTACAGTGCTCAAATTCCACCACAGCGACGCTCCAACAGTCGGAAGGGCTCCGACAATACGTCCCTCCGTGATTCGGCTGCAAATAGCACTGTCCCTGCCGCCACCACTGTAACCGACAACATGATCGCAACCGCCGGTGGTGGTGATGGTGATGGTGATGGGGTCGCTTCTGCAGTCACTGTTGCTTTCGCGGGTGTTCAGCGCTCTCCACCGTCACTTACGGACCGCATCCGCCGAGCCCTGACCCGGGATAAGGACAAGGACCGGGACGACGAGGACGGCCCTTTGCCCGCCAGCCGCGCTGGTAGTGCCACCGCAGGCGGCCAGAAACAAGGCAGCTGCCGGATCGTCTGTACGACTGCGCCTGCTGCCGCCAGCTCCCCTCCCCCATTGCCCGCGACCTGCTGGCTCCATTCAGCTGCGTGCGTGTACCAACTGAGCCAGCTGGCGCATTTCCTTGGTTACGGCTTCTTCTCTGATACTGAGCAGTCATCGTTTGTTGCGCAGAGCTGCAGCTTGGTCAGCGGGGTGTCGGCCGCATCGGATGTGCAGGTGGGCTGGGGAGGGAAAACGCCGAACACAGATGCGAGCAGTGGCTGAGCCCCAATTCTCCTGTAGGCAGGGGGCTGGCCGTGGTCGTGTTAAACAGAAACCCTGTCAGTGTTGCGGGTGGGTTGCTGCTACGCCGCTGTGCTGTAGGGTGGGGAAGGGAACATATGGCTCGCCATCTGCACATGAGGGGTTGGGTGAAGGGCAAGGGCTCACAGCTTATTTGTAAGGTTACGAGAAGGAAAGAAATGAAGACGCTCTTCAAATCGGGTGACATGTGCAGTAGCCACCTGAATCTGTTGACCCGACACAGTTTATGCAGCAAACTCGGTTCCCAAGGCGTCTAGCCGATCTTGGACTAAACTTCGTTTGACCTACCCTCAATGTACCCCACCTGTCAGAACCTTGTCAATTGCCTCATCGGGACAACTAAGAGCCTCATATACCAGCGCTTCCGGCTGCAGGTATGATCCATTACGGATTCGCACGACCTCATCATGTGCTTGGTACCTGGGAAGTTGGGGTTCTACGCAAAGATGGGGTGCAGAGTCCGCACGTCAGCACGGATCCCCACAATCGTGAAGTGGTAATAACTGCAGTAGTAGTAGCCGCAATGATATTACTAGTCGCAGTAGTACGTAGTAGCCGCACAGGTCCCCGCAGTCCTTATTCTCCGTGTTATGTGTAATATGCTAGCTTCCGTATAAGAAGCGGTGAACTACAATAACTTAGCGCGCAACGTGGCGTGCCATGGATGTCATGCTGGTTTCCACTGGCCCTCAGGCCCAATGCCTAGTGGCACTGATCCATAGCAGCGGCACCACCGCCGCGTTTTTTAAGCAGCAACGCACACCGCGGGGCTCCACCGCCCGCGCGGGAGGCGTGGCGGGAGCCGCGGCATCTACCATGGCGGTGCAGGGTCGCGCACAGTCGCAGAGGGACATGGCTTTGCAGCAGAGACCGGCGACACTAAATGCGGCGGCCGCCGCAGCAGCGGCAGGTGGGGGAGGGGTTGGCGTCAGTAACCCCGCCGTCGTGGCCAGCGCGGGTCATTGCGGACCCGGCGCGGGAGCCGCGCTGCCGGCAGCTGCGGCGCTGTTGCAAGCCAACCTGAGTAACACTTCTGGTGGGGCCGGCGGCGGCGGGGCTGGAGGCGGGGGTGGGGTTGGCGGCGTGTCCTCCAGCCTGCATGGCTTATCCGCGGTGTTACTGGGCCGCAAGACGCGCAGCCAGTCGCAGATGCGCACAACGCGGAGTGTTCCTCTGCAGGTGAGTGCCCTTTACTCGGGGTTCCACCAGGGAATGGGATGAGGACGGTAAAAAGATGGGGACGCAAGCAAGAACCAACAAGCGGACAGACAAAGACTATGCTTGACGTTCAACTGTACCTCCCCTTGCCGGTGGGTTGCTTCCCCTCATTGAAGTTCCTGGCTCGCTTAAACTCGTCTGGGTTTGTAGTCCGCCGGGCAAGAATCCTTAAATCCCTAAGTCCCCACCCCGATCCTGTTGTGTTGATCTGCACCTGTCCGTCCGAAAGATCCGTATGACCTTTTACTCTCCATCTAGGCACTTCGTTGTTTCCCAACTGGCATGCGAGTTGATTGGCTGACTTGCTGTGTCCTACTGTGTCCCACTGGCATGTGTCGCTCGGTTCATCACCACCCGCTACCTACCCACCTGCGTTCCTCGCACGGGCGCATCCGGGCCCGTTCCTTCCATGACCCCTGGCGGGTTCAGGATCCTGATAACTTGATGGGCTACGTCTCCGAAACCATGTCCACTAGCGTGACGGTGAGAGGGCAATAAGAGGAAAGGAATATGCTGTTGCACCACGTTGCAACGTCTCCAGAGGCCATTGTAGGCCCGCAATTTGCTAGATGGCTTCGACGTGGTTACCAGCTTTACGATCTCCACCAAACTCCTTGGCTGTTTATAGTTTCTTTGTCACATCCTCTTGTTTTGCGGATCATATTCATTCATACATGTGTTTTCCCTTCATCTTCCTCTCCCCCACCCCACGTATTCCGAGCTACGTAAATGCAGCGTACTCATTCCTTAAAGTCATATTATCCTCGATCCCCTTGTACTTGGCGCCCCTCGCGCCTGCGCAGGCCACCGTCATCTCCCTGTCCCATACGTTGCTGCACGATGCGCTCCACTCGCAACCACCTTCGGGCACCGCTGTCCGCAGCTGCGCGGACACACTGGCCCGGGACGGGGCGCCCATCCGGGACATTTCGCTGGCTTGCAGGCTGTGTGACTCCAGATTTGGAGCGGGTAGGGAGAGGAAGGGTACGGCCCGCAGCAAACGGGGAGTAAGAAAACGACGAAGCAACTCACAGTGCCACTCGCATGAGTGGCTCTGCGCATCGAAGTGGAAGACACATGGGATTAAGCAGACATAAGATCGCAGACCGCACCCTCCTGCAGTAAGAGCGTCGACCCCTACATACGCGCTGATGCATTTTACGATTCACGATAGTCCGTTTGTAACGGCCTTGAGAATCCAGATCTATGTCTTATCCTCACCGTCTTTCACCCGGCTATCTTTCATCAAGTCGATGTACATTAAGGCGCCCCTTGCCCCTGGCATTGTCGTTCTACTCCCCTCCATCAGTTCCAATTTTCTTTGAGTCCATCTTTTCAGTCCGCCACCTAAGATCCTTTTCCCGTCCCTCGCCTGCGCAGGATTGGGCAGCGCTCTGGGGGAGGACTCAGTTAACAACAGCGGCGCCTTCGCGGGCCATTCTGCCAGCCACGCACCCCCGTTGTCCGCCTCGCCATCCATGCTGCGAAAGAGCACCTGCGGCAGGTATGCCCCATTGGGCAGCCTGGTCATTGCGTTGGGTCTGGGCTTTGGAGCTGCAGCCGTCGGAGTTGGCACGGGCAGCACACGCATCAGTGGCGTGGGGACCCGGTCCAGTCCCGATGGCGGCCAGGCGCGGGGCCTTATGGAGGCACATCCTGTCAGCATGGGCGAGGACACCAGCTGCCAGAATGTGGTTGCGGGGCCAATCGCAGGGAGCACCAGCACCGGCGTCGGCGGTGGGGCCATAGTAGGCGGCAACGGTAACGAACCTATCCTGGCTTTGTACGTGGGCTTCCGCGAGGTGCTGCAGGAGTCGGTTTTGGAGCGGGTGCTGGAAGAGATGACGCAGGTGGCGGAGGTAAGCTGTGTTTGTGTGTGTGTGTGTGTGTGTATACGGAGCTGGGAAAAGAGTAACAGTAAGATCCAGACGGTGAGTTGCATTTGCATTTGGGAAGAGAGAATACAGAAGTGCGTAACTTGGGGTTGAGAAAGCAGAACGGGTCGTTGTGGGGCATGGAGGTTTGGTCCGTCCGTGATGGGGGCGATATTTTTGCGGAAAAGGACGTGTTCCTTTGCGTGGCGAACAGGAATAAATAAATGGGTATATGACTCGGTTGGCACGCGAGTAATAATGCCACAGGAGGTCGTTATTTGGCAGCTCACAATATTCCAAGATCTGTCGTACTTCCCTGGCTCATCTGCCGGTCAAACTCCCAATCCTGACCCTGTTCCCACGCGGTATGCTTGGGCATCCGTTCGATGGCCATTTTCTCATTCACTAAACTGCCACTGATGGCAGTTTCTTCTTGCCTCTCATAACTCGGCTTACATCCATAACCCGTTGCATGTTAACCGTTCTGTACGGTCTCTCAATAGGTTTACTATCATTCGCTGTTGGCTCCTAAACTATCAAACATGTTGAGTAGGCCTCCCGCGTTCCAGCCCTCCCGCGTCAACCCCCGTTTGTCTGCCTCAGCTTGTTGCCCCAAGTGTCCAGCAGCGCCTGCTGGGCTCCCTGCTTACCGAGTGGGCTCAGATGAGCAGCCGATTGATGCACCCCTCATCGTTTATTGGGGGCCAGTCGGTCCTGTCGCAAGGGGCGGGAGGAGGCGGGTCACGAAGGGGACGTCGGAGGAGCTCGCACGAGTGGACCGGTAAAGCTTTTTGAAGTGGCGGGGTGGGGGAATTGGCGTTTGCACCCAGCCCAGTGATGTCTTCTCGGCATTGGCGCGCGGGCCCCCTCGCCCCCGCTGGCCCATGCCCTAACACACGAGATCCCCTGGTGTGTGAGTTTGTCCGGCTCCGTTTGGTCCTACATTGTTGAAGGGGGCTAGTTCACGGCCGCCTCCGAAAGGGTTCGCACAAAATTGCATCCAGGGCCTTGTGGCGCGAATAGGAGTAGTGGACGTAGCAGATAGCCGCTAACAGCTGCCTAAATCCATGCAGCACAACTCCAACTTGAAGCGGGTAAAAAAACAGCTAGCTGCTGCTTAGGGGACTCTCTTTGTGAGCTCTTCGCTAACCTCCTCTCCCAGCTCATCCTTTTTCTTTATTTTTCTGCCCCTTGCTCCGCCTTATTGTCTTGCTCGGACTTCTACACATACACACATCCCTAATACAAACAACGTCAGTCCAGCCCGCACGCTCCTGGGCTCCGTTGACCAGATCTGCCTATAACCCGAGTCCTGTCCACCGGACGCCTCCCCCGCGCACAGAGGCCCTGGGTACTGTGGAGTTGTGGCCGCCCTCCGCGTCCAACTTATCATTTGCACTTGAGGACCCGGCACCCCTCAGCCATCTGCAGGTGAGTTGCGCGCATGACAGCGAGAATAATTAAGTGTGGGGGCGGGAAAGAGAGTAAGGCCTCACACCCGTTGGCAATCCGCCATCGGCGAAGCTACATGGCTCTTACGTGTTTCTGCGTAGATTTCCATCCCCATCTGCCCCCGTTACCCGATGTCTGGGGGAACGCCCGCCTAGCTGAGCGCGCAAATTGTCAGCACCACTTGAGGGGCCTATATCCTGTCTACCTGCCGTTGCTCGGCAGCCGCCCGTCCGTTCGTTTGGAGACAGCTTCCCCACTTTCCTTGCGAAGGCCAATTGGTTCGTCGTCGTCATCTTCGCAATGTCAACTTCCGTTCAGCCGTCCTTGAATACTTCAATCCATATCAAGCGCCCTGGCCCTCACTTCGCGTTTTACTATCAGTCTCCTGAGACCCAACCCACTTCGCCCGCTGTAATCGCTCTGGTCCGTTTCCCTCTGGTCCGCCTGATGTTGTCAGGTGCTGGTCAACTCGCTACACTCCACCTTGTCTTCCATACAAGTAGAGCGCGCGCTGGAGGAAGGGTAAGCACCAGGCAGGAGTACAGGACACATAGGCAGCTAGGGTTGTGAGCGGTATGAACGCAACAGGCATAGGTTAGGGGAATAGGTTGGTTGGGGACTTGTATCCAAGGTGCAGCAACTCGAAGCCATGTGCGCTGTGACGTGCCTTTGCGACGCTTTTGTCGCAGCTATACAATCGGATGGCTGCCTTCAACAGTTGCACACCACCGAATTTGAAATTGCTGCATGTGTTGCGGTGAAGGCAGCAAATGGCTCCCACACGCCCTACGGTCCTGCGCTTCCCCATCTCCCGCCTCATTGTAAACCCTTTCAGTACCGACTCTCCACTTCTGGCCAACGACATGCGGGGCCTGGAGCTGTTGCAGCAGATCGGGCGAGGAGGTCAGGTGTGTTGGAAGTTGGGGAGGTTGTATGAACTCAACGTAGAGCAGAGCTCCCAAGCATTCCGCCGGAGGAAGAAATGTCCTCATCTCGCCGCTCGCTCCCTGACTGCACTGAACATGATCGACAGCACCGATATTCCCAGCTTATCCGGGTACGTTCATTTGCTCTATGAAACGGCCTAGTGTAAGCCGCGGCGGTCCCCTGGTGCTACCCAGGGTGTTGTGTACCGTGGCCGTATGCACGGCATCCACGTGGCAGTCAAGGTCATACCGACAGCAGAGGGTGAGTGAGGCGTGTGGTAGTTAAGAGGTGGAGGTTAAGGGGTGCGAGGGGTGAGGACGAGGGCATTGATTTTCACGGGCTGGGGAGGGGGCCTGGGAGTCAATCATGCAGAGGGGGGACGGGAAGGGGCAGGGAACAACATAGAGGGTGTCGGGGGAAGCTAGATCGGTAAGTTGTCGGTGCGAGGCGTGTCGTGTTGTAAACACATCACCATCACTCTTTAATTCGTGGGCGTTTTCATTCATGGCTTCTCATCTCCTCGATCAGGGGGGGGCGGTATGGGCCCAGTAGACCGGGATGTGGCGTTCGAGCCCGACAATGCGGAGGCAGCACGGCGGGCGGCCCGCCGGCAGCGGGCACTACTAAGAGACGCCCTAGAGGTGGCCGCTACTGCAGCGGTGGCGCATCCTCACCTGGTGCAGGTGGGATCGGGCAGGATGAGGCCCACGGGGTCAGGTGAACATTTGAAAGAATAAGGATGAGGCGTCCGGGGAGGTTGCTCGAGTGCCGGAGTGTTTACTTCTGGTGCTCATGTCGGAGTTCGAGCCTAATAGCTCCTTACCCCTGACCCCACAGCTGCACACCTACTTCACGGATGTCATGGTGGTGGAATACGAGGGAGACGAGGGAAGGTTCCGGTGGGTTTGCGTGCGTGTATGTGTTTACGTCGAGTTTGGAGGGGGATGCAAGTGCAGCCGCCAAGCTAAGTGCTTGCTGTGGGAACTATGTCCCTTCGGTAGCAAGCAGGAGGAAAAAGAGGAGAAACGGGGGGAAATGCATCATGCGGGGTGGGAGGAGGATTTGGACTGGGTCGGGGGCGACGTCAGGGTATACTAAAATTGGTCGTACCAGGGGTGATAGCGCATAGCATTTGCTTTATAAATGCTGGCATCGCTAGGCTGGTGTGTGTGTGTGTGTGTGCCCGTGTGTGTGTGTGCCCGTGTGTCTGTGTGCCCGTGTGTGTGTGTGCCCGTGTGTCTGTGTGCATATGTATTTAGATGCGCTTGTGTATGTGTGTATGCTTGTGTGTTTGTGTTTTCACGTGCGTGTGTCTGTATGCCTGTATTATATGTGTGTATATGTGTGTGGGGGGGATAAGGCGGGTGCTTCACCCGTAGCCACTCCCCTTCAGTCCCTTTTAAGGGACCTTCCCCAGTATTTCGGGGCAACTGTGTGTATGTGTGTGCGTAAGAGAGGAGCGCTGTGAGCAGATGCAACTGTACAACAACCCAGTGGACCTAGACCAACCCAGTGGACCTCACAGATGTCACGGGACGGGAACTTGAACCTCAAAGTGAAAATTCTCATCTGGGCAATACTTTACTTCAGGCTCATGCACGTGGCGGACACTGCCCCGGGGGACCCCACGGGCGCCATCAATTTGGTACTGGTGCTGGAGTACTGCGACGGAGGTGCGGAGGCAGGAGGGACGGGTGCTGACCAGAGGCTTCCAGTTGCGGGCCTGTGTGTTCAATGCGGACTCCTCAAGTTTTATTTACCCTTACTGGCACTCTGCCCCCCTCTGCCTATGCCAACTCCCCGTCGTCCTCCTAACCGACCAGGCAACCTGCGTCAGGCAATGGAGCGCGGAGTATTCTTTCGCAGGGATGCCCGGCTCGCTGCCAGCCCGGCCTCCCTCCCTGCGGCCAGAGCTGAGGCTGCGGGGGCAGGAGGGGCTGCGGCGGCGCTAGCAGCAGCTGCAGAGCTTCACCCTAACTTCGAGGTATGTGTATGTGTATGTGTATGTGTATGTGTATGTGTATGTGTATGTGTATGTGTATGTGTATGTGTATGTGTATGTGTATGTGTGTTTACGGTGTGCTGTACATTGCACTGAAAATAGAGATTCAATGGACTGCGCTGGAGGGGAGATCTCAAGAGGGAAGGGCCCCGAGGTAAAGCCGAAGAGGCGATATGGAACATTGCTTCCCGTTGTGCTGCACCTTGCGACATCAGCGTATGAGAGCCAGAGGGATTGCCAGTACACCAGGTCGCCGACTGCGGCCATCGATCCACGAGGAGTAGGTAGTCTGTGAAGGTGAAATCACAGGGTCCCCGAGGCAGTGCTCCTCCGCCCGTCATTATGGGGACGCTCCGAACCGTAAAGTATTAGCGGCTGGAGAGAGCTGCACATTTGCGAATTGGCGTTTGGTGGTCTGGCGGGCATGTGACGATTTCAATCAGCACGATGATCCCCCGTAAGATCGGGAGTGGCGGGAGTGGTCCGTTGACCATGTTGGATAATAGCAACGGAACGCGACAGTTCATCGTATCTTGCCGAACTCGCAACCATTCTGCGGTTTCGAGGGTTAGGTCCTCATCATGGCATTATGCTACTGCTGCCCCCCCCCTTTGGTTGATTCAGTTCATCTACCTGACGCTGCTGGAGGTGGCGCTGGCTATTCGTCACATGCATGCAATGAGGCTGGCGCACTGCGATGTGGGACACACGAAAGGGAAAATGTGAAGGAATGGAACAGTGATTGGGAAAGGGAGACAGTGAGGTTGTTTATAACGGCATTCGTATATTAGGTGTTGTACGTATGAAAATAAACATTCTTGGGTTCGCTTTCTGCAGCCTCCGCAGCCCTCCCCTCTCCTCCAGTACTTACTAACCTGCCTTTCCTAAACCCCACACTTGCATGCCGCTGTGTTTCTCCGCTGCTCCGCAGCTCAAGCCCTCAAACGTTCTGTTGCGCTCTGCCCCTCATGATCCACGGGGCTTCACCTGCAAGCTGTCTGATTTCGGCTGCGTGCAGCTGATGAGGGAGGTGGCGACAACCGCCGTCTCATCAACTGGGATGGAGGCAAACACGGCCAATGCGGCCGCCGCGATGACAGGCATACAGAGCAACTTCGCCGCCGTCGCATCGGCAGCGACCTCACCTGCGGCCGTCAGCGCAACATCTGCGACATCCGCGGCATCTGGCTTATCTCCCCATGTAGTCCCTGGCCCCGGTGCCGCCGAGGGCCCCCGTCTGGGATTCCTGTCAGGCCACGTTCTCGGCACCCCCTCACATTTAGCTCCAGAGGCCTTTATGCCGGGCCAGGTGCTGGATGGCTCTGTTGACATTTACAGGTGTGGGGGCATTTGCGCAGGTGGGATAAATGGGCGGGCTGCTGGCAATCAGATGGCATGACCCAGGCGCGCGCTTTGGGATGCCATTGCCGTCTTCACCTCAACCTAGCATGTGGGCAACATGCTACTTCCACGCAGTCGGAGCTCACAGATTTGAGTATGCCCCTCACCTTTTCCTGCATACAGATCGCTAACCCCGTCTTTTGTCCGCCGGGAATGTTACAAATTCTTATCTCTTTGCCTTTTTCGCCCCCCGTACCCGTTACCTCCACCCCCCAGCTTCGGTATGTTAATGTGGGAGGTGCTGGTGGGGATCCCGGCATTGGCGGGGCTTTCAGCCGCCCGGGTTCACTCCTACACCAGCAGGGGCCTGCGGCCCCAGTTCCCGCACAACACCCCGGAGCACTACCGCAACCTGGCGCACGCATGCTGGGCTCAGGACCCGAGGAAGCGGCCCAATGCCTCGGCGCTAGTGGTGGCGCTTCACAAGGTATGGGGATGGGACCCAGAACGTGGATTGGGATGCGGGGTTCAGGGGGGGGAAGGAGAGGTCAAAAAAGAGGGGGTGTCTCTCTTTCCTTGGCACGCATATCCGGAATAAAAGGCAATAAGGCCCTACTGCGAATGGAAATCAAGTTTTGACGAGGCGATGAGGAATAGGCGTGATGTCCGAAAATGATAGTGGGAAGAGGAGCGAAGGCGCAATTCAGGGAGGATCCGGCATTCGGTCTGGGCAGTTGCGGGACCAATGGTCCATGGCATGTCCTGTGCCGTCAAGGCAGTTCCCGCGTTCTCGTCTCTAATGCCTCCGGATGTCCCCCGACCCCGTCCCCGACTCCCAGGCGCTAATGCAGGTCTCCCCGGCGGCCGCGCTGGAGGTTCGTTCCATGGTCATGGTCAACGAGTCCGGGCCGGTACTCTACGGCGCGGCCTCCATCTTCCCCGCCCCGCCGTCGGCAAGTAACCTGCACGCGTACCTACATCCCCACCCGCACCACCCGCAGCACACACCCAGTTTGTTCGGGCGATCCCCAGCTGCGTCGGACGCCCCCGTGGCGGTGGCCGCTGCAGCGGGAGCATCTGCCGGCGCAACAGTGGCCGCGGCGCCCGGGGGCCACACAACTTCGGCGGTGGCCGTTACCGGTCCTTTGGACGCCCAGCACCTCATTGGCGGTGGAGCTGTCGTCGGATCTCTTGGCGGATCTCTTGGCGGCGCTGGCAGTAGCCAGTCATGTCGCCAAGCATTTAATCGGCCATCCAGTCTAGGTCGGGGACAGCATCGGAGCGTCACCAACAACACAGACGCTTCAGCCCTCGGCAGTGGCGGTGGCGGTGTCGTTGGTGCGCCTTCAGCAGCGGTAGCCGTGTCTGCCACGGCGGCGGTGGCGGCGCACATGCCGCAGACGCTGTGGCCGTCTCGGTCGTTCCGCCGACCTCAGGGTAACGTGGGTAGTGCACGTCGGCGGTCGCTGTCGGCATATCACGGCATCGGTGGCGTCATCTCAGTCACCGCAGCCGCTGCAGCCATCGTGGGAGGAGGCGTCAGCATCGGGGGCGCTCCCCTACCGGTCTCTTCTCGTAGCAGCATCGGCGGCGGCTCACCCCTGCTGCTACATCTGGCGCAGTCCCGCATGAGCCGTTCGTCACGGAGCCCGGAGCCGCTGTCACCAGGCGATGACAAGAACCGATTTCCCTTGCAACAAGGTGCTGATCACCATCATCATCATCATCAGTCCACATTTCCAGGGTCATCGCTGCTGCATATTCCATTTGCTGCAGGCTGTACGGCCCCCGCGCCTGACATACCATCATACGGCGGCATAATTGGCGCCGGCGCTGCCGCGGCGGCCGTCTCTGGCCTGCCCACGGCGCGCCCGGGTTCCAACGGTTCGATATCCTTAGGCGGCAATGGCAATGGTAACGGTGGCAATGGCGGTGGCTATGGCGGCGGCGGCCGCGGCGGCGATGCCAATGGTGGTGGTAGCGGTCACGCTACCGAGGTGTGTCTGGCCACTGCCGCAGACATGGTGGACGTGGCACTGGTGGCGGCGGGGCGAATCGGTAGCGGCACGGAGGGCCGCGGCGGCAGTGGCGCCGGAATGCTGTTAACCCGTGGGTCCCTGAGTGATTTCGGCATCATGCACGGCGGGCCCAGCAGCGTCGCGTCCGGCAGTTCGGCGGGAACCCAAGCGGGAGGTGGCCAAACGGGCACACCCGGGACGTCGCACCCCTTCCAGCACCCCCACCCTCCCCACCACCTCCATCAGCTACTGCCGCACCAGCCGTTGTTACCAGGCGGCCGCGGCGGACCCGCCGCACCTGTGGCGACCACCATTGGCAGTGGTGCTACTGGCAGACGTGTCAGCAGCCGCGGCAGCCGAAACAGCCGTGGCAGCCGTGGCCTCGGCAGCAGTAGCCGCAGCATGGAGGGAAGCACTGGCTCAGGGAACACCGGAGGTGGCGGAGGCAGCGCTACGGCCGTCAGGCGTATTGGCGGTTATGCATACGGCATGGCCGGTGCCACTGCCAACAATCACTCCCCTATTGCCGCGCCTATAGTCGAGCTGGTGGAGGCGGGGTCCGTCCCCGTCCACGTCTCCGTCTCCTCCCCCGCCGCAGCAACCTCTACGATCTCGCCGCGCACCGCCGTTTCGCGTCAGGACACGAGAATGGCAACAATTGAGAACTATGGAGAGGTTGCTGGTAGCGAGAGCACCTTCTACACTGCATCCAACAGCATGGCGCGGAGCTCCTCCAGCGCTGCCAACACTGCGGTACTAACGGAGCTGCTGCCGCCGTCACGGGGCCAGTCGGCGGTCGGCACTTTTTAATTGTGTGTGAGTGTATGTGTGCATGGGCGCCGCTTCCTTGGGTCGAAGATCCTCGTATAACCCAGCGACGGGGATAAAGCGGCACACATGAAATGCGGATGGTGAATGGTGGAGTCGGCATTGCGGGCTGACGCACGCCATGACACCGTTGGCCGGCCGTGTGACACGCTTTTCCTTCAGTGATCGGAACAGTAGGTTATCGGCTTGACCACTAAAGCTTATGATTTGGCAACCGCACAAGCGGGGATAACATACGTGATTACCACTTGGTCAGTCGGGTGGTTGGGTGCACAGCAGCGGCAGCGGCAGGACCAGTAATTAGTAGTAAGCGATGCTCGCGGTAAGGCACTGTTTTCACCTTTGCAAAACATGGAATCTTGGCTAGGTTGGGATTGTGTACGTATAGTCGTACATGCGCATATATCAATGTGCCTGGCCGTCCCTCCTTTGGTGGCAGCTTCAGGGGCTAGCGGGCTAATGACAAACGTAATACCATGGCTTGGTTTGCAGCGTTCATGGGCCTCGATTGCCTGCCTTGTAATCGTGGGGAGCGCGTAGGGGGGCGCATTATGGGAGTGGACCTGTAGAGTGGTGTGTCGTGGGCGCGGTGTGGCGTCCTCCAGCTGCTTAACATGCAGATAAGGACAGTCTTGCGCTTGCTGAAATCCTGGAGACCTAAACCGCAAAGCCGAGCGGGGCATTCGTGGGATAAGGACCTTATGACCTTTATGCCGCGCAAGAACTGCGATTGACTTCATCACGCAAAATGACACAATTGCTTGGGGTTTCGACCTGCTGTCAACAACATTAACACCATCGCGTACTTCAATTTCAACGCGAACGAGAACCCGGAACCTAACATTGGCAACAAGGTTCCGTAAAGAACATGTCCGCCGCCGGAGGACCGTAATCATGACCGCCGAACCTCCCCTACGACAGTGCCGGATCTTGTTCCTGCCTATAGGAATAATAGATCCGTATGTCTGGGACTGCCGCAATTGCATATTGCAACATGAATATATCTCCCTGGGTTGCAGCCTATTGCTGCTTGTCGTTACCATCGCAATCGTTTTTTGAGTTCTTGCCGAGAGGGTCGCGGCCTGTGGGGTTTTGTGTGCGTCCACGTCTATAGTCTCAGCGTCCTGTTTTCGCATCTGGGGTCCGAAAAGCGGCGGACTTGACCCGAGGGGTGAGGTCTTGTTTGGGTGTTGGCGGTCAACATCTCTTCTCTTTACACACAACAAAGCAATGCACCGGTTCGATGCGTTCCTCTGCGCGCCTAGGTCCATTCGGCTGTACGGTGTAACGTGGCAAGGTTTAGGTTTGCCTGCATTGCAGACGGTGGGTGGCGATGGCTGGCAGGTGCGAGGCGGCCACAGGTTTGGAACGGAAAGTTGGACGGGGAATCTGGTTTGGACGGTGGGGATGTCCAACAATCTGAAGAGGCTAGGGGAGAAGTGAGCCCGCACGGAATCAGACAGGCAGAAGCATGGACGCTGACGGACAGATGGACAGACGGACAGGAAGACAGATCGACTGACACACAGACGGGATTTTCCGTGTATCCTGATCGACCCCGTGCAGGGCTGCCTGTCTAAGATTCTGTGCGCGTATGTGTGTTTGCGCTAAATCGCAAGGCAGTAGAAGCATGTGAGATGCGTCTGCTAGCAGGCGTGAGCACAGCACATTCGATGACTTTGGATCAAAATAGTCCTGAGGCCCTGACCCGGACCCGGGCCTCATAAGCACTGCCGACTTGCAGGTGCTCATGGACATCGGGGACGTTGTGAAGACGGGGTTCATATGCTCCGTGGAAAGAGCGCGTATGATGCCTGGGAATTGCCGCCTAGAGGTTATATCTTATTTCATAAGTTGTCCATCTGCAAGCGCTTTGACAGAAGGCAGGGATCAGGATGTTCAGGGGCTTTGGGCTTTTCCGACAACCATACAGAGCCGAATCAGGTTGCTATCGGGATGCCTCGCGAGCGCGCGGTTGGTTTTTATGTGAAGTGGGAATGTACATACGTCCCTCCGTCCTTATGTCGGCCACATATACCTTCAAGCGTTGCTGTATTTCTTATCCGTCTATCTATGTAGGTGGTCAGTAGCGCCAAGGCGCTCGCACTCATAGTGTCTGCGCCGCACTTAGCTGTTGTTAGTTTCTGGTTTGGATCGTCTGACGATTGCTGGCTGCTATAACCGGATCAGTGCGCAATGTGAAAATTGCTGGATTTCGAAGCATGTCGTAGACGTGCCTCCTGGCATGCGGCGGTCCCAAGGGTTTATTGTATCCCTTACCCTGCTCGCCTATTCAGTCCAGGCGTGTTTGGCATGTTGGCAGCACTCGTCACTCAGTGTATATGATGTTTATTGGATGCCTCTCTCCCCCCCGACAGGATGTTGAAATAGGGAAATGTAGGGGGGAGCAATTAGAGGTTCATGCCTGACCGCGAGCCTCGTTCCTGATCTGACTGCCTTCGCTAGCAGCATCTCGCACGTGCACCTGGAAGCTTGCACGCATTGACCTCGTGGAGGTCATCGCACTTCAGCATTCCTTGGTTGGATAGCGACTGGTTGGATAGCCTCAGCTTGCGAAAACATTTTGCAGGTAAACCAGCACGTAGACATCCATAGATGGTATATCTATCGCACGCGGCTGAGGAGCTTATCCTTTGCAAGATGGCTTCAGGCAAGCTCAGGGTTCAGGGCTCCTGTGTCATGTGAGATGTGGTTTCATGCACACGACAACATGCCAGTCAGATATCCCACCCAACCCTCTGCTGGGCGCCTGCAACGCCATCGGGTGTAGCTAAGAGGCTGGCCCCTTTCATCCTTCTTAATCTTCTTGAGGTGGCCCCCCGTAACGTACCCTTTCACATTTCTGTACACACTATTCACACCTCACGTAGGACGAACATATTATGCGCCAGGTCTAATACGCCAGGCTCTGCTGATTTGTGAGGGAGGAAAGGGTTCAAACCCTGGGCAGGACGCAACTGCATTAACCAGCTCATGAACGAGGGTCAAACCTCCGAAGATAAGGCCATTAAGACATCGCAAAGCACGCCATTGCGCAAAGCGCACAGGCTTGTTTCAAAGAAGCCATAGCGGGTTTAAAGGAAAACTCTTTGGCACTAAAATAACACAGGGCACGAGCATCAAAAACAAGTCATCCCAAATCATTCCCTAGCGTACCATAGCAACACTCACAAGCCCTTGCAATTTAAATGATTTACGAGACCACCTATCTTACTCAATGGTGGCAACACACAAGTTATGTTGGGGCCTCTTATGGTGGATAACAAACACTTGAACATTATACAGCTTGGCCCTGCTAGTAACTTGGTCGCAGCCGAACAGCTGTATGAGTTTGCACGCTAGTGCCTTGACCCACCATAGCATTTTTACACCGACAAGGTTGATATAATAAGATACCGCGGCGGTGCTCACAACCAGGGAATTTACCGTACTTTCAGCAATCCCATTCCCCTTCATGTCCGGGCCGTGGAAATGTGGGGACCACGGCCTCTTCCATGCTCTTTGTCCTAGCAGGGCGCGAAGTCCAGACCGTACTTAGGGCTTAACTAAATTGGAGTCTAAACGGTTTACGCCTGAAGTTCCAATCTGGAGGGCACCGACTGCTCCACTCCACATCGCGAGTTAGCATTGCGTCCCCAAATTTCTCCGTGAAGAACGTGCGTTCGTGCAAAAGACCCGGAATGCAAAAATAGTCCATGATCGTGGATGCACTTGGATGCACTTATGCAAAATTAACCCTAGGAGCTGCTCAACTTATTTGGCACGATAAGCTGAGGCACACAGGTCTGTGTGGAATTGCAGCCTGGCTGGCACACAACCATTTATAAGCCTGCGCACCTTCGCGGTACTGTCCCCTTACCTTGCGTGCCTCTCTGAGGCTCCGTTACACTGACCAGCAGCTCCATTAAGAAAGTACTCAATCAGTTGGCAGCCAATCACCCGGCTACCTAACGCAAACCAAATCTACAGCGTGAGCAAACAGGGAACTGCGGCCGTTGCATACGCAACATCCATGAAAGGGAAGGCAGCAAAATCGACGCACATCCAGCAAAACTCCTGCAGGACCATTTTGCATCTCACGTCCGTAGTCCAGGCCATGAGACAACAAGATGTGTCTAAGAGCTTTCCAACCCCGTATGTGCCGTATGCCTCTCAAGATTTATTTACATCCGACGTGTCGGATAGGAGCGGCTTGTTCTCCAGGTCGGACGGCGCCGGTTGTTGAGGGCTTGACTGCACACTCTGCAACACGGAAGGAATGTGTCAGCGGCCATTCCAAGTTAACAAAGGGGACAGACTAAAGAAAAGTTGGCGCGCCAGGAGGAATTGGGCTTTCGGGTAGATCGCGCACGAAACCCATCCAGGCCTCAGCTTCCCGGACCACATGCTGGGCCCAACCTTTGACAGCTAAATGGCACACAATCATGAGATCCGCTGAACGTGTGCAGCGGCAACGGGATGCCCTGCTGCGGGTATCAGGTATTCACACCAGCGACCCACATGCTTGTCCCAAGCCGAGATCATCAAGGCTGGCCATCCTTCGGATGTTGGCAACCGGCTCAAAAGACAGTATTTCATAACGACCCCAAATCAGTGCACCGCTAATGAAGGACGCATGAGGGGGCACAGCGGATACAGCGCCGATGCCAGGCAGATATGTACTCTTGTTATGCGGCTGCTTGCGCAGTCAGCGGGATCATAGCGCCATTCATTCTTCCTAGAAAATGGCACGCAATCCACGCGATCCATTAAGCCGCAAAATTTGAGCACCCACCTTCAGTTTCTGATAGTTGTACCAGCATACCCCCCCGAACGCAATGCTGTATCCAAATATCTGCAAGCTTCCGACAGGCGACCTATCAGCGAATTGGTAAATTGGAAACAGTATTATGACGTGTACAGTGAAGACGTACGCCTACGGAATGGGGATATCCCGTCACACACGAAGGCGAAGGAAACGGAAGATGCATATGGCGGCTCAAAATCCTCAAGATGGAAAGGCAGTTATAAACATGTGACCGCCTGGTTAGAAGATCTTCAAGCAGATTTCCGGTAAAGCCCAACGCAAAGTCACTGGCATAGGGGAAACAACGGGTACGTAAAACCAGCACGGATGTCGGGCTGCAAGGGTATCCATTCGTGCCGCATTTCCCCTTCAGCAAGCAAGTTCCTAGGGTACAGGATGTATTCATAGCAGTCGATCGTAGAGGGGGGCCGGTAAATATGTAGCGATCACCGAGTCTCAGGGCTTTCCGTGCTGTGCTCAATCCCCTTTCGTCTATTCCGACATTCACAATAGCACAGGCCGCTCGGGACCCCGTTCTTACTGGTATAGCATCACCGATAAAAGAATGAGCAACCAGTCCTTGATGACGCCCGCAACATTCATAGTCAGTGCCGAGCTTCGGCCGATCAGCAAGAAGACCGACATATTGAGCGCTGCCGACGCGAGGGGGAAAACGCAAAAGTGCTAATTCGAGAGAATTTTGAGGGAGGAGGGATTTACCTTCGCACGGACAGTGCAGGGCGATAGAACGGGGCCAACGTGAGTAGTGGGGACATCGGACTGCTACTAGGACAAGTACCTACAGTCGAAAGTGGCGGAGAGGCGCTAAGATGACGGGCCCCACTGGAGCTGCTCGGGAGTAGGGTGAGGCCCACTTAAGTCCGCCGGCAGTAAAACCCGAAAATTCTTTGAGCGCAGCAGTCGCATAAGAAACGTCCTGTCCTGTCGTGTCAAAGCTGGGCACGTCATCGACCATGTACGGTAGCAGTACACGGGCAGTCGTGTACCCTGGCATTTTTTATCCCACAACATCACGCACACACACAATCATTCGCTGGCTGTTGTAGCTACTCTGTTAGTCACAGACGCCAACACGCACCAAAAGCGCTCACGGCACTGATTAGAAGCCACGGCACGGGGAAGCCGACCTCCTCGTTTGAGTTGGTGTCGGTGTGCATAATACGGGGCAGCTCCAAGAAAGCAAAGGGCACACATAGGAAGGCGAAGCAGGCGGGAGCCACGTAGTACAGCGTGGTTACCGGGTTGAGCTTAATGCCGCTGGCCTGAGGAATGATTGTCCAGAGGGGCACACAGAAGTGTTGGGGCAGACGCAGTGCGCCACTTCGTACAAGCGGTGTTTGTGGTCAAAATAAATTCATATACAAGATTCTCGTTCGTAATCCTTGCGATGTACTCAACATGTAGCATCCACATATTGTTTTGCATTTAGCGTTGAATTTTAAATGCCACCCAGGTACTCATGATGTCTTGCCCCTTGTCTTCGCGGACACACGTTTCCTATTTCACCCCATTTTTTACTCTTCTGTTCCTTTTTGTTCTGCGATGTTCGGGGTTCCGAACTCAATACGGATTTATACACTCTTAAGCTGCAATCTAATTCATTCAAGTCACAAGTCAAATAAAGTAAAAAGGAATGCCGGATTTTTAAGCCGGAATGAGCCGACGTGTATCAACCGTACAATGTCGTTGCCCTCGGTCATGGCGAATACCATACGTGGAAAACGAGATAACGAGGTCACACGCTGGCATTCACGCAAAAATGTTTGAGAGCCGTCCGGACCTTCATACTGAGAAGTTGGCCTCACGCGGTGCGCTTATGCGCTGCACATTTTCTTACGAGTACATGAATCTGACCCTGGAGGGATGTGCTTCAGGTGGGCGGGGACTGTAGGGTTCTTGTGGCCCTAGGGTTGATGGCTTGGAACATGTCCCTCGCCTCTTCCGACGCTGCATAGGAAACGGGCTAATATCGCCGCACATACCCTTGGCGGTTTCTGACCCTCTGCTTGCCTGTTATATATATTGCGAGAAACGATTCTTCGTTGGTGCGCAACAGCCTAACTCACGTGCGTGGATCCGTGAAGGAGAATTGCGTTGCTGTACTCCGCAGCAACTATACCCACGGGTAGCCGATTACTTCCACTGACAATGCGCCGCCAAACCATAAATGCCAACGTACTCGCAGCCGAACCCTTCACGTTTTACTTGCTAAGCAAAATAGGGCCGATTTCATAGGGTCCCCCATAAGCCATCGATTGCACCTGCCACCTGAAACACACATCCCGGGGATAACATGCATGTACGACATCCATACTTTTCGACTTTAGGTTTCTCAATTGGGCCGCCGCTCCATTGTACCTCACTTTTAACCCCAATGAATGTTTTATGGATTCTCGCAGGTCGGTTCTTATTGGCACATACGCACATCAACATGCGCAAGCACCTCCACACCAGGCAAACCTGTGATTAAAACTATAAATCCGAACTTGCCTGCAGCAGCAGCTGGATAAGGCACAGCCGAAAGGACTCGGTGACGATGGAGCCTACTTGGAAAACCACACCCACAAGGTTGAAGTTCAGCTCACCTGTGCACCGAGTGGGAAAAAAGGACTTATGATGAAAGGTGGTTAAGGGAAAATGGGCTTGTGCGGACCACAGAAGGGGAAGGCAAATTCCACGTCGAGGATTCAATGCAAATCACTCTCAACATCGATGTGAAGGGGGTCCTTAACGCATTGCAACCGTTCTGGAAAAGGGGTCGCCACCTTAACGCACACGGTTTCGATGGCCGTTCCCTGCTCCCTTGCTACTTCTTACACTCCGACGTACACCCTCACTTTTACTAAACTTATCAAAAGCCAATCGAACGTAAAAACACCTGGAAACAGTCGGTTCATCGAAAAAGTATTTGGGAATTTGCCGTTTGCGGTGAAGAGACGCCTGGACTAGCTGAGCATATACTGGTGCTCCAGTGACCCACCATAGGATGCTGTCGCAACGCCCACTGCCACGACGGCCATGTTAAGAGCGTAGAGCAACGTGTACCTTTCAGTGCCCAACAGCACCCCCACAAGGAACACCGTGACGGGCATTGTCGCCTGGTGATCGAGAAAAGGTTGCAAATTGGAAGGAGTGTGGCGCCCAGCGGAGTAATGCAGGGCGGACATGGGGGAGATCGCTACGTACGGCCAGGGATGCAGCGCTCATGCAAAAACATACCTTCAGCATCTGGATGAATGCAACAGACAGGTACAGGTAAGCAGCATTCCCAAGCCACAGCGTGCCCGAGAAGAGCGCTGCGATCGGGAGGACATTCCTGCATCGCATCGCCACATCGGCCAAATATTCCGCAATTTCCATATGTGTACGACGCCTCTTGCAGTCGCTACTTACCGGCAATACGTTCGTGAGTCCATGTTGACAGGGGCAACAAATCCCGTCCTTATTAACACAAAAGCAATCGCTGAGCAGAAGGCCATATGTGACAGTGTGAGCGCAATAGGGAAGGGGAAGCCGGCGTATGCAAGGACATATTTGTTGACCATAATCACCAAAGCTGAAAGGAAAATCCAAAGAACGATGTACCTGCATGTAATATTTCAAGAGACAAAGGCTGAAGTACCTGTCGATCGACCCTTGCAAGTTGATCTCACACGCACCCATAAGTAATTGTAGTCTGCAGCCAGAAGTCCGAAGACAAATATTTTCCATTCTCTGAAGCCGTCATCCTATCTTTACAGAGTGTACCGAACCGCGGCCGAAATTGAGCCAATAAAGTATAAGAAAAATCTTTGTACCTATCCCATTATAGACAAATTAAAAATTCTTGTAGCTGTGTCTTATGTA
This sequence comes from Volvox reticuliferus, assembly GCA_019650235.1. Classification (NCBI taxonomy): domain Eukaryota; kingdom Viridiplantae; phylum Chlorophyta; class Chlorophyceae; order Chlamydomonadales; family Volvocaceae; genus Volvox; species Volvox reticuliferus. The sequence continues at coordinate 1,946,581 of BNCP01000020.1, forward strand.
TGTTATGTTATGTTACAAACTCAGAAAGAGCTCGTAAGGCCCGTACGAGCCAGGAGGCTCAAAGGACCGCGAGAACGAGCAGTAAAAAAGAAAAGGAAAATGGTAGCCAAAAATATAGCGCAAAGTCAAGCTAGTGGAAGAAAAACGTACTGCAGGCCAAAGGTCAAGTTCTGCCAACCTGCGACACACGCCTTTGACGGATGCTATGGATAATCCGAGCAAGGCGTAATCGATCCTGCATTGACATAATCTGAAGCATTGTCGAGTCTTGAACCACTCATAGGCTAGCAAAATTGGCACGGATGTCATCATAGGCAGGACATTCCATCAACACATGGTATTCATCTTCGACAGAATCAGCATTATTGCAAACACGGCACCAGCGTTGCTCTCTTGACCGACCATTAGGGCGGTTTACTTCTAAAGTAAGCCCAAGCACCAAGACGAAAATGAAGAAGGGACGTGTAGGCAGGCATTGGGATATAGCTAGCACCATGCTGCGGCATACCCATCCAATTAGTGTGCTTACAAATTTTCACGCCAGGTTTGCAACCATCAGATACAAACTCACGCGGTTGGGTAAGCAGACGTGGGCTTAACCAATCTTCTTTGAAACGTTCCTCCAAGGTAAACATGACAGAGCCAACACAAAACTCTCTAGAGGCCAAGAAATTCACACAATCTTCGAGATCTATATCAACGGGAACATCTGGCCAATGGCCCAAGCATCTCAACATTTTTAGGACAAAAGACCCCCAAGTAGCACTACTAGAGCAGTCAGACAAGAGTGCAGTAGGAATTTCTTCACGAAATACATTATAAAAGATGCCATTTCTACCCCGCACTAATCTGTTCCAAAATCGAAGCACAAGGGTAGCCCAATGAAGATGGAGAGGATCCTGACTAAATTCTCTGAAAAGAATGAAGTCTATTATCAGGGACCCTGTCAACAGATGCAAGTGTACATGTACGAATTTTCCTTAGGACATGTTCTAAGGAAAATTCGTTGAATCCTCACCATGCGATGGAGGATGAATCCTCCATCATGTGTTCAAAGTAACCATACCTGCCTTGTGCATCACGGGGGTTATCATTCTAGGTTAGCGCGCAGTAAATTTGAAAGAAAATACGGGCTCCACACTTGAGCACCATAAGAGAGGATTTGAGTGTCAAAGCATCTCAGGGCTATCCGGGGAATAAAGAGGCCCCTTCTGTTTAATTTATCGATAAGGGCATACGTGGCGCATTGCCCTGCCTCAAAAAGCTCATTAGTGCAGGATTCAAAAGGTGAGTCCGGGCCGTAATGTAGGCCTAAGTACCTGGCCCGAGTAACCCACTTCATCTCTTGAAACTCGTACTGGTTGCCAACCGCACATCTCAGTCCTACCCTCAGGACTTGGGAAGCCAGTAAATGATGCTTCTGGTCAGGGTGAAAATAGACTACCTCACATTTACGGGTATGGACAGTCATACCAAAAGCAGTACACCATTCACCCAAAGCCGTGAGGACACACATTAGCCGTCGGTGGTTGTGCGCAAGTAAATTGAGATCATCTGCATAGAACATGGTTGGGATACAAGTGCTATCGGCCACGGGTATATCCTCCACATACATGCCCATCGGATTGCACAAGTCCTTGATTTCTACGTATTCAGCAAAGCCCTCAATAAAAAAACCAAACAAAGTGGGGCTAAGTGGACCTCCCTGCTTAACTCCTTGACATGACTCAAAAGCGTTGCTTACGTCACCATTGACAGGCACTCGGAATAACACCTTACTGTAGCAAGATTTCAGCGCTTCAAGCATGGATCCATGAACTCCACGTTCATGAAGCAATTTCCACAGAGGATCCCGTGGCACCTTGTCAAAAGCCTTCTCAAAATCAACCTGACACACAAAAAGAGGCCGACTGGAGCTGGGTCCGGTTCTATGCCTGTCTGTCAGGTGGCGAAGGACAAGTTATGGATAGTGCCAATTTTCGACCTGAAACCTCCCTGATAGGGAGAGCGAGCCTTAGCTGCCTCACCCCAATGGCTAAGCCTCCTTTCTAAGGCAAAGGCATAACATTTGGCTAAATCACTCCCAACAGCTAATCCTCGGTATGTACCCTTATCCTTTGGGTCACCCTTCTTATGAATAGGGGTGAGGTATGAGGTGGTGATTTGTTGAGGGTAGTCCACGGTGCTCCTTATATGTTCAAAAAGGTGGTGTATATAGGGAACAAGTAGGTTAACTGGGCGACCCTCAATCTCCATCTTAGCCCCCTTATAACACTCCGCTGGTACATTATCAGGACCGCTCGCCTTATGGTTATGCAAACAGTGAATAGCACAAGAGACCTCCGCATGACTAAAAGGCTCATTAAGTTGGGTGGCTTCCTCAAAGCGCTGAGCCTGTTGACCGGTGCTAGCTTCCCAATCATTACCATTGCGCCCAAGCTGCCCATTAATACTCAAGATAGCTCAAGATAACTCAAGATAGCCTCTGTGTCACTGTCTCTATAGGTATTCTCTTCATTATAAAGACCCTGAAAATAATCCTTCCAGTCATTGACATCAGAAAGCAGGCATTCCCCTCGGTTAGTCGCTTCCAATAATCGCAAGGAATGGGAGTTACCGTTGCACTTCTTAAGTAACTCCTCAAAATGCTTCATGCAATAGGAATCCCTAGCCTCCCTTCTTAAGCGCTGGTAACGAGTGCATAACCTAGAGAAAACCGATTTGGCGTCAGCATTATCAAGAGTACCTGAGGTCCGCATCAAGTTCCTCTGCGAAAACATGGCTTCCCTGGCAGCAGCGCACTCTGCTGTCCACCAAGGGGCATCTCCCTGTTCTCGAGTACGTCGATGACGCCTACAAGCTATACCAAAAGCACGGAGCATGAAACATGTGATCTCCTTGCTCATAGCATCAACAACTTGGGTAGCATTAAGCTCGCTGCCAAGATTTCCAAAAACGTCCGAGATCTTATTCACACAGAAAGAACCCTCGGCCACAAACAAATAAATCAGTGTACTTACGCCAGTTTCTAGGTCGTGGACTACTATCTGGTCGTACCTCTCGAACCTTTGAACCCCTCATAACTGCCAGAGTAAGGTAAACTGGGCAATGGTCACTCAGGAGTTCCCCAACCTTAGGACCTGTTGTCACGCCCGATTACCGCCCCACAAACACACTAGATGCGAAACACTTACTATGGGTTGGCGGCTTTGGCCTTGGACAGTACTCGACTGAGCTCCGTTGCGCGCCTAGACCAGCTGATTCTCGTCTGCGGGTTGCAGGATCGGATTCCTGCCAACCGAAGGGCTTGACTCGTAGTCCTTTGCTCCAGACGCAGCTCGGAAAGGGGCTTGGCTAGCGCACATGTTACAATAGTCGGTACTAAAGAAAATAAGGCAAAGATAATATAGGGTAGGTCTTTTTACGCACAAGAGGTACTACGCTTTTAGAGCCAAGTGACAAGGTTCACTTGCTCTAGCATCGCTAATATACCTATTCGAATGCTGATGCCGTACATCTTCGTCGTGACAGTCGAAAGGTCCAGAGTACCTCTCACGGACTCCAAACATAGCAGTAAATAAAACTCACGGAAATAGTCATTAATACATAGACAGATTGAATTACGGCAAACTTATGAGCATCATCGCTCTACCCGCCAAATGGCCATGCCGTACAACCAGACTCGCTATATAAGACTCGCTTGGCCCGGCTATTCCACAAAACATTCTCAACTCAGTCATGCGTAAGGCCAGACATCCCGTTCCTTATCTGATTAATAGTTCTCTTATGTAACTATTGGTTTTGTTATGCCCTTTTGCCCTTATGTGGCCCTGCATGTCGCATGCTACTATTGACCGCGCCACCTACCATGTTCGGTCACCTAATCTGTCGTGACACTGTTGCAGAGACCGGTATATCTACAACTCACAGGGTGGTAGCTTTCCAGTAGAGAGCCGGGGATGCCACAAAGAGATCTATCATACTCCTGCCAACATTATTTTTATGCGTAAACGTAATATCTCCTTCCATATCACCATAGACCCTGCCATTAAGAATAACTAAACCTGAGGCCCTGCATAGGCCAACCAAAGCTCTGCCAAAGTTTCAGGAATACCTCTAAGGCTATTGGGAACACCTACAGGAGTACCTATTAAAAATCAAGTTGCTCGTCTGCCTGATAGTCCGGTAGCTCCTGGAGTTGCGCAACCCGAGCATTGAGATCGCCGATGATGAGTAGTTCATCGTGGGGAGACTTGAAGCGCCGGATAAGGTCTTTAAGTTGCCCCATCACTCTGTGGGTCGGGTCAGCACCTGGGCGCCATCCTGGTTGGCAGTAAAGCTCCGAGGTAGCTGGGGCGGCATAGCAAGCACCAATCGAATAACTATTCCTCTACCTCCTAGAGAAAGAGCCCGACCACTGATACGAAGCCATATCCATGCCCTTAGGCGCTTTAGAAACGCCCAAAAGACTTACATCATCGACAAGCCTACGGTTCACCCAGACGAGAGCTCCGCCTCCACGATTTGAGCCTGCTACGGAGAAAAGCACCGAGCCCTGCGGCAACACCTGCCTAATGGTATCATCGCCTACTAGATGGGTTTCAGTAATAACAAGTACATCATAAGAAGCAGCCATCTGCAGCTCGGTGAACGGTACATGGGACGCAGCAGTGCCGTACCTCTCCCTACCAAACATGTACCGTGTTAAGTCCGGACTTAGCCAGGCTTAGCCAGGCTTAGCTGTATGGCAGAGAAGCAAGCCCGTCGGACTTAGTGTCTAAGTCCGGACTTAAAGGTGGCCAAACCTTGCCGTTTTGAGGTTTAGCCGGTTTTAACTAAAACCGTTCAGGCTTAGCCACCCAGAAGCCTTACAGGATTAATTTGACTTATCCAGGCTTAGTAGAGCTTAGCCTTAAACCAGGCTTAGATTGCTAAAACCATGGCAGGGATTAGCCGGGATTAGCTTTGACTTAGCCTGGGCTAAGCCCAGGCTTAGCCTGGACTTAGCCTAAGGTTGGATTAAGCCAGGGAGGGAGGGGCAGGGAGGGAGGGGCAGCAAGGAGGGACAGGGAGAGAGGGGCAGGGAGGGAGGGGCAGGGAGGGAGGGGCAGGGAGGGAGGGGCAGCAAGGAGGGACAGGGAGGGAGGGGCAGCAGGGAGGGAGGGGCAGGGAGGGAGGGGCTGGGAGGGAGGGACAGGGAGGGAGGGGCAGCAGGGAGGGAGGGGCAGGGAGGGAGGGACAGGGAGGGAGAGGCAGCAGGGAGGGAGGGACAGGGAGGGAGGGGCAGCAGGGAGGGAGGGGCAAGGAGGGAGGGAGGGAGGGGCAGGGAGGGAAGGAGGGACAGGGAGGGAAGGGGGGACAGGGAGGGAAGGAGAGGCAAGGAGGGAGGGACAAGGAGGAGGGACAGGGAGGGTCCGTGGGACAGGGAGCAGAAGAAAGCAAGGGAGGCAGAAAGGGATGGAGGGACAGGGAGGCAGGAAGTGACAAGAGGCAGGAATGTGCAGGGAGGTGTGGAGTTGTAGATTTTCCTATCTTCATCAGCAAAGCGCATTCAAATTATCTTCATAAAGAGCTTTATTAATTTCCTGTTTCTGATTGAGTATCCCTCATACAGCAAAAAAACGCGAACATGGCATGGGGCAGCAAAGATATTTTAGGTCGGCATACATGCACATTCTAATTGTTATATTGTTAACTATTAGAAACGTTACTTACAGGCATTTTCAGAGCTTTTGCTTGCTGTAATCCACTTGCTTTGACCTCGCTCCAAAAGTGGGCCAGCTGGTCAACAACATTCCCGCCGCCGACAGATGTCTGAAACTTCTTGTGGTTGCTAACCTTATCATAAATAATGGTTGTAAAAGATATAATAATCAGCAATCCCAGCTCTTGGAGCTTGACTTTATTCCGTCCTTCCTAACAATTTTGTATCTAGACTCCTCATACCAAAAATAGGTGTGACTAAAACAATGTTGGCTATTCTTTTTGCAAATAATAAAATGAATCCGTGAGATCTGCTGTTCATAGCTTGCCTAAAGCAAGAAAATTTCGGAACTGTATAGCTGTACAGCAGCATAGGGCGACCTATGCGCAGTACAGTATTCAAGTTGGTAACTTTATTTTTTAGACATGCTCAATATCTAGGCATCAACAACAATTATTCATCATTACATTGTGTAATGCATAAGGTTTGCTGGATATGCTAAGTCTGGTTAAGTCTGGTTAAGCCTGGCTAAGCCTATTATAAGTGCTAAGCCCAGACTTAGTGGCTAAGTCTCCACTAAGCCTGGCTAAGTACAGATAAGCCTCTTAAGTCTGACCTGAGACAGTAAGTCCGGCTTAGACAGGCTTACACAGGCTTAGACTAAGTCCATTTTGGACTTATCCTGGTACACGTTTGGTAGGGTCTATTATAAGTAGTTATGTTTTCTGCATGTAGCATCTTTGCTTGCTCGCTCTTTTCATCAACAGTTCCTGAAAAAAGCCCCGTATTATATGTATTCGTTAAATACTCCCTCACTAAATGTATGTATGGGTCGTTACAATAGCTACTGCAACCAACCTTACTCATCTGTGCGGCCACATACACATAACAAGTGTTGGAAAGCCGGGAATCCGGAACCAGCTGGCTGATTACCGAAACTATGGAGCTGTCGAGCTAATGTAGGAGAATTCGGAAAACAGCAAGCCGTACAGCTGCCGTACATAAGTCAGTTTATAGGCTATACTCGCTTCGCTCAAGCTGCAAATAGCGATAGATGGTTTACAGTGCCATCGTAAACGCTTAGGTTACCCCATATATTTAATTAGTTTCCGTCTAATAAACGGAATTTAAACCTAACGCCTGTGCCAACCCTAACCATAAGGGCACATACATCTAGTGCAACTGGCAATTTAAGATTTCAGCCTATCCAGCGACGGGATCTTAATGCCGGACGCACGGTCCCAACCGATCATGTAAATTATCGAAACTATGCCTGCAGCTATCCACCTAGCGCGCCCGTCCATGCACGCAGTGTGCAGCACCTGACGACTTTCCCCTGCCTCCTGGTTGACCATCTGTCAATCAAGTTCATCATGAGATGTCAATAGTATAATGGGTGGGAGTGGGCCCGAGCTTTGTGTGCGGGCAACAGCATATCCATGCATACTGCAAACAAATAAGAGATGAGCTCAGACCTATCATGTAAGTAATGCAATCTTTTAGAAACATGCACATATCGGCACCCCGCCAGGTTGCCTGGTTATCCCAGAGGGTCCAAAGTGTCAAACTGTCAATCCGTTACGCCCCTGGAATGCTATGCTATTAATATACAAAGTTGATATATCACTGCCTTGCCCTGCGAGTTAGATTACCATGTACTGGCAAGCTTTATTTTTTTCAAAGGCAACCTGTTGTTGGCGTTCGCTGGACTAGTTTCCCTGATCTTAAGCATACAGAGCAATTTTGTTTAATTCCACAATTCTTATATGTTTTCAGCTGGAGGGATTACAAAAGGATTTCGTCGGACCTCCATCGACAGACTCCGCCTTGCAATCAATGGTTCCGGAGCAACCAAATGGGTTGGGAGTTGAGCATTTAGGTATGCAACAGTATCAGATGCTTATATAATTGAATGCGGACAGTTTTCAGCTCGTGGGTCTTCATGATAAAAACATTGTTTCATGGTTAAACGCATGGTAGGATGGTACAAAAAGATGTTAATCACCAGAAGGGCCAACAAGTTGTCCTGAACTATTGTATACTTGGCTCACTACTTCTAAGATGGTGATGAAGAGCTGGAACATGGAGGCAGAAGGCCTTCCGGGCAACACGCCGTTGGATGCAGCTGTCGAAGGCAAAGTAACCACGTGGAGGGACCTTCCAGATCATTTATTAGAGGTATGAGTATCATATTTCATACTAATTGCGCCCGTAACGCATGACCATAGTGCAGTGCCTCCAAACGCGCTGTTCTGCCTGGCTTTTGTGAGTCCGCTTTAGATTGGCTATAATATAATAACGAAAATATAATAATTATCTGCTGCTTGACCCCGACCTGTCCGGTGGAGGACGACTTTCGGGAAGACAGCGTATGTAGCATAAAGTATGCAGCCTTGATAGATTGATATCTGCAACTGCAAAATTCTGATTCCACTGATTACAGCGGCCCGGGTCCTAGAACGTGCTCATTTCGGTCCTAGACCGGACGTCTAGCTCTTCCTGAAAAGTGACCCCAGCCACTGTTCGCAACCTTTTACGATCTTCCGTTGCCATTCAGGCCATCGGCTGTCACGTGTACGGCAATGACTATCTGATCGCACGCCTCGTCTGCCAAGGATGGCGCCGTGCGCTATCCCCTGTCACCCGGACCGTCAAGGTGTGGCGCCGTGGGGTTTCTATTCGTTCGGCAATTGCACCGACGCAGGTTTAGGGTTAGAAACTGGGCCAGGTCTCCTGTAATGCGCCTTACCTGCCAGGACGCAGAGCGATTCGACCTTACCTCACCTTCCTTTGATTCATCTGATATCTTCGCTCCCCTCTACTCCAGGTACACCTTCACCATCGTCAACTCGATCCGGCGACTCGGCTACTAGCAGTTCAGGATGCCTTTCCTAGGTGAGTGCAGTGGCGTAAGCGCCAGGGTGAGTTTAGGGTGCAAAAGAGACCAAAACTTCCTGTGCACAGAGGATAACAGCTTTGCGCGTCCTCATGTTGGCCCCAAGGGAGTCGACATTGACAGAACGAGTTAAGCAATTAGGGTGAACAAGGACGGCTTCTGATCATGATGGATGGTGAAATTATGCCTGGCTTTTGAGGGTGTTATGGGCGTTAAGGGTCACCTGCAATACAAGATTTTACTGGGTAGGTGCCAACCTTTTCGAAAGGCTTTCAAGCATTTATACTTACCGCACAATTAGCGCAATGTTTCCTTCCCATCGCCATTGACTGGAGTTGCCAGCGCAAACCGTCAAGTGCTCTGGGGCGCATGAGTACTGATCACTATTATAATCCCTGAGCACCTCCCCATGCCGTACATCGATAAATCGCCCTCCTCCCTCCAGAGCATGCCGAATGGCTATCTATGTTGATGCAAATACGCCGCGGGTCGGGGTCGACCTCACGGTACGAGACCCTCTTACACGTCGCTGTGAGACGATGTCTGCATGCACGTATTTGATTCTGAGCGTCTCCATACATCAGCATGTTCGCTATGGTCCTATAGGACATTGGCGGGCACTCTGCGTACACATGGGCTAAAGGAGCATCTTTACGAATGCAAATCATGATTTAAATTCGGCCGACATGCAGTTAACTTACAATTCCCTAGCGCAAACATACATGGTGTCACTATGCCATACATCTAACTCGATTGGCATTCTTTCATGAAGCTGGCGCGCAGGGCTGAAACGGGAAAACCCTTTAACCTATCAGCCGCTTACTCACATGCCACTGGGTGTTTGGTTCCTTAGCTCCTCCCTCGCCCGGCTCCATCATGACCAGGCCGCATGTCGTGAGACCCTTCGCGCCATGGCATACACGTCAGCACCAGAGCTAGCGGCTCACCATTACCTATCTAATCAGCAACAGCAGCCTGGGGCTCAAGTGCAAGGTGCCACTTTCTGTTTGGGGGGAGGGAGCGACGGCGCCACCACCAGCACGGCCAGAATGACGGTGGATTGCCATGTGCCGTACGGCGGCGGCGACGATGGCCGGGGCCCGCCAGCTATGGCGGGAATCAACATGATGGAGCATCCTATGGGAGGAAATTGCACTGGGCGCATTGGCGCAGGCGGTAGCGACAAAAGTGGCGAGTTGCTTAGCTACGGCAAGCTGATGTGGCAGTTTATGTCGGTCACTGTGGGGGCTTCGATGTTGCCTCTCAACCACGAACAGGTGGACCCCACCACACATCGCTTAATGTTCAGCTGCCAATGGGTGGGACAGCAGGTGCGTGGGGCCGTAGGGTGGAGCGAAGACTTGCGGTACAGCAATAAGCATCCAAAGCCCATCCCAGAAGCGGACGTGACGATGATGGCACAGATTACGCATGGTGCGGAAACTCCCCAGGGGCTGCCGATACAGGAGAGCCTACTCCCTGAACCCGTGCACCTGTGTCCCCTCGTCGTGGGCGTCATATGGTAATCTCAGGAACGTTTTTCCTACAGTTGCCATCTGTCCTCCAGCTTAACGCGCCTTCTGTGCATAGATGTCCCGTATCAGACGCCCCTTGCTTCATTCGGGCCCCGACTTTCATACGCAGTTGGCCGCCGCCTTCGCGGCTTCGCAGCCTGCCCTATCCAACCTCCGCCACCTCACGACCCTGGAGCTTACGTCAGACACTACGTTATTCGCGGCATTGCTGCCCCACCTGGCCCGACTGGGGTCTACGCCCAGCCTTACGGAGCTGAGGTTCACGCGAGCGGAGGCCTCGCGGGGCTCACTTAGCAAGTGGCTGGCTATGGCCGGCGCCGCAAATGCCGGGGCTCGGCGGGGTGGCTTGGGGGAAGAGATAGCGGAGGCGCTAGACGCATTGGGGTCGCTGACGGGGCTAAGGTCACTGGCACTGAATGCAGGTGAGGTCCCGGAACGGAGAAGAGTGGGGCCTAATGCCAGATGGGCTAGGGGTGTCAGGTGCAGTACTTTCAAGGGATATTGACGCTGTTTGCATGCACGAAGGGTTGGCAGACGAGGAGGAAAGCTGCATTTGCGTCGGGAATCTTGGCCGGCGCTTCTTGTAATTCCTGTTCACACACGTACCGTGCGTGAAAGCAAACGCCACGCGAAGCGCTACCCCTAAAGCCAAACATCTGATTGGTAACGCGCAGAACGTAATAGACGGTTGGAATGGAAACACGACGGGTGCGAATGCGAGTAACACGACGGGTGCTGTACGCCGTACATGGGCAGTTACCCCTCTATCTACGCGTACCCCCTCGTGTGGCGTACATCTGACCGTACCGGGCCCGCCTCACGCAAGCCTAGTATAGCCTTGGTCTCCATACCAACTTCATATGCATTTATCGTGCTTGCACCAACTTGCCCCCTCCGCCCGTGGGCAGCTGCCCCTCGCGGCCCTTGGTACGCACTCAAACCGACCAGGGCTCCCCCCGATTCCTTGGATTACGATGCCGTGGCTGCCTATTTTCTTCAATGTTGAGATGGACTGCGGACAACATAGGCGCCCATTCACCGCTTCTTTCCTGACCGTTTTGTGTTCGATGGCTCCAGGGCTTCCTGGACTTCCCTCGACTGTATCGCGCCTTTCGCATCTGGGCTCCCTGGAATTGCATCATAGCGGTCGGGGAGTTGCAATGGTGGAAGATGTTGCCCCGTTGGAGGCCCTTACAGGGCTTACCTCACTCAAGCTCCGGTGAGGTGAACGGGATCAGACTTCAGTCTGCACGCCCTCCCTGACCTCGGTCAGGGTCACATCACGCTGAATATAAAGAGGGAAACAGTGCAAGGATGAACACGCCTTTCTGTGTTGTTAGGGCGTAGTCAATGGACGAGAGATGGCAGTGGTTCGTTGTGAATTGGAGGTTAAGGTGTTGCGTTGGTCTGTTTGGTCCGCACGAATTTTGGGCATACCATTGCGCAGTGCTTTGGTCTGAGACGCCGGCATCAACATCTTGCTTCATTCAAGGAATTCGAGGGCCGCATTCCACATGATCCGTTCTCTTATATGTCCTTTGCGGAATCTGATATCTCCCCGCTCCATTTCATTCATGTGGCCCCCATATTCGTGAGCAAACGTATGGCGTTTTCATCCGCCTGTCAGGTACGTTGCCCTTCGATACACGTGGCAGCTTACCCGGCTCACCGCACTGACCTGCCTCGACCTCACCCTGCGCGCCTTCTATGCTTCTGACGGGGCTGCGAACGGAGACGATGACCTAGACGACCTGGATGATATGGATGCAGCGATGGAGGATGAATGGGCCGGGCCCGTGGCTCAGGCGGCTGCGGCGCCCGCAGGCATGAACAACCAGGACAATATCGGAGCGGCCGTTCCCGCTGTCGCGGCTCTTGCACCTCCAGGGGGCCCTCCCGCCGCGGGTTTCCCACCGCTGGCTGTGGTAGCTGCCACGCCACCTCCGCAGCCGCAGCGTCACTTTGAATTCATTCTTCCACCAGAGCCACCGCCGCAGCCGCTTGTGGTCAGCACCAACGTGGAACCAGCGTCACATGGGATACAGCTGTTCCCGTTCCTGCACGCGCAGCCACATATCGCGACCATCGCAGGGGCGCAAGGCCCGCTCGGAGCGCTGCAGCTGTTTCCGGCTCAAGCGCCGCAGCAGCAGGTGGCGCAGCAACAAACTGTCCAGGCGGTTGTCCCCGCAATGACTCTTGCAATGACCCCGCCAGGCCTTACACACTACCCTCAAGTACATGGCGGATGGCTACAGGCCCCCTTTCCCCTGCTCCATCACGAACGCCCACCTCATCCACATAACCATAACAGTAGTCCTAATCAGGTACAGCAACAAGCGCAACAGCACGGATCTCAGCAACATGGGCAGTCAAGACGGTATTTACAGGCGCCGCCACAAGAACAAGAGTCAAATGGTATTTCAGAGCAGCCCGAGCAGCAGCAGCAACAGCAGCAGTTTTCGCAGCTGCAGCTTCCACATCTGCAACAGTTGCCAACATTTAGCTATTATCAGCAGCATTTCCGGCAAGCGCCATCGGGTGCTACACCATCGAGACCGATTTCAGCCGATTATCTGCTTCATCAGCTTTCACACGGGAGTGTGGCAGCTGCATCCATCGCTGCGCCACCACAACCAACCTCTTCCTTCAACCTCGGCAATGCCTCATTGAGCGTAAGTGGCGCAGCTGGACACCCATTCGCTGTGGCAGCGGCAGCACCGCTGCTATTGCCCATTTTCCCTTCTCCAACCTATAGTTCTTCCTCCAACGAAGCCGCTTGCATGCTGCCTGATTGCCTGCAAACCGCAGCGGGCGCAACAGTGAACAGACAGAATGGAGGCAGCGCCGGCAATGGCACGATGACTTGTTCCAGGGTGGCACAGGACCCTGGGTCCTGGACGGCACGTGCAGCGGGCGCGAGTGCTGTAGATGGCGTATCCGGCCCCCGACCGGTCTGCAGCGAAGGAGTGAACGAGTCTGGGGCCCATAGCGGCGATGGCGGCGGTGGAAAGCACCCCGCCGGGTTTGGATCGTGGATGTTTTGGGACACTGGGCGTGAGAGTGACTCGGATGGTGCCATCACCTTCAGCCTTGCGTCATCAGCAGCTGGTAGCGACTGGATATTTGAGGACGACGGTGGGGGAAAAGAAGGTGGTGGTGGCAGTGGTATTGGCAGCAGCGTAGGCGCCATGGGAGACCGTCTGGTCAGGCGTGGCGGAGCAGACGAAGGACGTGTAATCTATACGAATGTTGTGACCAGCGATAGCGCTGCGGCCGGTGGCGGTGGGAGCGCTAGGGGCAACGAGGTCGTGGGCAGGATTTCGCTCGCCTCATCCCTAGGGACCGGAACCTACGCACAACTCGCCCCAGCGTTCAGAGATCCCTCGGCGCCCAGAGCGGGCCCAGCTCCTGGCAATGGCGATGTTTGTGGAGAAACTGTTGCAACAAGGACGGGCGGCCAGGCCCCAATCAACTTATCTGCTACATCGCCGCTGTCTTCATCTACACGTGATGAAGCAGTAGTCTCAGCTGCGACCGTCTTAGCAGGAATGATGGCTTCTCCGGCATCAAAAGATGTCCCACAGGGCGTTGTTGGCGGGCTTCACATCACACCTGTGTCTGTCATCCAATCTTTGTCTTCTGCTGGGCCGTTGGGAAGCAGCTGGGACTCCAGTGGTAGCAGCCGCGGGTTCAGCGGCAACGGTGTCAGGGTTGTACCTATGGAGCTTGGCGCGTATGATGTTGCACACACGCAAAACGCGTCGTGTCAGGCGTTGGGAGCATCTCTCTCTGGTACTTTGGATGGGGAAACCGTCGTTGGTAACGCAAGAGCGGCGGAAGCCCTACAAATGGTTCAACCAGAGACTGTGGCTGCCGCTCTTCAGGCCCCGATCGCACTGATGGAGCTTCCAATCGAGCCTGCAGGCCCTGTCGCAGCTTCCACCGCCGCTGCCAGCGCAGCTGCCGTGGCGGTGGCGCTGGCAGAGGTCACCGCCGAAGCTGTTGCCGCGGTCGCCGGAGGTGCCCCCGAGCAGCACGTAGACGATGGCCATGGGGACCAGGCCAACCCGGTAAATGCGGTTGGCGTGGAACACGTGGTGCAGGACTTCGGGGTATGGCAACCCGATGGAGCGGATGCTGACGAGGTGAATGACGAAGAGGCTGAGGACGAGGATGATGCCGAAGGCGACGAGGAGCTTGAAGAAGCGGAGTTGGCCCTACATGATGCTGCTGTGAGCCGGGAGCTATGGGGGGTGGTAGCTGCGCTGCCGGGGCTCAAGGCACTCAACGTGAACGCCTGGCACGAGGTGGGGCGGGATTTGAATTTTACACCGGGATTGGGGCAAGGCCATTTGGGGTGGGAATAACTCTGGTGTGGCCCAGGAACTCATGCCCCACGAGCCTGACAAGAAGGCGCAGGAAAGGTTACTACTAAGGCTTCAAGCAATTTATTCGGTTTTGAAGACCGCACGTGCTAGGAGGAAGCAGTTTTAGTTCGCCAGTTGGCCTTAAGGAAGCAATATACCATTTTGTACTGTCGGGTTTACTGTGCAGTGCGGACGGCTTAAGGCCAAGATGTGGCTGCTCATAAAATACAGAGGAGGCTGTGGGGTCAAGCAACGACATGTCCTCGTGTCGGTCGGCCATTTTGGGGGGCCCTGGCAGGGGAGGGGAGGTTTTGCGGAAACATTATGGTCCTAAGTGGACGAGCAGCGAGTTTTGCGTACAGATGATATCTGAGGCGTGCATTGGAGTGTTTGGGGGCACGGTAGTGCTGTAGGAGCCAGCAGCATTTAACTCACTGAGATTCTGTCAACCTCTCGACCTTGCGGTCGTGCATTATCTGTCGAAACATTTCTGTTTGTGGTCATGTCATTTATATGCCATGTTATGGTATCCCAGATGAAGCCCCCATGCAATTTTCCTGCTTTCGGACCACAAGGCCCCCTTGGACGACGAGCGCCTGGGAGAGCTGGCGAAGCTAAGCCTGCCACTAACTGGCCAGCTGCCCGTGTCGGGGCTCACGTCTCTTGGATTGCTGCTGCAGGTGTGTTCGTGCCTGCCTTGGTGGTGGCGCTGTCATTTTACAATTCCATTGAATTATCAGGCGTTAATCGTTAGCTGTTGGCCCTATGTGTCGCGCAGCCATGTCTCAGCAGGTGTCATGTTGCCAGGCCTGAGAATTGAAAGCTTCATTCTGTAGTAAATTAATTTCTCCAAGCTCACGAAAAGAGGGCTTGTGTACCCTTTTAGTTCATTTGTAAAAGATGCCGCCCAGTTCCAGCCTTCCATGCGCCGTTCGATGCGGTGTCCCCTACCCGTGTTACCCGTACTGAACCCCTACCCCTACGCACCCATACCCTAAACCCTACGCGCCCATACCCGTGTTGCACTCCTCTTCCCATCATCGGGCACGATGGCTAACCTTTTCACTTTTCCCGTCATTAAATCCTTTTCCTCAGGCTGCCAGCGCCTCCTCCCGCCTGTCCGCTCTGTCGGATCTCACAAGCCTGAAGGACCTTACATTAGTGGTGGCGCCGCCGAAGGTGATGTGAGCGGATGGACAGCCGCAAAGCAGGGAGGCCTTATACCATTCCCGCTTTGTACCGCACGCCGCTCCTACCGCCTTCACCCTCATCAGTGTACCGTCCCCGTCAGCAGTGGTTGTATACTATGAAGTATTCTTGGAGGGAAGATGCTGACTGGATGTGCCTCTGCATAGCGCTGACGGGTTATGCAGTTGCCGCAATTAGAGTGGCATGCTTGAGCTCGATATCCGGCGTCCCTGAGGGACACGCAAGGGCTAACAATAGCTTTCCTTTGTTGGATAGACGATTAGTCTCCTGCGACTTGGTAGTGACTGTTAAGCGACTGCCAATTACTTAAATGCTGCGCCCACGCTTCTGCCCTCTCTTTTTCCCGGCACCTTTTACAAGGGGGCAGGGAACCGGCGGTCGCCAGCCTCCCCCCGCTGCCGCTTCCGTGCAGCTGAGCATGCTTGACATCGAGTACGACAGCGAGGACGAATATGACGTGTGTCTGAGTAATGCAGGGCCGCCTGTGGCCGGCGTAAGCGATGTCGATTTTGCGAGTGCGGCCCAGGATGACGGCACGATGAATAAGCATTCGGACGAGGGGGCCGCTATGACGGCAGATGCGGATAGATGGCAAGCATGTACGATGGCGCTTGCAAGGTCGATGTGTACGGCTATTGGCAGCTTCGATGTGGACAGCGATGTGGAGATGGAGGAGCCGTCGGGAGCTTTTCCACAAAAACACGTCGATGGCATTGTATGCGCTCTCCGTAGTTCAGGCGTCAGCGGAAATGGTTGCAGCGTTGGTGGCGTCGCTGCCGCTGGCGCCGCCCCTGCTAGTGCCACCACGTTTGCCAGTCCGGGTGATGTCGCTGCAGCGAGCGGTAGTCCGGTTTGTCAACTGGCTGCTCTGACCTCTCTAGAACGACTCCGGTTATACGACGACCCGGGGGCGCTGCCCGTAGACCAGGATGCGGCAAAGGTGCGCGGCTGGTGGGTAAGCGAATGTACGGTACATGTGTTTGGAGGTATATGGGGGTACGGTGGCCTGCCTGCTTGTGGCGGAGCTCAAAGCCGTCCTCCAGCATAGAGCGGACAACTCCGTAACAGCCCACATCCAGGGTATACGCTGGGGATTAGCGTAGCAACCCGAGCTGCGACTGGTCCCTCATGTCGCCCATCAAACATCACTCCTGTTCCAACCTTTTCTCCTGTCCCACAGCTGCTCTCGCGCGCATGGTCCCGTATGAACGACATCTACATCCTGGGGTCAATCACGTTGCAGCGCTCCGCGGGTCTCACATTCAGCCGCCTGGCACATCTGGACCTGTTCAACCAGGTGCGCTCAATATGCAAAAATAAGTGGAAGTATAAGATTGCATGGGGCCCGGAGGAGAGTTAGGCAGGACTGTCACTAGGCTTCGTGGTGCTCTTAGGGCGGTTGTTGCACTCCTTGATGTCCTCATTCAAAATTCCCTTCCGTCGGTCCCGTTCCAACACGGTCAACATAACCGTATTTTTCTGCCTACCCGAATAGCACGATGCCTTGTGCCGGCCTGCCCGCAGACATCCACTGTCCCGTACAGACTGCAGCTGCATCGTCTCCCGCCCTCCATGCGAGCGTTGGGAGTGCAGAACGCCGTGTTAGAGGGAGCCAGCCGGGCGAGTCAGCTGCAGGTGGGGTGTATGTAAGACGAAGACGAATCTGGATAATGAGAGAGTGAGGGAGGGAGGCGGGGATGGAAGTGGCCTTAATTTATGTGTAAATCTGTACAAGACGCCAGATGCCGGTAGTTTAAGAGAACATTGTGAAGAACGTTCCTTTGGCCCTTGAGGCTGACCTCATCGCACTAGCGGCTGTTGTGCTTGCAGCCTGGCTGGGCATGCTCGGTGGTCAATGGCTACTAGTCAATATGGATAAACGGAAATTCCATTCGAGTCTGATAAAAGACCATTTATAGATGACGTTTTTTAATTAATATATAATATATAATAATTAATTAGGAATCTATCTATTGGATTAAAATGGACGTTTACCGTTGACTCTTGCGTTGACTCTTGCTCGCATGCCAAGGAAATAAAGTCTGATTACTAGGAGCATGGGCGTGTTGGTCTTTTCCTACTAGTTACCAGGATAGGAAAGCCTCCGTAGATCCTAGGCTCTCATCGCCGTAACACCCATGTGGTTATAAAATGAAACCAGCACTGTTACATATTGCTTCTGCGCTTATGCACCATGCTAAAAGACTTTGCTATCGATATAGGGGCTAATAGCATTAATGGTTCCGGTAGTTTTACTAGAACGAACGAAGAAATAGCTTTTCCTTTAAAATCAAAGAAATTATTATGGCATCCTGGCCAAACCCAATTTCTGCGCCATTCCTCTTGCATAACATGTCTAAAACCTGTAGACAACGGGGCGAAGTAAAACGGGTAGTAGTTCCGACTTGCCAATCAGTTTCCCTAAGAAATAGCTTTTCCTTTAAAATCAAAGAAATTATTATGGCATCCTGGCCAAACCCAATTTCTGCGCCATTCCTCTTGCATAACATGTCTAAAACCTGTAGACAACGGGGCGAAGTAAAACGGGTAGTAGTTCCGACTTGCCAATCAGTTTCTGGATCTGGGATAGAAGCTATGGATCAGCTAAATTTTCTGGAACATTTCACCAGAAGCCTTTCCTTCAGCTGATTCTATCTTTCAGACACGTCCATGCAAGGTATTTGCATTTTGCCTGGATGTTGGTTCGAGTGGGCAGGGTTTTACGTTAATCGGGTTGGCCTCATAATACACATAGTCCAGAGTCGAAAGGTTCAGGTGGGATAACATCAATCGTGTTTGCAGCGAGCAGAAACCATATGCGGGCCCAGATTTGGGCCCTTGTTGGGCCCAAATCATGTTACGACTGGACCGGACCTTTGTATCGCCGCCTGTCACCTCGGCAATATCCTCCTCGCCAGCCATATACCCGACTCCCGCATTCCTGGAGCTCCGCAGTCTGTCCTGGAGGGCTTGTCATTATACGCTACAGTACACTGGCCGACGCGGGCGAATGGCGGCACGGATATGTACGACTGGATCGCAGGTTGCAGCAGGCTGGCCAGGTGCGTGAACCGGGGTCGTCAGAGGAGGGGTGCGGATTGTATTGTTGTTCAGAAGGACAAAGGCCATAGGGAGATTGCACATATATTCAATAAACGGTACATCCACATTACGAGCATAAGAACTGCTCTGTAAGCAACACTTGCAGGGTCAGATTTTCATTCTCCCGTACATAAAATAGCTCCGTTTTTTCTGCCCACTTGGCTTCTTGGTAGCTGTTGCTCCAAGCAGCTGTTGCCGCTTTCTTCCCCTCTAGGGCATGATTTCTACTGCATGATTGCGTGCACTTCCACCACAGCGCTGATCGTTCCGCGCTTCTATTGCACCATAATGACCCTTTCGTTACTCTCGTCGCTTAGCAGCCCTCCCCTCCTTTTCTCCCCTTCCGGCTCTGTTAAGCTCCGGTCCGGCCCGGCTACTTTCCCGTTGTAGAGCGGGGCGTTTAGCTTCTCGCCTGCGCCTGTCAGATTTTCGTCCCCCCTCACCCTTAACCACATGTAATGTCGTTACCTCACTGGTGCAGCTCCAGCGCCTCTCTCCCCCAAGGAGCAACGCACACAGCTAGCCCGGAGCGGCTAGTACCACGCCTTCTTCCCGTTATCCCGTGTCTTTCTGCCCATTCTTGTTGGATTCACGCCTCATGCAAAGTCCGCCGAGCGCACCCTCTTAATTTGTGTCCTGGACTTGTCTTGGTCTTGCCGCTGGCTAGCCTGACGATCGAGTACGACATGCGTACCTTCGCCAACATCATGAATGGTACCGTGGCGACGGCCGGCACTGGCGCAGCTGCCAGTGGCTCTGCAATCGTACCCGAGCGCTTCTGGCGCGCAGGCGCCGGAGTTTCCGGCTCTGCCGCTGCGGCAACTGGCGATGGCGCTGTTGGGGCGTCCCCGCAGCCTCGGCTGGAGTCCCATGTCTTAGATGCGGCGGGATTGTCTCGTCCATTAGCCCACACTCCGCTGCGTCGGCTGGCGAGTTTACCGGCGTTGGCAACCCTTGGGGTGTTCTTTGCGGACAGCCACCAGGTGGGCGTATATACGCCGAAAGGAGGGTTGAGGAGGAGGACATGCGAAGACGAGATCGGCCAAGAGTAAACGGGGATGCGCGAGACGGCGGGGTGGATGCTCGTAAGATTACGATGCCTTCCATGTGTATGCGTGTCTAAGCCTTGGGAGCGGGGTTTGTGGATAACAGCACAACAAGTCACATTGTGGCCCTCATGTTTTCTTTTCTGTTTCTGAAGCCTTAGGCCGAACCCGGTATACGCTGGCACAGACAGTAACATCTCGCATTTGGTGTCGATTCGTACATTGTACCCCAAAGCATCTTTCCATCTAGGAGCCCCGCATGCAACTTAACCAGAGTACGTTATACAAAAAGAATACTCCAGTGAGGCAAACATGCGCCTCCTGCCTGGGTTAGGGCGGAGCTGGGGTCAGACTATAACGGTTGTCAGTTGGCGTCA
Organism: Volvox reticuliferus; assembly: GCA_019650235.1. Taxonomy (NCBI): domain Eukaryota; kingdom Viridiplantae; phylum Chlorophyta; class Chlorophyceae; order Chlamydomonadales; family Volvocaceae; genus Volvox; species Volvox reticuliferus. Next base: position 1,966,817 of record BNCP01000020.1, read on the forward strand.
GCTGCTGCCCGCCTCCATAACTCTGTCGACGACGACATACCACTCGGTCCGGGACTAGCTTGTGAAGCGACGATATGATTAATAACAAGCATTTTTGTAGTCCTTCGTGGACTAGTCCTCCCCAAACATCCACGGTTTTCTTGTTGTGCTGTTTTGCCAGCAGCTGCCCCGCCGGATGCCAACCAGACGTCTCACCGATTTCTGGTCCTGATTTTCACCTTTTTATCCGTTGTGCCGGCCGCTCTCATTCTGGTGTTAACTGGATTCAAACATTAGCTTTTCCTCTTCATGTATTGTACCTCAGGAGCTGCTGGCAGGGGTGTTGGACCAGCGGCTGGTGGATGACGTTGCAGGTGACGGGGCTGACGGTACGGGAAAGGTGGAACGCAAATGAAGAGGTGGAGAGTGTGGCCGTACTAATGCTAGCCGCCGGTGGCAAGTCGCGTTACCCTGTCGCGTCCCCGAGTGTAAACTATTTGTGTGTAGGATAGGGGGTTTTGCTTCACCCGTGGCCACTACCTGGCAGTCCCTACCTTCCCCAGTATTTCGGGGCACCCTGATCCTAATAACTATTTGTTTATTTGATGGACCAATGCCGGATACCCATGCGCACGCCTGTCCACAAGGCGTGGGTGTTTTCCTCTCGAGAAGCCGATTGCAGGTGTAGGTGGCTGCGTGGGTGAGACCCATAGTTTCCATCGCGTAGGTATTGTCCAAATCATTATGAAAACCATGAACAGGCCACGTTTCCCGCAGCTAACCTTGTGAGCTTCCCCTTTACGTGCCTTATAGAACGTAATTCAGTGGTAAAGCACCGATGATGCTAGGCAGACCGTGTTTGCACGGTGTGCAAGGGAAGTCCAGATAGTAACCATAGGACGCATGGGAACTTGTCTTGTAACTTCGGTTCCATTCTTCACACGGTGCCTCAGAGCTGACCTTTTTGGAGGAGCTTGAAATTTGGAATGTGTACGGCACAGACTGGAACCTGGACCACACGGACTTCTCCCCGTTTGCTCGGCTGTCACGGCTGAGGTGGGGACGACTGGTGTGAATGGTCAATGGCGCAATCGTAATATGCGGTCTCCTAAGGACAGATTGGGGGACTTTCGCAAGCCATATGTCCTCATTCGATTCTATTGCGCCCGTGCTTACATGGTTGTATTGTTTGTTATACTACTTGTAATGTTACCGATGGGTTCGACGGTTTGCAAAAGGAACTCGGGGTGTGTGTGAAGGGCAGCAGACCATTTGGAACACGGAATCATTTTGTGTGAAGTGCGTCTTTTTGCAAGTTGATCTGCAAGATCCTGAACAGCCCAACAGCCCAACCGCGACGTTTGTATGCAGCGCCGTGGCATCCCCTCCTGGATAGCTTTGCCGTCCTATAATGTTGAAGACGGTCCGGCGTCTGGGCGGCTTATTTGGCTACAGGCGCGTGATCAGTGACCCTAAGCCTCTTTAACCTCAGGGGTGTACCGCCATGCTGCTCGCCCGTCAATCACAGCGTTTTCACCTCCAGTTGCTTCATTGATCGTGGGTCTAGCCTCATCCATACTCCATCGCTCGCGTACAGATACCGCGTGGTTCTCCAGCATCCCGTGATCCACCTATGGTATGGTTCCCTTGCAGGTCTCTTAAGATGGAAGCCCTGCCACCCTATATGGCCTTCCGTATCCACCGTGTCATGCAGGAAGGTGTACCATATTGCAAGGTGAATGGGTGGAGGGACATTCAGGGGGCCGACCGTGGGTTGCGTGCAGCCGTGATATCTTCTATGCGGACGTCTTGTTTGACGCGCGTTGGGCAAGAGTATTTCCCCTTCCTAGGGGCTTTCTATCCGCTTCCTTTCTTGCCCTTCGCCTCCTTGTTGTGTTCTCCGCAGCATTCCAACCCCGTTATCATTTTTTCTAACTCGGCCCCGTTCCTCGGACCCTAATGCCACCCTCTCCGGGAATGAAGCTGCGGTTGGTGGCGGACAACGAGATGCCCCCTGTGATACCCGCCGTAGCCGCCGCTGGTGGACTGGCGCTGCAGGACGTACAGCAGCAGGAGGCGGCAGTTGCCGCAGCAGCTGCGGCGGCGGGAGGGAGCCCGGCAGTCGCAGGAGGTGAAGGCGAGGGCGGGGTTGACCCCATAGGGCTAGGGGGGCCGGGTCTGGAGTTTGATCTACTCGGGCCCTTGGAGATCGGCTTTGGCGGATACCAGCAGCAAAATCAAGGGCAAGCGCAGCAACAACCGCAACCGCTTCAACAACAGCAGGAGCACTTGCAACAGGAACTGCAGCAAATGCGCCAGGATCGTGAAACCCAGTGGCACCAACAGCATCTGGTGCAGCAACTATCGTGGTTACAGCAGCAGCAGCAGCAGCAACTGCAGGAAAGCACTAGGCGGGAAGGGGTGGAGCATATCCACACGGAAGAGACGGCAGCCACGGGACTAGGATTTGCATCGGAATCTCTGCATCCAGGTCTCCGCAGGCAGCGCCAAAGCTTGGATTCGGTTTAGCATTGGCCAGGGAAGGTCTGCCTACCACGGAATTTCCTTCCACCTGTGCTGGCTGGAGCGGTGGCACGACGCCTGATGCGGGAATGCGGTCTATAGGCGAGGCCGCAAACAAATCACACAAGAAAGCAGGATCGTGCGCTTTAGCTCACACGAGCGTTTATACCGGCTCACATGGGGCCAAGAAGCCATGTCGGAATCCACATTTTATGTAAGGTTCTACATTGTCAGGCTGAAACCCCAAGCAGCAGCCCTCCGATATTACGAGCACAAATGGCGTCGCATGGGGCAGTATCATCGCCTTCAAGGAAACGGAGAAGAGTGCCCGATGAAGCAAGCGAGCATCGGGCAATAGACAAACACATAGAGCCTGAGGTTTGGTCGCCTGGGGATTTACGCCTGTGACGCCTGTGACTGCTAAGTGTGTTACTAAGTGTCGCACTGCGGGATACCTGACATGCTTAAAATTTTGCTTCAGTTGCACGGATTACAGTAAGGGGCGCACGGCAGTTATTGTGTGATCGAATTGTGACACGTTCTCGGATTTTGTTTTATGGATGGAAGGCTTCGGGTCACAAGGTTCACGTTTATTCAATTGTATTGTAACAACTTCACGGTGTCCCATAGACGTACTGTGTGCTAAAATAATGTAAGGTTGGGATTGCAACCGAGTTGACCCAAAACGTGTGATGTTGTTAGAGATGTTGAGGGAGCTTTCGGTACTTCTTCCAGGGGAATGGATTCACCTGTCCGGTGTGAGTTGCATCACCTACAGGACTGGAGAGGCGGTTACTAAAGTTGCTCTAGGCGTTTAGCATCGGGCAATCCCCGCACCACTTGGTAAGAAACGTACGAGAGATGTCGAGAATTATCAGAGAGAGTCTATTGTGCTCAGTTTCTCGTACTTATGCAAGTTGCACATTGCTAATACACATGACACATTCAGTGTCACATCCATGCCTGCAGTTGAGAATGAGCGACACACGGTGATATACCAGGGGAATGAGGAAGAAGTAATCCGGCCGAGGGCCGGGCGCTTTTCTTTCTAACCTGCGACGCCCTCGACCATATCTTCACACGTTTTGCCAGTGTAATGCGGTCCCTGCGGCCACCCGCAGACCCAACGCACAAAAATAACTAAATACCGCAGCTGCTGCAACCATCAACATGCAAACGAAATGAAGAGGATGTAACAAACATGGGCATCGCCCCTTGAATCTTGCAGGATCTCGCAGACAAACAGTGCGTAACATCAACAATTCATCCGCACCAAGCCTCCACACGACTTGGAGGCTTGTGTGGAGCCAAACGTTCAACAATAACTCCCGGCATCGGGGTGAATCACACAGCATTGGCTATACGGGTCGAGGTGCATCGCTACTAATATGGCCAAGGAATAGGCCAACAACAGATGTCGTCACGAAGGGTTTAAGAGCTGTGAAGAGCTCTAAGGGTTTCCAGCTGGAGCCAGCTTCTGCACATCGCAATTATCAAGTGGCACGGCTTAGAAGTGTCCCTTCCATCTCATCCCCAACTTAGCTACGGTATGAATTTATGAAAGCGACCATGAAAGCGACCATTTTCCTCGACATATGTGTAGATAATCTCGTTCCTCTAACCATGCGTAAATGTCCAATCCAGTCGTGCAGCCCTTAACGTTTGTACGGAAGGGCATGATCAACGCCTTCGCAACGTCCCATGCAAGCTAGTCAGCAACGCAGCACATTTTCCACAATACGCCGATATGCCACCAACACGTCGGCTACCTGCGCCAACACGTGCACTCCTACAACACACGCACTCCTAGGTGTGTCGTACAAGGCAAAGGCCTAATGCGCCCATGTGGTGGCCACATCCTCGGGTGTCGGCTCTGCCGTCGCCATTGCTGCGAGTCCCTCCCTCGACCGGGACCTCGACCCTTCCACATTGCAGGTTCCCCATGCCAATTGAATCACGCTCTGGAGCAGCCATCCGCCAACATTAGCTAAAACGCCCCCGTTGGCGCTGCTGCCGCTGTGAGCAGTGCGGTCTTGGTTGTTATTCCATGGGACTGCCGCCGGCTTGCTGATTCGCAGCTCCGAAGCCAACGCTCGCAACAATTCTTCATCGAACTGGATCGTAGTGTCCATGCTGCGTTGAAGCCTCCCTACCAGACCAAGCAGCGTGTCCACCGTTGACAGCTGTGAAACGAGTGTTCCTAATGTTTCAGGACCTAAGGCTACCACGCCGAAGTCACCACCAACACCGCCTCCACCGGCAGAGTCGCCGCCGTTGCCGGCGGTGACAGCATGCGTTGTAACCGCTGTCGCCGCCGCCTCACGCGCCCACCCCTCTGCGGAGGCCGCCCAGCTGAGCCCTATTAATATCAGCAGCGGTGTGCGGCAGAGACAGCAGCGCCGCACGCCGCCGAATGAGCCGCAGTCGTGGGCTGAGGGCCCAACAGCGGACCTGATGCCCATGGAGCCGCCGTCGTTGCCGCCACGGAATCCCCACGGCATCTGCGGCCCCATCGTGGCAGACCCAACAGCAGCAGCTCCCGAGGCTGGAGCAACGACTGCTCCAGCGCCACTGTGGACAACACGCAGGGTGCTCTTGCGTCCAGGGCCCCGGTGAAGGGCAGCGGTGCGGATGGAGCCCAGAAGCCCGCTGCCGCCACGAGGGCCGGCCAACACAGTCGCACAGCTGTATCCGCAGCACCGTTGGTCGTTGTGTACGGTGGTGGCTCCAGGGGTTGCGAGAGGTCCATTCGGTCATATGGATTGCCCTGCTAGGTTCGGGAGTTTAAGTCAGACGGGAGTTATGCCGTTATGCGATTGGAACATTATCTCCTACGGACGTAACGGGCAGGCAAGCCCTTCGACAAATTGCTCGAAGGTGCACCCGAGATCCCATACATAGTGGGCTATGCAGGAATGGACACCGCCTTTCCTTTGATAGGGCCCGGTACATTTGCCCCCCTTCCCTAGCAACCTGTCCTTTCAATTTTACTCCTTTCCGTTCCTTGCCGCCCATCCCCACCTGAACAGCTGCTCTTCGTTCCCGGCCTCACAGTAGCAAATGCACACTTCAGTTCCGGGCTCTAGGTCACGAACCGATCGGAACTGGAACCAGCCGCCCGAAGCTGGATCTGAATCCCTCCGTCCCCGCAGGGACTCCCTCTCGCCCATCTGTGGTGCCTGGGCCCTACGAAGGCACCTAAAAACGTCAGTTGCCCCTCCGTCTACATGCTGCTCAGCCGACCGTGGCTGTGCCTGTGGCTGTTGTGGCTGATCCCAGAAGGGGAAGGCGGTCGCCTGCCACAGGGGTTGGTGGTTCGCTAGGTCTGCGTATGGCACAAGAGGGTGCTGGACCGCTGCTGCACGTAGTGCGGGACCTGGATGAAGAGGTGGTGTGTGGATGCGCAAAGGGAGAGGTAGCAAAGGAACAAGCGGTAAGGGCCGATAGATTGTGCGGATGCCACCATGTCATGACCCAGCAGATGCGATGCTGATCGGAGGCTCGACAGGGTCTCGCTTGACTGATTCAACAGCGGTGTGTGAGGGATACGAGAATACGGAGGTGAAGGAAGCATGTCCGAGTGCGTAACTGGGAAACTGCAAAGGCTTCTAAATCTGATAACCAACCCAACATTTGGACGCTTCGATCGCAAAATGAAGTCGTTGACGCACCAGCCTTGGCACAAATCACAAAGGACATATAAGCCTGAGCTCACCCCGGCACGACGTCTTACGAATGGTCCACGACGAACGTGTTTGCAAACCGCCACCCGTCTACCCCTCCCGTCAGACGGGCCCCTTCTACCCACCGGTGCAGTCCTAGCGTCACCGTGAGGCCGTGAGGCTCTAACCACCTCGCCCCCCGACATGAGCGGCAAGACCGCAAAATCAGTTAACCGCCCCCCGGTGGCCGCTGCCAGATCGGCGAGGTCATGGGGCAGCCGAGACATCGCTGCAGAGGCAGGGTTGGTGGTTTCGCTAGCACCGCCACCAAGGCTGCAGGCTGTGACGGCCCCGCCGCCAGCCCCACAGGGCATTCCCGCAGGCGCCACGCGGGAGCTACGCTGTGACGAGGCGGCTATGGACGCGGCTATGGACGCGGCCTGGCGGCCTGTACCCTGCGGACTTCCTAAGTACTGATGACAGTTCAGCGGGTCGACGAGGCCTGATGCTGCTGTTGCCGCTGCGGCGGGTGTCCCTTCGTTTTGGCCGTCTTCGATACACGAGTACACGGTGGTCATCTGCGAAGACGGCATGGCGGGGACGAAGGAAAGGGGCTGCTATTAAAGTACACCCCAATGCTCGTTCCAAACAATACCATGCCAATAACATGTAAATCGGCCCACTGGGCCCCGGCCACCTCCGATGGCCGAGTAATCCACAAGTTCATCTGGGACCGAAAGCACGATGCACACCTGCCACAACTACCAGACTGCGATTCCATCCCCTAAGATGGCTCTTAGAGTAAGGTCACCATGATTGCTGGTTAGTAGTTACAAGTTTTGATCCGGACTGCCTATGGCTTATTTCTTGACGAGAAATGGAGAAGTAAAGGACCTGCGGTGGCCTCAGTGAGGATATGAGTTGCAGGGACAGCACAGTACCTTCCAGCCTGAAACATGTTTGTCCGCCGTCAAGTGCATGACAGACAGGCCCCACAGCCCGTCCACCACTCCCGGCTGCCGCAAAGCATGAATGGTCAATAGTACCTACCTCCAGCAGTAGTGGCCGGGAGCCGGAGCAGCAGGCGTGAAGGGTGAGCCGTTGGCTTAAGCCTGTGGGAAAGGAAGAGGAGTGGATGGGAAGAGAAGAGTTGTGTAATTGCAGAGCAATCAGTCGCAGAACATTACATGTTGGAAGATGAACTGGGGCAGGCTATTTCATCAGGCCATCAGTGAGGTGTTAGTGAGGCATCAGTCTACGTCTTGAGTTATTTGCGCGTCATGACATAGGCAACCGCGTGCCTAAGCGGGAAGGGGTAACTGGTTGGGGCTGGGTTGGGATTGTGTGAAATAATCTGGAGGTAGTGGGTGGGTAAAGAGGAATGTTGGGGAAATGGAGGTACTGAGGAACTGTGCGCTGCGCGTTGTGTATGTGTGTGTTTCTCGATATATGTAGTTTACTTATTTTTACGTATTTCGCTCCCCTACCTCCCGTACCTATCTACCCCCACACTCTCTAACCCTCCAGGCGAGCCCAAGTTCGCCATGCCTTGATAGTGTTCTAAACGAGGAAGCACATCAGCCTTCCCGTACATGACAGTTTAGGCCCCAAACCGACGGGCACGAACATGAGTGTTTGCATCTGTAGATCGTACCTAAGGCTCATCCTTCAATGTCACGGCCTTAACTGTTATTACGCCGAACGTGTGTTCACGAATCGTGTTGCACTGTGAACAGCTTCGCGTTAAATGAAGAAGGAAATTCTATTATTTCGGACATCTTAATCGACTCACTCGTCGGAGCTGGAAAACCTATGTAGGCAGCCCGAACTGAACGCATGTTGGCAACAGTAAATTACCCTTTATAAACTTGTCAAAAATTACGTTTCTTGTAGGTAATTACGCCTAAGCGGCGGTAGGCCTGCTTTCAGCTAATGTTACTTCTTTGTTGCTTCACCCGAGGTACAGCGGAACCGCAGTATTTACAGTCCCAGCAGCAAGATGCCCACCTGGAAATCACTCCGGAGACAACTTCTATTACGGCTGGGCGTGGGACTCCGGTGGCGCCGCTACCGTCACTTATTCCAAGCCTCCGCGTCATCGCAAATGGAGCAAATGACTGTTTGGAAGAGGACAGACGCAGCAGCCCTGCTACGTCACGGAATTTACTTATTCTGCCAGTCGGCGCTCCTATATCCGTGGAAGTTGGCACGCTCGAGGAGTTGCTGCCATGCAAGTACTATCGCCGCAGCTGGGCTTGCAGATCGCCACGTAAGCTAGCGCATGCAATATAATTGGGCGGAGCGCAGGTGTACGGGCTGCTAGGTTCGTTAGTTGTTCGGTGCTCGACTGCGCAAGGCCCTTGAGCTCCCAGGGCCACCCCAGCGGGCAGGATATGGCAGTCTGGATGTTATTGGGACCCGCCTACTTCTGCGCGAAGTGCGAGCTGCCGCGGCTTCAACTCCGTCAGGCTCTGAAACCCAGGCATATAAGGCGCCAGGACGCCCAGCCTTAAGTAGCACGACCTGGACGGCGTAGGAAGGCAGGCAGCAGGCGGCCAGGGCGACCTGCCCGCGTGTGGCATGAGGTGCCTCGCTCTACAGCACCGTGTCGAAACGCATTGTGTCGAAGCGTGTTTACCAGCAGGCTGTAAACAAAGTCAACTTATTCCGTCTGAGGCTGCAGTCCTTAACGCTGCAATGATCACTACCTCACAATCCGTCACTTCTCTCCATTCCCAGGTCGATGTGTTATGCATGAGGACCGAATTATGTTATATCGCATGCCAGTTTAGGCGTGGAAAGCAAGGTGGAAATTCACCCTGCCTCAGCCTGGCAAACTGTGGACTGCAGCCTTAGTCCGCTCTCAGCCTTTCCGTTACCTCGCAGGCTTTGGGCTCCCTCCAGCGACGGAACCTACTTTGTGGTGCAGGCCTCGGGTGGCCCGCGGCGGTACGTGTTGCGGCCGGGCGCCTCCATTCCCGCCGCCCTGGGTGACCGCCAGGCTAACAGCCTGCAGCGGGTCCAGGCGTCCAAGGTGCGTGCGTGTATGTGAGGGCCTATGCTTCATGATATAGGGCGGGGGAGCCGGCACGGGTAATGAGGATGAATGGCAGCTAGGGGTCAGCCTTGCATGGCGTTGGCTGTGCATGGTCAGGTCAAATCGGGTAAGGCTTGGGAGGCAAGGCCTTGGCCAGAACAGCAGGGTTGTATTGGCGGCATCGACCGGTTGCGTTCTGTGCCTTGAGCGACGTCCAGACATCATGCACACAATCGCCCTGGCCTTTTGCCTTGGTGCGGTGGATGTCGGCTGTCCACCTGATGCATTCCATGCTATTCGCAGCCGTAGCCCTCTTGGCGCCGGCCGTCCTCGAACGCTATGACCGAATGGGCCCCAGGCTACCCATATCCTCTCGTGGCGTTCTCTTGGCATGGCATTGTTTGGAACGAGCATTGGGGTGTACTTTAATAGCAGCCCCTTTCCTTCGTCCCCGCCATGCCGTCTTCGCAGATGACCACCGTGTACTCGTGTATCGAAGACGGCCAAAACGAAGGGACACCCGCCGCAGCGGCAACAGCAGCATCAGGCCTCGTCGACCCGCTGAACTGTCATCAGTACATAGGAAGTCCGCAGGGTACAGGCCGCCAGGCCGCGTCCATAGCCGCGTCCATAGCCGCCTCGTCACAGCGTAGCTCCCGCGTGGCGCCTGCGGGAATGCCCAGTGGGGCTGGCGGCGGGGCCGTCACAGCCTGCAGCCTTGGTGGCGGTGCTAGCGAAACCACCAACCCTGCCTCTGCAGCGATGTCTCGGCTGCCCCATGACCTCGCCGATCTGGCAGCGGCCACCGGGGGGCGGTTAACTGATTTTGCGGTCTTGCCGCTCATGTCGGGGGGCGAGGTGGTTGGAGCCGTGACGCTAGGACTGCACCGGTAGGTAGAAGGGGCCCGTCTGACGGGAGGGGTAGACGGGTGGTTTGGGAGGCTGGGCTGCCAAGGCCGTTGGCGTTTGGGCGCGATGCGCTGCTGGGATGGGTTTGGGGCATTGAAGCAATACATCTTAGGGCATTATGGGGTTGTGGTAAAGGAAGATTGTGCTGGGGTGTGCTTGGCAGCTGTCGGTAAAGGGAAGGCTGATGCCGGTGGCAGGTCATGGGATCGACGCGTGGTGAACAGCGACCGGGCGCCCGGCAGACGATCCAAAACGCCCGCAATGTCAGTGGGTGGCAGCGATCGCAGTGGCAGCAGCAATGGCGGCATCCAGATCAGCCTGTTTGCCGTCAAAATAGCGTGTGGAACTGGCTGTTGGCAACCATCTAGGCTCTTCGGCCAGAAGAACGGCGCCTCCGAAGAATATCATACTGCTTCACTGATAGTGATACATCAGAGCTAAAGATTTGTTCTCTTGTGGCGTGCGGGATTAAGTTTGTACGTCAATGGTTCAGCCTTACAAACCTTGGGATCCGCCAACCGCCCTTCCGCGGTAGCCATATCGGGGGATATTCGCCTCCCTCCGCCTCTCTCCGCCTCTCTCCGCCTTCCTCTGACTGCCAGCCGGGAAGTGATATGGGCTTCTGTTTATCCTCCCGTATCCCCTTCAAGCACTCCACTCATACAAGACATCCCCAATCTCCCTCCCATGGCTTCCTCACGTACAGGGCTCAAAGTCCACCACAGCGACGCTCCAACAGTCGGAAGGGCTCCGACAATACGTCCCTCCGCGATTCGGCTGCAAATAGCACTGTCCCTGCCGCCACCACTGTAACCAACAACATGATCGCAACCGCCGGTGGTGGTGATGGTGATGGTGATGATGATGGGGTCGCTTCTGCAGTCACTGTTGCTTTCGCGGGTGTTCAGCGCTCTCCACCGTCACTTACGGACCGCAGCCCTGACCTGGGATAAGGACAAGGACCGGGACGACGAGGACGGCCCTTTGCCCGCCAGCCGCGCTGCTAGTGCCACCGCAGGCGGCCAGAAACAAGGCAGCTGCCGGATCGTCTGTACGACTGCGCCTGCTGCCCCACCTGTCAGAACCTTGTCAATTGCCTCATCGGGACAACTAAGAGCCTCATATACCAGCGCTTCCGGCTGCAGGTACGATCCATTACGGATTCGCACGACCTCATCATGTGCTTGGTACCTGGGAAGTTGGGGTTCTACGCAAAGATGGGGTGCAGAGTCCGCACGTCAGCACGGATCCCCACAATCGTGAAGTGGTAATAACTGCAGTAGTAGTAGCCGCAATGATATTACTAGTCGTAGTAGTACGTAGTAGCCGCACAGGTCCCCGCAGTCCTTATTTTCCGTGTTATGTGTAATATGCTAGCTTCCGTATAAGAAGTGGTGAACTACAATAACTTAGCGCGCAACGTGGCGTGCCATGGATGTCATGCTGGTTTCCACTGGCCCTCAGGCCCAATGCCTAGTGGCACTGATCCATAGCAGCGGCACCACCGCCGCGTTTTTTAAGCAGCAACGCACACCGCGGGGCTCCACCGCCCGCGCGGGAGGCGTGGCGGGAGCCGCGGCATCTACCATGGCGGTGCAGGGTCGCGCACAGTCGCAGAGGGACATGGCTTTGCAGCAGAGACCGGCGACAATCAATGCGGCGGCCGCCGCCGCAGCGGCAGGTGGGGGAGGGGTTGGCGTCGGTAACCCCGCCGTCGTGGCCAGCGCGGGTCATTGTGGACCCGGCGCGGGAGCCGCGCTGCCGGCAGCTGCGGCGCTGTTGCAAGCCAACCTGAGTAACACTTCTGGTGGGGCCGGCGGCGGGGGGGGTGGGGTCGGCGGCGTGTCCTCCAACCTGCATGGCTTATCCGCGAGCCGCAAGACGCGCAGCCAGTCGCAGATGCGCACAACGCGGAGTGTTCCTCTGCAGGTGAGTGCCCTTTACTCGGGGTTCCACCAGGGAATGGGATGAGGACGGTAAAAAGATGGGGACGCAAGCAAGAACCAACAAGCGGACAGACAAAGACTATGCTTGACGTTGCCCGCCTCCATAACTCTGTCGACAACGATATACCACTCGGTCCGGGACTAGCTTGTGAAGCGACGATATGATTAATAACAAGCATTTTTGTAGTCCTTCGTGGACTAGTCCTCCCCAAACATCCACGGTTTTCTTGTTGTGCTGTTTTGCCAGCAGCTGCCCCGCCGGATGCCAACCAGACGTCTCACCGATTTCTGGTCCTGATTTTCACCTTTTTATCCGTTGTGCCGGCCGCTCTCATTCTGGTGTTAACTGGATTCAAACATTAGCTTTTCCTCTTCATGTATTGTACCTCAGGAGCTGCTGGCAGGGGTGTTGGACCAGCGGCTGGTGGATGACGTTGCAGGTGACGGGGCTGACGGTACGGGAAAGGTGGAACGCAAATGAAGAGGTGGAGAGTGTGGCCGTACTAATGCTAGCCGCCGGTGGCAAGTCGCGTTACCCTGTCGCGTCCCCGAGTGTAAACTATTTGTGTGTAGGATAGGGGGTTTTGCTTCACCCGTGGCCACTACCTGGCAGTCCCTACCTTCCCCAGTATTTCGGGGCACCCTGATCCTAATAACTATTTGTTTATTTGATGGACCAATGCCGGATACCCATGCGCACGCCTGTCCACAAGGCGTGGGTGTTTTCCTCTCGAGAAGCCGATAGCAGGTGTAGGTGGCTGCGTGGGTGAGACCCATAGTTTCCATCGCGTAGGTATTGTCCAAATCATTATGAAAACCATGAACAGGCCACGTTTCCCGCAGCTAACCTTGTGAGCTTCCCCTTTACGTGCCTTATAGAACGTAATTCAGTGGTAAAGCACCGATGATGCTAGGCAGACCGTGTTTGCACGGTGTGCAAGGGAAGTCCAGATAGTAACCATAGGACGCATGGGAACTTGTCTTGTAACTTCGGTTCCATTCTTCACACGGTAACTCCACTCCTCAGAGCTGACCTTTTTGGAGGAGCTTGAAATTTGGAATGTGTACGGCACAGACTGGAACCTGGACCACACGGACTTCTCCCCGTTTGCTCGGCTGTCACGGCTGAGGTGGGGACGACTGGTGTGAATGGTCAATGGCGCAATCGTAATATGCGGTCTCCTAAGGACAGATTGGGGGACTTTCGCAAGCCATATGTCCTCATTCGATTCTATTGCGCCCGTGCTTACATGGTTGTATTGTTTGTTATACTACTTGTAATGTTACCGATGGGTTCGACGGTTTGCAAAAGGAACTCGGGGTGTGTGTGAAGGGCAGCAGACCATTTGGAACACGGAATCATTTTGTGTGAAGTGCGTCTTTTTGCAAGTTGATCTGCAAGATCCTGAACAGCCCAACAGCCCAACCGCGACGTTTGTATGCAGCGCCGTGGCATCCCCTCCTGGATAGCTTTGCCGTCCTATAATGTTGAAGACGGTCCGGCGTCTGGGCGGCTTATTTGGCTACAGGCGCGTGATCAGTGACCCTAAGCCTCTTTAACCTCAGGGGTGTACCGCCATGCTGCTCGCCCGTCAATCACAGCGTTTTCACCTCCAGTTGCTTCATTGATCGTGGGTCTAGCCTCATCCATACTCCATCGCTCGCGTACAGATACCGCGTGGTTCTCCAGCATCCCGTGATCCACCTATGGTATGGTTCCCTTGCAGGTCTCTTAAGATGGAAGCCCTGCCACCCTATATGGCCTTCCGTATCCACCGTGTCATGCAGGAAGGTGTACCATATTGCAAGGTGAATGGGTGGAGGGACATTCAGGGGGCCGACCGTGGGTTGCGTGCAGCCGTGATATCTTCTATGCGGACGTCTTGTTTGACGCGCGTTGGGCAAGAGTATTTCCCCTTCCTAGGGGCTTTCTATCCGCTTCCTTTCTTGCCCTTCGCCTCCTTGTTGTGTTCTCCGCAGCATTCCAACCCCGTTATCATTTTTTCTAACTCGGCCCCGTTCCTCGGACCCTAATGCCACCCTCTCCGGGAATGAAGCTGCGGTTGGTGGCGGACAACGAGATGCCCCCTGTGATACCCGCCGTAGCCGCCGCTGGTGGACTGGCGCTGCAGGACGTACAGCAGCAGGAGGCGGCAGTTGCCGCAGCAGCTGCGGCGGCGGGAGGGAGCCCGGCAGTCGCAGGAGGTGAAGGCGAGGGCGGGGTTGACCCCATAGGGCTAGGGGGGCCGGGTCTGGAGTTTGATCTACTCGGGCCCTTGGAGATCGGCTTTGGCGGATACCAGCAGCAAAAGTTAGAGCTTCAGATTAGGATAAACCGTCACCGGTGTCACACACAGCAACGCATTCGCCAGCTTTACACTGAGCCCCTCCATGGCTCGCTCCTTTTATCTCCGAGACCCCGACCATCATTGCATTATGATTTGAGACCAACAGTCCTGTGGTACACTGCCTTGAGCTGCCGCACCCTGATACAACCCCCGCCCCGCCCCATCAAACGTCCCGTAAATCCTGAATTCCTGACGACATCGGGAATCGACCAATTGTCTGTTGGCGGCAGCGTGTGTGCTTTTGTGTGCGTGCGTGTTCGTTATAAACAAATGGCAAATGCGCGTTTGGGTAAAGCCCCTAAAGAAGCTGTGCCAATCATATGCGTCTAGTTTCATTAGTACACTGCCCGGATGCCAATTAATCAAACTGGGGACGCAGGGCAACTTGAAAACATGGGAATCGATGTCCATGAAGCCTTTACCAACCAGCCTCAAGGAGAAGAGGTAGGCATGAGGGAACCAGCGAGAGATGCCAGCGATGGTCCTTGCAGGTAGCTGGAATCCGCAAGGGTTGCCATAAGCATCCTACATAGTATCGACATAAATACCCCGTCTTGGAAACATAAAAAAGTGAGTATAAGGTTCCCTAGCCGCATTTGCGACTGGGTGAGCATTTTTGTACACTGTTGCCTTGCTCCGCTTTGCTCTGCTCTCAATCTCGCCCCTGGCATATGCAAAGCCAAGCCCGATGTTGCTTCACCGGGATACTTAACGCCTACCAGCTTAAAACTGCAGTTCAACTCGCACTTCGTATGGGTCGCCTCACGTCTCAAAGTCCGTACCTCAAAATGATCCGCCTCATCGAGTCGGCAGGAAAAGCCACGCTCGATGCGCACCTCTAGGGTACCGATGCCAGGCGCTACCGCAAGGACGATACTATACTCATCTCGGGCCACGATAGCCTCCCCGACTAGAGCCTCTACATGATCACGTCAGGTATAGGATGTACAGACGTGAATATTATTGGAGCACAAAACATATAAGCTTGATTTGCTGCAGATGTATGTATATAAGATTGCAACAGACTAAAATTCATTGTATCAACTAACTTGCACACCACTGTATGCCGTACACAAAAGCACGAGTCGTAACGCAAAGCATACAAAAGGCTAATTGCAGCAGGTTTTGTGTATACAAACGTGGACATTATATGATTGTGCAACTGGGTAATGCGATAAACTTTGTTATGCACCCATGCTATGAAACTAACACGGAAATTAGGGACACAGTAGCCAGCGTAAAAAGGAATTTGCGGCCTAAGGAAATTGAGATGCGTGGAATTCAGTGTTGCTACTTGAAGCGCATGAAACGTAATGCCGCGGAGTGACGACATACCTTGCGAGTAGGTCCATATCGACGTGCGGCACAAGCGCTGGTAACGACATCAAAACCGAACTTTCGTCATGTATTGCACAGCTTAATTACTAATTTCAATACCTAACTTGCTTGGTGGGATTTTCCACCTGTAGCATGGTACCCATGTTCGGCTACCTCCCTGGCAAACCTGACGTTGACGCAAACCTGGATGTCTGCAGTATGAGAAGTAATCGGTCTACCATCATCACCATCACCGCCTGGTTTGAGTCTGGATCCAGATCTGCAACGGAGCTGTGGGGCTGAGCGGAGGTGCCGTTCGGGCTGTCGGCGCCCTTCGAGTTGCGATTAGGCTTGGTGCGCGATGCCACATGCAGGAGGTGCGCCATGTGTGTGTGTGTGTGTGTGTCTCTCTCTCTCTCTCTCCGTCGCTGCTGGTCCCCCTCGTCGGGGAATGACGTCAGTGTTCTTCTTTGCAGCCCTGTGCGTTTACCGCCTCGGCCCACAATCCTTCATTCCCGCCGCGCACCTCCCCTGCACCTCTTGGGATTCACACGAGATGGATGAGTTCGGGTTTACTACTTTCTCACCCCGCTGTGGCACTTCACCGAGCCCACCATTTCACAAGCATTATCTTCCCTCTCCTCTGCTCGCTTTGCGGCTCGCTTCTTTCTTCTCCAACAGGCGTGCACAAGTGACGTACAGAAGTACTGCGGTGGAGTAGAGGCGGAAGAAGGCCAGGTAGGGACGTACGGGGAAGGGTGAACGTAAACCGCCACCGCTGGGATTGAGCTCCATGTGCTGTTAGTCGGATGAAAGGTGGTGGATGGTAGGGTATTCAGGTGGGGAAGAGGAAGGGGGATGCCCGCGCCATCGGCTGCCTCCAAATCAGTATGGACAAGGGGCACTTCCCGGCGGGATGCCGTCTGGCGATACGGCAGCTGATGGACCGGGCGGCGGCCAAATATTTACTCAACTTTAGACTGCGGCAAGAGTGCAACGACGGTTGGTCGCGCGGTGTCGTTGGGGTTGTTGTGGCGGCAGGGTGGGTAGCAGTTCCAAGTTGATTGAATGGGTTGGGGAGTTAATGGCAGCCCTCAGCGAAGTCAGCCTGTGGCGTGTGTCAGTCAGCACATCTGAGGGTATTATCTGTTAGAAAGAAAAGCGCCCAGCCCTCGGCCGTATTACTTCTTCCTCATTCCCCTGGTATATCACCGTGTGTCGCTCATTCTCAACATTATCTGAGTGCCGTGTGTTTGTGTCGGTGACGCTGTGCCCCACGTATTCCGAGCTACGTAAATGCAGCGTACTGCATTCTTTAAAGTCATATTATCCTCGATCCCCTTGTACTTGGCGCCCCTCGCGCCTGTGCAGGCCACCGTCATCTCCCTGTCCCATACGTTGCTGCACGATGCGCTCCACTCGCAACCACCTTCGGGCGCCGCGGTCCTCAGCTGCGTGGAAACACTGGCCCGGGACGGGGCGCCCATCCGGGACATTTCGCTGGTTGCAGGCTGTGCGACTCCAGATTTGGAGCGGGTAGGGAGAGGAAGGGTACGGCCCCCAGCAAATGGGGAGTAAGAAAACGACGGAGCAACTCACAGTGCTACTCGCATGAGTGGCTCTGCGCATCGAAGTGGCTGTGGTGTTTGTGGTGCTGTTTAAAATCACTATCGCCCGGTGAATCCAGCTATGGCAGGCCGGGCCATCATGAGCATAACTATTCCAGCTACAGTGTGCACATGCTGACCTGTACAGCGCGGTGGGGGCTATGCCTCCTGTCACCAGGGTGGCTGCGGCTGCGCAGGAGCAGGGACGCCACAGTCGTGGCTCGTCTACTGTCACGGATGAGAATGCCAAGCCGGCGGTGATGCCGTCCGGAGTAGCCACGGCGGCGCCATCCGCCACTGAAGGCGCAGCTGTGGCGGAGGCCTTCCCCGCCGCGACAGTGATGGCTGTACGGCCTGACGTTCCGCCGCCGGAACGATGGTCGTGTGGCGATTTTGGTGGATGTTGTGGGCACGCTGGTGCCTACGGTGCCCAGAGTCACTGCTGCAGCGGGACAGCAGCCAAACGAACTCGTGTTGCGAGATCTCCCTCTTACTTCCCGTTGGCTCCCCCTCCCCCTCCCCCTCCCCCGTCAGCCTTTGAATTTCTGATACTAACGCTTTTTCCTGCTAACTGCATGTGCACCATCTTTGCTGCTTGCTCTGGTTCTTCTTCCGCCGCCGCCATAGGTGAGTTCGCGTGGGACTGCGCTTCGTTTGGTTGGTTCGCGCGCGCGGTCGTCGAGCTAGCCCGTGTCGGGTTGGTGGGTTGGTCGGGTCAGGGCGCGTTGTTAGAATACAATCCAGGGGGGTCGGGAGGAGCACGCGCATGACAGCGACCAGCGGTCAGCTCAGTTTTCTTTTTCTTTTTTCCGCGGTATTCCTTTGCCGCCAGCAGCCAGGCCGATACTATACTTTATGACGGTTTCGACGTTTTTTTATTCGCGGCCCTGACGGCAACCTAGTTTACTTTTTGGGGTCTCCACGTCGGCAGCCTTGGACGAAGACAACAGTCAGCCAACCTTGACAGTTAGTCCTTGCTTCGTCAGCGACCACCACCAGCGTTTCTATGTCCGTCTTCCCTCCCCGTTCTCCCCCTTCTCCCCGTTCTCCCCCTTCTCCCCCTTCTCCCCCTTCTCCCCCTTCTCCCCCTTCTCCCCCTTCTCCCCCTTCTCCCCCTTCTCCCCCTTCTCCCCCTTCTCCCCCTTCTCCCCCTTCTCCCCCTTCTCCCCCTTCTCCCCCTTCTCCCCCTTCTCCCCCTTCTCCCCTCCTCGTCCGCGTCCTCCTCCTCCCCCTCCCCCTCTTCGTCCCCCCCTCGTCCCCCCCCTCGTCCTCGTCGCCCTCGTCCTCCTCGTCCTGCTCCAGACGTCCAAAATCTGTGCCCTGAGGCGGTTGACGAGCTCTGTACCTCCAGAGCGGCGGTCACTGGCACCGGGGGTGCGCACCAAGAAGAGACCACGCTGGCATGACTTGCCCGATAGTCCATGCAATTAGCACCTGGATGCGGGTCGGAGCTGCAGGTGAGGGAGGGAGTGAATAAGTGAGGGAGAGGGACTGGGAGGTACCGATATACATTTACACATATGGATACACATGTGTGTGTATGAGGGGGGCGGGAGAATGAGGGGAGAGGGGGGAGATGAGGTTTTGAGAAGGATCACCACATATATGGAAGGAAGGGAATCTCGTAAAAAAACGGCGGACAGTGTGGAAGGGATGGGGTATGACGGACAACACCAAGGACGTATGACGCCCCGGTGAATGGGCTCCAGGGGAGGTTTAGGCACAGGGAGATGAATTACGGGGTGATTGGAAAAGGTGAGGAGGAGGAGGGCTTGTTGAAAAATGATTGGTTTGAAGATTGTTAGGTGGAGGTGCGGAGGAGGAAGAGGGGAGGGGCTGCTACTGCTACTGCCACAAGTGTCACACACCGCATCGTGATGCGCGCTCAATACCCGTTCGTAACCTTTTTGCCGCCGTCACTGCTGCTGCTGCTGCTGCTGCTATAGGCCCCGGTGAAATTGTCTCTGAATTATTTATTACCGCGTGGGGATGCCGCTGACCAGCCAATGTGATGGCGATGTGATCCAGCGCTGCCAGGTGGACCAGGTAAGCCGAGAAGGAGGGGGCGGACGAGAAAGCTGCGCAAAAGCTGCAGCTGAAATGTACCAATAAACGTAGGTGGAGTCATCAGGTTCATGAGCACCTTTTCCAAAAAAATAAGAAGCTTCTTATCTGGACCCGCTGGAAGTAAGACTGACATGAAGGGGAGGGAAGGGGAACGGCCGGTATCGTACTTTTTTCTGGTTCTGTTTCCAGATTCCGTTTTTTACGTTACATTTCAAATTTGCGGCCCAACCCAATCCCCCTCTCCCGTTTGCACCTCTTCTCTGCTCTCCCGAAGGTGGCCGCCTCCTTCCTCCAAGCATGCCGCCCTGCTGGGAGCTGGTGTCCACTATGATGAGCAGACGGCTTTATGAGCTGGTAAAGAAAGGAGTTGTAGAAGGGGGGGCAGATGCTGAGTTTGCTCCGGACATTTTGAGATGCAATTACATGTGAACTCAAGCCTCTACGGGTTGTGCATGGTTATGTGTATATGGGCTACGTAGTCGTGCAGGTTGAGGGTCTTGATCCCGTGTTGGTGAATGATGGTGAACATGGACGCAGGGATTGAAAGCTGAGAGCGTGAGGAAGAGGGAGAGATCCACGTGCGTGTATGTGTGCCCCTTAACTTAGTTTGTGCGAGTGTGTGTGTTTGCTCTGTACAGAGGGGCTGCTGTACAAGGGGGCTGCCGCAATTGTCTGGGACAATTGCATATTGCAACATGTTTATATCTCCCTGGCTGCACTTATTGCTGCTTGTCATTACCGTCGTTACCCGAGGGTTGAGGTCTTTTTTGGGTGTTGGCGGTCAACATCTTTACTCTTTACACACAACAAAGCAGTGCACCGGTTCGATGCGTTCCTCTGCGCGCCTAGGTCCATTCGGCTGTACGGTGTAATGTGGCAAGGTTTAGGTTTGCCTGCATTGCAGACGGTGGGTGGCGATGGCTGGCAGGTGCGAGGCGGCCACAGGTTTGGAACGGAAAGTTGGACGGGGAATCTGGTTTGGACGGTGATGATGTCAAACAATCTGAAGAGGATAGGGGAGAAGTGAGCCCGCACGGAATCAGACAGGCAGAAGCATGGACGCTGACGGACAGATGGACAGACGGACAGGAAGACAGATAGACTGACCACAAACAGATGTTTCACGGGATTTTCCGTGGATCCTGAATTGACTTGGTAGTCGTACACCGAAGGAGCCTAAATGTAGCGTGTATTATTGCCGCATATTACCTGTTTTATTGCCACAATATTGTACCAGTGGTTGTAGTACGCCCACGGAGGCTCTGTATGTGCATGGGCTTTCATGAACCCCACTTGAGAACCCCCACTTTGTTAGTTTCATGGCTTTACACGTTCACACTCTCATTCTCGCCCTTTGCCACCGTTGCCACTTTCCTCGCAGCCGCTGGCGTCGTTTGGTCGTATCGCGACATTGACTTGGCTGCACCAACGGCTGGATGTGAGTCAGGTGTGAGCTCTAAAACCCCCAACCTGGCAAGGAACGAGATGTCTCCATGTGTGCCATTGGCTGGATCCGTGTTGTTTTACCAATCTCGTGTTGTTGCGGTGTGCATATCGGCGTCTTTTATTGCAATCGCATTCTTTATCCCCGCCCCGAATGTTTTTCAGGCACTGCTTTGCCGTTTGCTGCACAAACTGGCTTTGGACGCGGGCATGGGGCTCCGGAGCGGCGAATGAGGCCACCAACACACACCAGCGGAGGGGGGACCGCCTGTATAGCAAGGTCAGTGAAGTACTCCGTACTATACATTTTCGTCTCCTCGTCTCCTCGTCATTTTTGCACGATTTGTTAGGGTGTGTTTTGTTTGCACATTTTTGCACGGTTTGTGCACGATCTCTGCACGATCTCTGCGCACAATCTCTTCACGGTTAATAATAGGGCCGTCACAGGGTGCGTATTGTGTACGGCGTATGTGTCCTCGATTTGAGTGTGACAAGAAGAGTTATAGATAATATATTTGGATTACTCATGCACGAGCGGGTGTGTTTTGGGGTATGGCAAGGGCCGGGGGCCGAGGGTGGGGTCCCGTAGAGAAGCATCCTAAAGAAGCTGTCTTTTGGCGATCGTTGTCTTGGTGGGGAAGGGCAAGGGGCAGGGGACGGGGACGGGGACGGGGACGGGGACGGGGACGGGGACGGGGACGGGGACGGGGACGGGGACGGGGACGGGGACGGGGACGGGGACGGGGACGGGGACGGGGACGGGGACGGGGACGGGGACGGGGACGGGGACGGGGACGGGGACGGGGACGGGGACGGGGACGGGGACGGGGACGGGGACGGGGACGGGGACGGGGACGGGGACGGGGACGGGGACGGGGACGGGGACGGGGACGGGGACGGGGACGGGGACGGGGACGGGGACGGGGACGGGGACGGGGACGGGGACGGGGACGGGGACGGGGACGGGGACGGGGACGGGGACGGGGACGGGGACGGGGACGGGGACGGGGACGGGGACGGGGACGGCATTTGTTGTGATCCATACCCTTTCCTGACAGCTTATCCTGCACAAGTGCTTGCAGGTCTGGAGGGGGGATAAACTACAATCCCCTGCCGTGCAACAAATTGACAGTTTTCTAGACGAGAAAGCAGATAAGCGATGTAAGTGGGGTTATAACATCAGACTTAGACCAATGCGCTGTTTAAGCATAAGAGCGGGAGATGAATACATCCACCCACTCAGCCAAATACACACAAGCCTAAGCCTATACACAGATACACACAGAAATTACAAACAAATATAATATACACATAGCTAGATATTTATATTTACGTGGCTATGTGTGGACTAGACAGACAGACGTGTAGATATTGGCTGGGTGGGTGGCCATACTTTCTTTGTCACACATAGCGACAAAAAGCAACACACAGCCACAAATACACACATAGCCACAAACATAGCCACGGGAAGATATACAGGAAGACACACACATACACAAAAACACACATAAAAAGACACATGAACACAAAACACACACATCACCACACATACAGCCACATACAGCCACACACAGCCACACACACACACACACACAGATTGCCACACACAGCAACACACATCCTTAAACACACACATAGCAACACTCAGGCACGCATAGCCACACACACACATACACACAGGCACATATAGGCAGACACACACATGCCACACATATCCAGGTAGATGTGAGGTTGAGGGTGTAAAGTGAGAAGGGTGAAGGTGTAGTATAATATGCAGGGTAAGGTGAAGGGTGTAATCTAGGGGAAGATATACGGAAAGGTAAGGGGCAGGGTTCTCATTAGGATGTGGTGTAGGATGAAATGTATGCTGTGGTAGGTCAAGAGAAATGTGAGGTATAGGTTGAGGTGTGCTCAAGGTTTACGTATGGGGTGATGTGCAAGGTGTGGTGTGGAAATCACCAGAAGGGTAATGTAAAAGGTGAGACGGAGGTTGAGGTGGAGGATGAGGTGCAGATGAGTTGGAGGATGAGGTGGAGGATGAGAAGGTAGGCCACGAGGAGTTGAGGTGCTAGGTGTGCTTTAGGAATAAGTATGGGGTGAGAGGGGTAGGGTGTGGTATGGGGTAACGAGAAGGTAGAACGTGAGGTGGAGGTGGAAGATGAGGTGGAGGATGATGCGGAGGACCAGCAGGTTGTTGAAGGGTGACGTGAAGGTTACGGTGGAGGGTATAGGTAAAAGTATAGGTAAAAGTATAGGTAAAAGTGTGGGATGAGAAGGTACATTGTAGATATATCAGATGAGATAGAGGGTGATGTTGAGGGTAAGATGTATGGTAAGGTGCAAGATTAGCTGTAAGTGGAGGTATAGGAAGATGTAGGATGTGGTGGGTCAGTAGGTGATATACCAGGGGAATGAGGAAGAAGTAATATGGCCGAGGCCTGGGCGCTTTTCTTTCTAACATTAGGTAGCTGTATAATGAGGCGAAGGATGATATGTAGGATATATATGTAGCATGATATGGTCGGTCAGGTGGAATGTGAGGTGAAGGTTGAGGTCGTAGGTGTGCTTAAGGGTTATATATGTGAGGATGTGAAGTCAATCAGCCAAACACACACAAGCTTAGACACAGATACACACAGAAATTACAAACAAATATAATATACACATAGCTAGATATTTATATTTACGTGGCTATGTGTGGACTAGACAGACAGACGTGTAGATATTGGCTGGGTGGGTGGCCGGGCGGGTATATACTTTCTATGTCCACAGATAACCACACATAGTGACACAAAGCAACACAAGCCACAAACACACACATACACACCTAAAGCCACACCTAGCTGTATGCACACACAGCCACAAGTAGACAGACATCATACATAGCCACAGACAGCCACATACAGCGACACACAGTCGCATTAAGCCACACTTGGCCGTACGCATACACAGCGATAGGTAGACAGCAATATACACATATACATACACACACACATAGTCTCACACACACGCACATGCACACACAGTCAGACATTGTCACATTTCGTCACACACAGCCGCACATAGCCATACACATACACACACAGTTATACACTGTTGTATCTCTGTCATATCCGCCTACAGCAAAGGCTCGATCGAAGGATGCCAGGCAACTGGCCAACCTGGATATTAGCCACGAGATACCCCAGGATACTACATACACAGCCGCACATAGCCATACACACACACAGTTACACACAGCAACAGATAGCCACACACACCCACATGCAGACACAAAAACTCAGACACACAGCCGTAAGCACACAATGCCACACATACCGTACGCACAGAAACCCATACTAAACCCTTCGCACACAAAGCCACAGGATGACCCAGCTACTCGGCCGTAAGCACACACAGGCACAGGAAAACACCCTCCCCACACTCCCCCCCACAAACACGCATAGTCAATCACGGCCATAAATAACCACACATAGCCATACGCACACTCATACACACACACACACACACACAAACACACTGTCACATATAAACACACACGCATACACACACATAGCCACCCACACTCACACATAGGAACACATAGCCACATACACGCACATAGCCACACGTAACCGTACACACACACTGACGTACACACAGACACTTACACAAAAGCCCAACTACACAGAGCAACACGCACAAAAAAAGCATGTAAACACGCACATAGCCGTACATAGCCACACATAGCCGTACGCACATACAACATGTTAAGTTGTGCGGGACAAGACGTATTGTTGCTTTGCCTGAGTGTTGACAGTGATCAGCAGTGCCCATGACTTGCCTTCGGCACCGGGATTTGAACTTGTCCGGCCGTCGACTTGACGGCTGACTTCTTGCCTTAGGGACGATGTTGCCATTTCCTATTGCTTTAGGAGTTGCTGAGCGATCGCGATCTGTGTATTCGTATATATGATCGCGATGTAGCTCCGAGTAGGTCCCGAACCTTGGCACGAGCGATTGACTGCGATGACCCGTGGGTCGATGACGCAAATTTGTGCAACGTTTGTTATGGGCTGCCTTACTATAAAAGGCGGAACTTCCCATAACTTTTGCTCTAGCTCTAGCTCGTTCTTTCTTATCCATCTGCCCCAACTATCTTGTAACATATCTGTGCCACTTTAAGCCGTCTACTCTGTATCTACCGGAGCTGTCTTGACACCGCTGCATCCGTCAGATCTATCTACTGCCATCAACTCAACACAACAGGCACAGGAAGACACATACACACGCGCACACACACACACACACACATGCACATACACCCACACACAGTCACAATTTAGTTACACACACACAGCCTCACAGAGCCTACCAAAGCCGCACATAACCACACACACACAAACACACTGATCCACACACAGCCATATGCACACACAGCTACAGTGGGATAGACACAACCAGACATAGCCACACATAGCCACACTCAGGCACACATAGCCACGCAGACATCCATAGACATCAAAAGCCACACATACACACCACACACACCCACACATATCCACACATAGCCGTACACATATACATGCACAGGAAGACACAGACACACACAGACACACACAGTCACAAATTAGTCAAAGGTAGGATGCCGGGACGCCCGGGACGCCAGGACGCGGGGACGCCGGGACGCGGGGACGCGGGGAGGGTGGGACGCGGGGACCCGGGGACGCGGGGACGCTGGGAAGTGGGAAGGTGGGGACGTGGGAAGGCGGGGACGGGGGGACGGGGACGGGGGGACGCGGGAACGGGGGGACGGGGGGACGCAGGGAGGTGGGGATGCGGGGACGGGGGACCCGGGGACGAGGGGACGCTGGGACCCGGGGACGCGGGGACGTGGGGAGGCGGGGTTGGGGGGACGGGGGGATGGGGGGACTGGGGGACGGGGGGAGGCGGGGGGACGAGGGGACGCGAGAACGCGGGGCCGCGGGGCCGCGGGGACGGGGGGACGTGGGGACGCGGGGACACGGGGACGCAGGGACGGGGGGAGGCGGGGTTTTGGGGACGGGGGGACGCCGGGACGAGGGGACGCTGGGACGTGGGGAGGCGGGGACCTGGGGACGCGGGGACGCGGGGACGCGGGCACGGGGGGACGTGGGGAGGCGGAGACGTGGTGACGCGGGGACGCGGGAACGCGGGGACGTGGGGAGGCGGGGACGTGGGGAGGCGGGGATGGGGGGAGGCGGGGACGGGGGGACGATGGGACGCGGGGACGCGGGGATGCGGGGACGCGGGGACGTGGGGACACGGGGACATGGGGAGGCGGGGATGTGGGGAGGCGGGGACGGGGGAAGGCGGGGGGATGAGGGGACGCGGGGCCACGGGGCCGCGGGGCCGCGGGGACGCGGGGCCGCGGGGACGGGGCGACGCGGGGACGCGGGGATGCGGGGACGCGGGGACGCGGGAACGCGTGAACGCGTGGACACGGGGACGCGGGGACACGGGGACGCAGGGACGGGGGGAGGCGGGGTTTTGGGGACAGGGGGACGCGGGGACGAGGGGACGCGGGGACGTGGGGAGGCGGGGACATGGGGACGAGGGGACGCGGGGACGCGGGGACGCCGGGACGCCCGGGACGCCCGGGACGCCAGGACGTGGGAACGCTGGAACGAGGGGGATGGGGGGACGGGGGGATTGGGGGACGCAGGGAGGCGGGGATGCGGGGACGGAGGACCCGGGGAAGCGCGGACGCTGGGACCCGGGGACGAGGGGACGTGCGGACGCGGGGACGCGGGGATGCGGGGAGGCGGGGTTTTGGGGACGGGGGGACGGGGGGACGGGGGTAGGCGGGGGGATGAGGGGACGCGGGAACGAGGGGCCCCAGGGATGCGGGGCCGCGGGGCCGCGGGGACGGGAAGACGCGGGGATGCGGGGACGCCTGGACACGGGGACGCGGGAACGCGTCAACGCGTGGACACGGGGACGCGGGGACACGGGGACGCAGGGACAGGGGGAGGCGGGGTCTTGGGGACGGGGGGACGCCGGGACGAGGGGACGCTGGGATGTGGGGAGGCGGGGACCTGGGGACGCGGGGACGCGGGGACGCGGGCACGGGGGGACGTGGGGAGGCGGGGACGTGGTGACGCGGGGACGCGGGAACGTGGGGACGTGGGGAGGCGGGGACGTGGGGAGGGGGGGATGGGGGGAGGCGGGGACGGGGGGACGATGGGACGCGGGGACGCGGGGATGCGGGGACGCGGGGACGTGGGGACACGTGGACACGGAGACGGGGGGATGTGGGGAGGCGGGGACGTGGTGACGTGGGGAGGCGGGGACATGGGGAGGCGGGGACGTGGGGAGGCGGGGACAGGGGGAGGCGGGGACGGGGGGACGATGGGACGCGGGGACGAGGGGACGCGGGGACGCGGGCACGCAGGGACGTCGGGATGCCGGGACGCCCGGGACGCCAGGACGCGGGGACGCCCGGACGCGGGGACGCGGGGAGGGTGGGACGCGGGGACACGGGGACTCGGGGACGTGGGGACGCTGGGAAGTGGGAAGGTGGGGACGTGGGAAGGCGGGGACGGGGGGACGGGGACGGGGGGACGCGGGAACGGGGGGACGGGGGGACGCAGGGAGGCGGGGATGCGGGGACGGGGGACCCGGGGACGAGGGGACGCTGGGACCCGGGGACGCGGGGACGTGGGGAGGCGGGGTTGGGGGGACGGGGGGATGGGGGGACTGGGGGACGGGGGGAGGCGGGGGGACGAGGGGACGCGAGAACGCGGGGCCGCGGGGCCGCGGGGACGGGGGGACGTGGGGACGCGGGGACACGGGGACGCAGGGACGGGGGGAGGCGGGGTTTTGGGGACGGGGGGACGCCGGGACGAGGGGACGCTGGGACGTGGGGAGGCGGGGACCTGGGGACGCGGGGACGCGGGGACGCGGGCACGGGGGGACGTGGGGAGGCGGGGACGTGGTGACGCGGGGACGCGGGAACGCGGGGACGTGGGGAGGCGGGGACGTGGGGAGGCGGGGATGGGGGGAGGCGGGGACGGGGGGACGATGGGACGCGGGGACGTGGGGAGGCGGGGACCTGGGGACGCGGGGACGCGGGGCCGCGGGGACGGGGCGACGCGGGGACGCGGGGATGCGGGGACGCGGGGACGCGGGAACGCGTGAACGCGTGGACACGGGGACGCGGGGACACGGGGACGCAGGGACGGGGGGAGGCGGGGTTTTGGGGACAGGGGGACGCGGGGACGAGGGGACGCGGGGACGTGGGGAGGCGGGGACATGGGGACGAGGGGACGCGGGGACGCGGGGACGCCGGGACGCCCGGGACGCCCGGGACGCCAGGACGTGGGAACGCTGGAACGAGGGGGATGGGGGGACGGGGGGATTGGGGGACGCAGGGAGGCGGGGATGCGGGGACGGAGGACCCGGGGAAGCGCGGACGCTGGGACCCGGGGACGAGGGGACGTGCGGACGCGGGGACGCGGGGATGCGGGGAGGCGGGGTTTTGGGGACGGGGGGACGGGGGGACGGGGGTAGGCGGGGGGATGAGGGGACGCGGGAACGAGGGGCCCCAGGGATGCGGGGCCGCGGGGCCGCGGGGACGGGAAGACGCGGGGATGCGGGGACGCCTGGACACGGGGACGCGGGAACGCGTCAACGCGTGGACACGGGGACGCGGGGACACGGGGACGCAGGGACAGGGGGAGGCGGGGTCTTGGGGACGGGGGGACGCCGGGACGAGGGGACGCTGGGATGTGGGGAGGCGGGGACCTGGGGACGCGGGGACGCGGGGACGCGGGCACGGGGGGACGTGGGGAGGCGGGGACGTGGTGACGCGGGGACGCGGGAACGTGGGGACGTGGGGAGGCGGGGACGTGGGGAGGGGGGGATGGGGGGAGGCGGGGACGGGGGGACGATGGGACGCGGGGACGCGGGGATGCGGGGACGCGGGGACGTGGGGACACGTGGACACGGAGACGGGGGGATGTGGGGAGGCGGGGACGTGGTGACGTGGGGAGGCGGGGACATGGGGAGGCGGGGACGTGGGGAGGCGGGGACAGGGGGAGGCGGGGACGGGGGGACGATGGGACGCGGGGACGAGGGGACGCGGGGACGCGGGCACGCAGGGACGTCGGGATGCCGGGACGCCCGGGACGCCAGGACGCGGGGACGCCCGGACGCGGGGACGCGGGGAGGGTGGGACGCGGGGACACGGGGACTCGGGGACGTGGGGACGCTGGGAAGTGGGAAGGCGGGGACGTGGGAAGGCGGGGACAGGGGGACGGGGACGGAGGGATGCGGGAAGGGGGGGATGGGGGGACGCAGGGAGGCGGGGATGCGGGGACGGAGGACCCGGGGACGCTGGGACGCTGGGACCTGGGGACGCGGGGACGCACGGACACGGGCGCGGGGATGTGGGGAGGCGGGCTTTTGGGGACGGGGGGACAGGGGGAAGGGGGAAGGCGGGGGGATGAGGGGACGCGGGAACGAGGGGCCGCGGGGCCGCGGGGACGCGGGGACACGGG
Source organism: Volvox reticuliferus (assembly GCA_019650235.1). Taxonomy (NCBI): domain Eukaryota; kingdom Viridiplantae; phylum Chlorophyta; class Chlorophyceae; order Chlamydomonadales; family Volvocaceae; genus Volvox; species Volvox reticuliferus. The sequence continues at coordinate 1,996,174 of BNCP01000020.1, forward strand.
GACGCGGGGACACGGGAACGCAGGGACAGGGGGAGGCGGGGTTTTTGGGACGGGGGGAAACGGGGACGCGGGGACGCGGGGACGCGGGGACGCGGGAACGCGGGAACGTTTGAACGCGTGGACACGGGGACGCGGGGACACAGGGATGCAGGGAAGGGGGGAGGCGGAGTTTTGGTGACGGGGGGACGCGGGGAATTGGGGAGGCGTGGACGTGGGGACGCGGGGACGCGGGGACGCCGGGACGCCCGGGACGCCCGGGACGCCAGGACGTGGGGACGCCGGAACAAGGGGACGCGGGGACGCGTGGACGGGGGGACGTGGGGAGGCGGGGACGTGGGGAGGCGGGGATGGGGGGAGGCGGGGACAGGGGGACGATGGGACGCGGGGACGCGGGGATGCGGGGACGCGGGGACGCGGGGACGTGGGGACACGGGGACACGGAGACGGGGGGATGTGGGGAGGCGGGGACGTGGTGACTTGGGGACGCGGGGACGTGAGGAGGCGGGGACAGGGGGAGGCGGGGACGGGGGGATGATGGGACGCGGGGATGCGGGGACGTGGGGACGTGGGGACGCAGGGAGGATGGGATGCAGGGACGGAGGACCCAGGGACCCGGGGACGCTGGGACCCGGGGACGCGGGGACGCGCGGACGCGGGGACGCGGGGTTGCGGGGAGGCGGGGTTTTGGGGACGGGGGGACAGGGGGACGTGGGAAGGTGGGGGGATGAGGGGACGCGGGAACGAGGGGCCGCAGGGACGCGGGGCCGCGGGGCCGCGAGGACGGGGGGACGTGGGGACGCGGGGACACGGGGGGATGTGGGGAGAAGGGGCCTTGGTAACGTGGGGACGCGGGGACGTGGGGAGGCGGGGAAGTGGGGAGGCGGGGACAGGGGGAGGCGGGGACGGGGGGACGATGGGACGCGGGGACGTGTGGACGTGGGGACGTGGGGACACGGGCACGCAGGGACGCCGGGATGCCGGGACGCCCGGGACGCCAGGACGCGGGGACGCCGGGACGCGGGGACGGGGGGAGGGTGGGACGCGGGGACACGGGGACGCGGGGACGCGGGGACGCTGGGAAGTGGGAAGGCGGGGACGTGGGAAGGCGGGGACGGGGGGACGGGGACGGGGGGACGCGGGAACGGGGGGATGGGGGGACGCATGGAGGCGGGGATGCGGGGACGGAGGACCCGGGGACGCGGGGACGCTGGGACCCGGGGACGCGGGGACGGGGGGACGCGTGGACGCGGGGAGGCGGGGTTTGGGTGACGGGGGGACGGGGGGACGGGGTGACGGGGGGAGGGCGGGGGGACGAGGGAACGCGGGAACGCGGGGTCGCGGGGCCGCGGGGATGCGGGGACGCGGGGACGCGGGGACGTGGGGATGGGGGGACGGGGGGACGTGGGGAGGTGGGGAGGCGGGGACACGGGAACGCAGGGACGCGGGGATGCGGTGACGCAGGGACTCGGGGACCCGGGGTCGCGGGGACGGGGGGATGGGGTAACGCAGGGACGCGGGGACATGGGGACCGGGGGACGCGGGGACACAGGGACGCCGGGACGCGGGGACCCGGGGACCCGGGGACCCGGGTACGCGGGGACGCGGGGAAGCGCGGACGCGGGGACGCGGGGACGTGGGGAGGCGGGGAGGCGGGGAGGCGGGGAGGCGGGGACACGGGGACGCAGGGACGAGGGGACGCGGGGACGTGGGGAGGCGGGGACGTGGGGACGTGGGGACGCGGGGACGGGAGGACGTGGGGATGGGGGGACGCCAGGACACAGGGACATGGGGATGCGGGGACGCGGGGACGCGGGAACACGTGAACGCGTGGACGCGGGGACACGCGGACACGGGGAGGTGGGGACGCGGGGAGGCGGGGACGCAGGGACGTGGGGACGCGGGGACGGGGGGATGCGGGGACGGGGGGACGCGGGGACACGGGAACGCAGGGACCCGGGGTCGCGGGGACGGGGGGATGGGGTAACGCAGGGACGCGGGGACATGGGGACCGTGGGACGCGGGGACACGGGGGGACGCAGGAACGGGGGGACGGGGGGACGCGGGGACGGGGGGATGCCGGGAGGCGGGGATGCGGGGACAGGGGACCCGTACACCCGGGGACGCAGGGAACGGGGGACGGGGGAACGGGGAGATGGGGGGACGGGGGGACGCGGGGACGCGGGGACGGGGGGATGGTGGGGACTGGGGTTGCCTACAGGTTTGGAGGGGGGACAAACTACAATCCCCTGCAATGCAACAAATTTTCAACAGTTTTCTAGACGAGAAAGCAGATAAGCAAGGTAAGTGGGGTTATAACATCAGATCTAAATCAATGAGCTGTTTATGCTTTGGGTTTTTGCGCTCTATGTGAGATTCAGTCAGATTTGGCCTCCCTGGCGATCTCCATTTTCCGTGGGCTTATAACAAAACCGGTTGTACCATTGTTTTGTCCTCACTCACAGGAATCCGTTCGTCCCAAAAATGTTTGAAACGGACAAGGTACTGTGGAGATACTCGATTTCGAAGTTTGTCAGATATGTTCAATTCATGTTCTCCACATCCACTTATCCGATTTTAAAATTTTTTGGACCAATGGATTCCTGCGAGTAAGGGTAAGGCATTGGTACAAGAGATTCGGTCAGATTTGGCCTCCCTGGCGATCTCCATTTTCCGTGGGCTTATAACAAAACCGGTTGTACCATTGTTTTGTCCTCACTCTCAGTAATCCGTTCGTCCCAAAAATGTTTGAAACGGACAAGGTACTGTGGAGATACTCGATTTCGAAGTTTGTCAGATATGTTCAATTCATGTTCTCCACATCCACTTATCCGATTTTAAAATTTTTTGGACCAATGGATTCCTGCGAGTAAGGGTAAGGCATTGGTACAAGAGATTCGGTCAGATTTGGCCTCCCTGGCGATCTCCATTTTCCGTGGGCTTATAACAAAACCGGTTGTACCATTGTTTTGTCCTCACTCTCAGGAATCCGTTCGTCCAAAAATTTTAGAAACGGACAAGGTACTGTGGAGGTACTCGATTTCAAAGTTTGTCAGATATGTTCAAGTCATGTTCTCCACATCCACTTATCCGATTTTAAAATTTTTTGGACCAATGGATTCCTGCGAGAAAGGGCAAAACATTGGTACAAGAGATTCGGTCAGATTCGGCCTCCCTGGCGATCTCCATTTTCCGTAGGCTTATAACAAAACCGGTTGTACCATTGTTTTGTCCTCACTCTCAGGAATCCGTTCGTCCAAAAAATTTTAGAAACGGACAAGGTACTGTGGAGGTACTCGATTTCAAAGTTTGTCAGATATGTTCAAGTCATGTTCTCCACATCCACTTATCCGATTTTAAAATTTTTTGGACCAATGGATTCCTGCGAGTAAGGGCAAAACATTGGTACAAGAGATTCGGTCAGATTCGGCCTCCCTGGCGATCTCTATTTTCCGTGGGCTTATAACAAAACCGGTTGTACCATTGTTTTGTCCTCACTCTCAGTAATCTGTTCGTCCCAAAAATGTTTGAAACGGACAAGGTACTGTGGAGATACTCGATTTCGAAGTTTGTCAGATATGTTCAATTCATGTTCTCCACATCCACTTATCCGATTTTAAAATTTTTTGGACCAATGGATTCCTGCGAGTAAGGGTAAGGCATTGGTACAAGAGATTCGGTCAGATTTGGCCTCCCTGGCGATCTCCATTTTCCGTGGGCTTATAACAAAACCGGTTGTACCATTGTTTTGTCCTCACTCTCAGGAATCCGTTCGTCCAAAAAATTTTAGAAACGGACAAGGTACTATGGAGGTACTCGATTTCAAAGTTTGTCAGATATGTTCAAGTCATGTTCTCCACATCCACTTATCCGATTTTAAAATTTTTTGGACCAATGGATTCCTGCGAGAAAGGGCAAAACATTGGTACAAGAGATTCGGTCAGATTCGGCCTCCCTGGCGATCTCCATTTTCCGTAGGCTTATAACAAAACCGGTTGTACCATTGTTTTGTCCTCACTCTCAGGAATCCGTTCGTCCAAAAAATTTTAGAAACGGACAAGGTACTGTGGAGGTACTCGATTTCAAAGTTTGTCAGATATGTTCAAGTCATGTTCTCCACATCCACTTATCCGATTTTAAAATTTTTTGGACCAATGGATTCCTGCGAGTAAGGGCAAAACATTGGTACAAGAGATTCGGTCAGATTCGGCCTCCCTGGCGATCTCTATTTTCCGTAGGCTTATAACAAAACCGGTTGTACCATTGTTTTGTCCTCACTCTCAGGAATCCGTTCGTCCAAAAAATTTTAGAAACGGACAAGGTACTGTGGAGGTACTCGATTTCAAAGTTTGTCAGATATGTTCAATTCATGTTCTCCACATCCACTTATCCGATTTTAAAATTTTTTGGACCAATGGATTCCTGCGAGTAAGGGTAAGGCATTGGTACAAAAGATTCGGTCAGATTTGGCCTCCCTGGCGATCTCTATTTTCCGTAGGCTTATAACAAAACCGGTTGTACCATTGTTTTGTCCTCACTCTCAGGAATCCGTTCGTCCAAAAAATTTTAGAAACGGACAAGGTACTGTGGAGGTACTCGATTTCAAAGTTTGTCAGATATGTTCAAGTCATGTTCTCCACATCCACTTATCCGATTTTAAAATTTTTTGGACCAATGGATTCCTGCGAGTAAGGGTAAGGCATTGGTACAAGAGATTCGGTCAGATTTGGCCTCCCTGGCGATCTCCATTTTCCGTGGGCTTATAACAAAACCGGTTGTACCATTGTTTTGTCCTCACTCTCAGGAATCCGTTCGCTCAAAAAATTTTTGAAACGGACAAGGTACTGTGGAGGTACTCGATTTCAAAGTTTGTCAGATATGTTCAATTCATGTTCTCCACATCCACTTATCCGATTTTAAAATTTTTTGGACCAATGGATTCCTGCGAGTAAGGGTAAGGCATTGGTACAAGAGATTCGGTCAGATTTGGCCTCCCTGGCGATCTCCATTTTCCGTGGGCTTATAACAAAACCGGTTGTACCATTGTTTTGTCCTCACTCTCAGGAATCCGTTCGTCCAAAAAATTTTAGAAACGGACAAGGTACTGTGGAGGTACTCGATTTCAAAGTTTGTCAGATATGTTCAAGTCATGTTCTCCACATCCACTTATCCGATTTTAAAATTTTTTGGACCAATGGATTCCTGCGAGAAAGGGCAAAACATTGGTACAAGAGATTCGGTCAGATTCGGCCTCCCTGGCGATCTCCATTTTCCGTAGGCTTATAACAAAACCGGTTGTACCATTGTTTTGTCCTCACTCTCAGGAATCCGTTCGTCCAAAAAATTTTAGAAACGGACAAGGTACTGTGGAGGTACTCGATTTCAAAGTTTGTCAGATATGTTCAAGTCATGTTCTCCACATCCACTTATCCGATTTTAAAATTTTTTGGACCAATGGATTCCTGCGAGTAAGGGCAAAACATTGGTACAAGAGATTCGGTCAGATTCGGCCTCCCTGGCGATCTCTATTTTCCGTGGGCTTATAACAAAACCGGTTGTACCATTGTTTTGTCCTCACTCTCAGTAATCTGTTCGTCCCAAAAATGTTTGAAACGGACAAGGTACTGTGGAGATACTCGATTTCGAAGTTTGTCAGATATGTTCAATTCATGTACTCCACATCCACTTATCCGATTTTAAAATTTTTTGGACCAATGGATTCCTGCGAGTAAGGGTAAGGCATTGGTACAAGAGATTCGGTCAGATTTGGCCTCCCTGGCGATCTCCATTTTCCGTGGGCTTATAACAAAACCGGTTGTACCATTGTTTTGTCCTCACTCTCAGGAATCCGTTCGTCCAAAAAATTTTAGAAACGGACAAGGTACTGTGGAGGTACTCGATTTCAAAGTTTGTCAGATATGTTCAAGTCATGTTCTCCACATCCACTTATCCGATTTTAAAATTTTTTGGACCAATGGATTCCTGCGAGAAAGGGCAAAACATTGGTACAAGAGATTCGGTCAGATTCGGCCTCCCTGGCGATCTCCATTTTCCGTAGGCTTATAACAAAACCGGTTGTACCATTGTTTTGTCCTCACTCTCAGGAATCCGTTCGTCCAAAAAATTTTAGAAACGGACAAGGTACTGTGGAGGTACTCGATTTCAAAGTTTGTCAGATATGTTCAAGTCATGTTCTCCACATCCACTTATCCGATTTTAAAATTTTTTGGACCAATGGATTCCTGCGAGTAAGGGCAAAACATTGGTACAAGAGATTCGGTCAGATTCGGCCTCCCTGGCGATCTCTATTTTCCGTAGGCTTATAACAAAACCGGTTGTACCATTGTTTTGTCCTCACTCTCAGGAATCCGTTCGTCCAAAAAATTTTAGAAACGGACAAGGTACTGTGGAGGTACTCGATTTCAAAGTTTGTCAGATATGTTCAATTCATGTTCTCCACATCCACTTATCCGATTTTAAAATTTTTGGACCAATGGATTCCTGCGAGTAAGGGTAAGGCATTGGTACAAAAGATTCGGTCAGATTTGGCCTCCCTGGCGATCTCTATTTTCCGTAGGCTTATAACAAAACCGGTTGTACCATTGTTTTGTCCTCACTCTCAGGAATCCGTTCGTCCAAAAAATTTTAGAAACGGACAAGGTACTGTGGAGGTACTCGATTTCAAAGTTTGTCAGATATGTTCAAGTCATGTTCTCCACATCCACTTATCCGATTTTAAAATTTTTTGGACCAATGGATTCCTGCGAGTAA
>BNCP01000021.1:600000-762500 GCA_019650235.1 Volvox reticuliferus
GTACAGCAGCGGAGAAGGTTTACGCCAGGATGAAAGAAGCAACGTTGGCTGCTGGTGCACGTGCACTCGATCGAAACACAAGCAGCAGAGTTTCCCGCCAAAATAGATTCCTTTTCCAGATTGCATGTCGTACACTGACGTACAGACAAAGTTAAGATGTTGCCCCCCAGATTATTCGTTTTCATCACTCCTTTACCTAAGAATTACAAAATCCTCTAGGGAAATTTATTATGTGTCGAACGGTGACCTACCAAAGGCGTAAATATCCACTGCCGCTGTGAGAATCTGGTCCTTCAGGAAGACCTCTGCGCGGGTCGTTAGGATCACACTGCCAACGGTTTACGATTAGTCGTTTGTGTACGAACATCCAACCTCCTTAAATTTTTAGACCATTTTCAAAAATATTATTTACTGTACCATTTCGACTTTTTACGGTGTTTGACAAACCGTTGGAACCATCAAAGTACCAGATGGACAGATGGCATCAAATCTAACCGTCATAACGAATATAACCAAGTATCTGACTCGCAATAAGTTCAGAAGCTGACTAACTGAAAGTGCAAATTCACACCTGGCGCCATGTACGACATTGTTCCCAACGGCATTGCCATCCGAAATCCCAGTGAGGTGGGTGGTGGGGCGTGTGAGTGTTTGCTGCCTGCCGCCGTTAGCTGTGCGGGCTGCGGCATTTCCGTCATGAGCCGTGTGCAGCCAAAATCCGAAAGCTACAGACAGGTACGGAAAGTGCGGAAATACGAGAAACATAGCGTTGATCAAAAGTCCATTTTATTGGCAGCAGCTGAAAGGTGCGTAGCGATACGAAGAGAACTGCTGAGAAAAAATATATATATTTAATATGCTGGATATTAATTGCAATTATGACGTCTAATATATATATATATATATATATATATATATATATATATATATATTAAGGGGTGTTACACTGCGCTGCTGTTGGGCGACTCGCCCTGCAAAGACGAGCACCTACCGGGGTTCCTGACCGGACCGAGCCACAGCGCAGGGGAGGGGAAGAAAAAATAAATAAATATATATATATATATATTGTGCTATTGTGTGTGTGTGTTTTATGTGAATAATGATTATGTTCATTGCATGGCAGCGGCCGAGAAAGCTGGGAGGCAAGTACGGCAGATAGTCCTAAATGTCGTAAATATGTAGTGCTGCGTACGTACCTTGCATGTCCATCCCCGTACGTCACGGTTACTGCCCTTGAGCAGTACATTACTTGGTTTGAGATCGCAATGAACCAAGCGTCGAGCGTGCAGGTAGCGCAGGGCGAGGGCCACCTGGCAAGGGCAAGGGCGGGCATCCGGATCCGACGTTCGTGTGTGTATTAGTGGGGGGAGGAAAAGGGGACAATGGTGGGGATAGGAAAGGGAGCAACTATGAGCTGAAGCTGAGGCTGAATGAAGTGATACCGCATTTCAGTGAAGATGTTACCTGGGGACCAACCAGGACCAATCCGTAAGATACATTCGTAACACCCCGAAATATTCGTACGAGGATCATACAGGACGTACGATAGAACTGTACACACAGATAGTACATACAACACATGCAGTGGCTCGGTCCGGTCAGGGCCCCCGGTAGGTGCTCGTCTTTGCAGGGCGAGTCGCCCACAGCGCAGTCCAACACCCCAAAATACACATGCAAATATGTCTATCCATCTATCTATCTATCTTTCTATCTATCTATCACACTATCTATCTATCTATCACACTATCTAGCTATCTAGCTATCGCACTAGCTATAACTTGGGTATAGCTCTTTCTCCAATATTAATGTAAAGTCCACTCTTTTCCACACGTGCCTAACTAGGTCCATTCCTATGCCAACCAGTACATATATAGTTAACCTTTAGAGAATTTTGAGGCTGGGGTTGAAACCTGGGGTTGAAATCATGAGGTGTACGTACGGCATTTAGGAGGTATCATGACTGGGTGGAAGACGACTGGCCGAAAGGGACAGCGGATGACAACAAACATTGCCGTACCGTACATCAATAACGTCACACCTACCTCGAGGAGGGACATGTAGAGGGGTACCAGGGCGGGCCGGGCGATTGCGGCGGAGGCTGAAGCTCCACGTCGGCGAAACGCTCCCATGTGAGCAGCGTCTAAAAGTGTACCACAGTCGCAATACTCGAAACAAATCACCTGAGAGGATTACATCATGCGTGGTGCATTCGTACATGTCGTACATCACTGTTCAAAAAGTAAATGCTAATGCACAGACATACATCATACATAAGTCATTCCTATGGATAAGATCTACCTTGTTCCTACTTACTGTCTCATCTACATACCGTACCGCCCACCACCACGACCACCTGTAGCACAGCCCTAAGTCCCCGTACAATTATGCTTGCCCCAATTCTACTTGCAATCGAATCAGGACCGTACGGATACTCTGTCACGACCGGCGGCCGACCAAAGCACCAACTCACCTGGTTAAGAGGCCCTGCAGTTTGGTTTCGGAGCAGGGGGATTACATTGGATTTATTAGGTAGCGGTCGCGTGAGCAGCAATAATAGACAGACGCAAAAATCTGGATGGCGCGAGCAGATGCACGTGCACATGGATGCTTGCTTATGTTTTACTCGTACAAATGTCCGTCGTACATTGTGTGTTGTGAACGAACGAGAGGGACGGCGCGTCTATCTTCGTGAGACGCGATTGCGTGCGTGCGTGCATTTAAAAGAGGGACGCGCCTCACGGGCAAAAATACTCGGAACCCTCAAAGGCCAAAATTCAGTGCAGGTCAGGAACAACGAATAACCCGCAGCCTGGCAGGTCCACAGCTTCAGAACCTCCCGTACGTCCGTACCTGGTTTGGACAAGTTGGCCAGGATAGCATCGTCCCGGGCGACTAGCCGAAGTCGCGGTTGACGATCTCCCCGGTACGTGCACTTGATGCTCACCACCTGGGATGTGTGTACGACAACAAAATTGAAGGTTATATGAGAGCCTGGCAGCGCACTTTCATACTGGACTCCTTTTATTACTACATACTCCAATAATGCTCGGGTAACAGCAATTATGATATGATATAATATGATACCACTACTGATATACGTACATAAATGGGCCGGCATGTGCATAGTTACGTGCTTCGCTGTGTAAGAAGGTCGGACTGATGGAGGCGTAGGTGGATGAATGGATGGCATGTGGTGCGCGTGTGCGACATACGTACGTGCATACGTATACATATGTACAGACGGAGGCCAACATTACGTAACAACGGACTAGACCGCCATTTTTTTATCACGTGCGTATGTACGGCATACGCTCGCACATGCTTACGTACGCACGTTTGAAAATGTGGCGTAGGCCTGTACGATGTTGGGATGGGATAAGGTGGGGGTCAACGCGTGCTCCATGGCGCCCCGTTTGGCCTGCGGCAGCAGCACCAAAATTCTTTTCACATAATAATAAAATAATTAAAATATTAAAGATGAAAATGAAAACTAAAATCCGACCAGCTAGCAGATAGGGCCAGATGCATTTTCGGGGAATGGAGAGTGAACCGGCGGGGGCGGTGCTGGCGTATATATATAGATCGATGCGACGAAAAAACGAACACGGGTATCTAGCCAGTAGATAGTATATATCCCAGCGAGATGTCAGCTGCTACGCTGTCTACAGATCTTCCATCCATTGGGCCTAACTTTGCTAGATAGCAAATAAGCAAAAAATGCAGCCTGCCGCACTATGTGTCGTACGTTTCCAACAGCCTGTACAGGTTGTTGGAAATAAATTCACACATACACCTTTCTTAGCCGCGCGGCCAACTCCTCCAACTCTGCCGTCGTCATAAGGCCATCGCCATCGCACGCAGTGCCAGCCGCCTTTTCGGTGGCACTGGAGCAGAGCTCGTCTTCCTCCAGAGGCTCCCCGTCGCGACACACCTGATTATTACGTAATGGATCGAATGTACATACGGCAGAAACGAACCAAGCCGTTGGCTGGAGGAAATAATGAAATTAATCAAGCAGCAGCAACATAGCAAGCTAGCTAGCTCCATATGCATTTGCATGCGGCCGTACATATGTACGGCAGCAGCGTGTGCAACAGATCGATAGGCACGCGAGCGAGCTGAAGGAATTGCATAAACACAAGATAGAGTAAAATTAAAGAAAAACAAAAGCGTGCGTGCCTAGATAGGAGGCGGCAGAACCACAGAAGCACATTTTAAAATTTTTTATATAAAAATATTATATATTTTTGTATTTAACATGGTTCTACATATGCAATCATGAATTTGAAATACATCGATCAATCCCATCATCATTAGTTGGTGCAATACAAGTATATTATATACAGTGACGCCGAATGAAATGCTGTCCCGAACGGTTCCAGCCAAATGACATATATATACATATATATATATATATATATATATATATAGAGAGAGAGAGAGAGAGAGAGAGAGATCACGCACGCAGAGTCGAAGATGCATACATGGCTCACATTAAGCTTGACTGCAGTTTCCAAGCCGTGCAAAAGGCCCTTAAACACTACTCCCTGCGTGCGTAGGGATAGTTGGAGCATGGAAAATAATGTAAATCAACCATACATACAAAACATATCAACCCTACATACGTGGCAGGACAGACAGACAAAGCCACGTGCCCCTCCCCTGCGCTGTGTCTCGGTCCGGTCAGGCCCCCCGGTGCTCGTCTTTGTAGGGCGAGTCGCCCTCAGTGCAGTGTAACACCCCAGATATATGCATTGAAGTTGGCTGCATTGTATTTGTAGAGTATCATCATGAAGCCAACTGAGACAAACGAGGATATACGTATATATATATAGTATATGTGTCCTCGGACGGATGTTCACTGCGGCATTTTTAGCAGAGTGCTCGAGCGATAGGTAGCTCGCTAGTAAATAAATACTACACTATCTACATTGCAGGGTGAGTCGCCCACAGCTAGCACAACGCCCCTTAATATCTAGATAGTTAAATTACCTGGCCCCCCTGACCAATCAATTCTTGCAGGTCGAGTGCGGAAAGATCTTGTATGGCCGCATTTCTGACGGAAGGAGCCAAGTAAATAAAACTCCATTACTTATGTAGGTAGATCGGTGGCATACAGCTTCAGTAGGTGCGAAAGTGGTCGACTGTGAGGTCAATATATAATAAGGCCCTGTTGCGAAGTCGTACACTGCAGTACGTACTGAAGTGTTGTACTGAAATTATGTATAATAATATATATGTATAATATACTGTCCGGTCAGGCCCCCGGTGCTCGTCTTTGCAGGGCGAGTCACCCACAGCGCAATGTAACACCCCATACACACATATATATATATATATATATCATCGTCGTAACGATGCTAAAGCTAGGATTTGGTAGCGTTATCTTTTATGGGTTTGCTAAATAATAGCAAATAGATAGATAGATAGATAGATAGATAGATAAGTAGGTAGGTAGGTAGGTAATATTGTGTGTATGTGTTGTGTGTCTGGGACTGCACGAACTTGGCGGGCATGAAAGATTGGCAATCTATCTATCTATCAATCTTCCTATGTTTATGTTTATATTTATATTTATGTTTGTATTTATATTTATATTTATACATACCAATCTACATATGTAATGGAGCCCCATATCATTTTGCAGCTAAGTCTATAGGATCACGGCATGATGCTGATGTGTCTCAATCCCCTGGTAATAGGCAGGCCCACGCTCCCCTGTGTGGATCGATATCACGAAGCAGCATTAATCCTCTGTATCTTAGAAAATTCAGTGTTATGCATGGCATTTACATGAACACAGAATGGATATTGTGGGAATCGTACCCGGCATCTATTCAGCCAAATCCGTTACAGGGTAAAACCGCTTATAGTGTGTACAGCTGGAATGCATTTGATGAGCTGATTGGGCTCCGAAAAGGAATACTTATTCGAAGGATTCCACTCTTCTTAACGTGGTACTGCAATTACTGCTCACTGTCAACATACAATACAGAGGTAACACATTGACACACGTGTGCGCATGTGCACACGTACCTGATGGCCCCACCCTCTACGTACCTGATGGCCTCTGATGCTGCTTCCACATCCGCGATGGTTGTGCCCAAATGCGACCGCATTGTTGACACCAGAACCTCCAGCTGTGATGGCCCAGGGGCTTCTTCCAGCGCGAGTTCGGGACTGGAGGTCATCCATTGAAGATGAGGAGCACCTGGTGCACGATGATTGAAGCACAAGAATATGCATGCATATGCGCACACATTGTAACACTGGTGCAATAGCGCGTGATGCTAGCTGGGGTGCAAATTCTCCCGTTACCGTTTATCATATACAGTAAAAAAGGTACATACACTGATGACCAATCTACGTAAGTATGCAGCTAAGTTAAACGTTTTTCATGCTCTTTCATCTTTCATGACTTTATTTGCAAAAACATATATCAGCTCAATGATAACTAGCAATAGCCGTTCTACTGTCATTTTAGTTATGCGTCATCTTTAGATATACCAGATTCTTCAAATCCTTACTATTACAACTTTGTGCTATATAGACGATATAAACATGCATACAGTTATAAATGCGCTGTGGCTCGGTCCGGTCAGGAACCCCGGTAGGTGCTCGTCTTTGCAGGGCGAGTCGCCCAACAGCAGCGCAGTGTAACACCCCAAGATATAAATTCGTGTAAGTAGTGTATTTCCGTGTATGTCTACCTCACCCTCGTGCTCTAGATCGAAAGTGTCCTCGCGGCTCAGCGCTGGCAATGATGCAACGGTGGCGGTGATGACCCGCCGGCCACTGCTGTCCGCACCAGCGGACATTAGGGTGCGAAGCAAACCAGGTTGATGGGCGCTGCCGGGGCGCATTGCTCCCACCACTGCAGAAGCCACCCCACTGCCGTGCGTGTCGGCGTGGCGGGTAGTAGGCTTACTGCCTGAGGGGACACGCCCCATCGGCTTACCTGCTGGAGTGGAGTGGTGGGAAACAAAACGGACAATGCATGTATGCAAATCCGTATTATTACGTGTATATATAGTATGTATATAAATGTAATATCCACACTACTAATATCCACACTACTTCTATCGATCCGTACCCTGCTGTGCGGTTAGTACGGAAGATCCACCTACCTCGGTCCGGTATAGAGGATGGTGGTGTCGTACATAAAGGGCCGCTCTGTAGATCCAGAAGTTGTAGGTGCAGCGCGCGGAGCTCTGCCGCGGCTCGGCCTCCCTCCGCTACAGCTGCACCAACTCCATCCAGCAGCAGCTGCATTATTATGTATACGTGTATGTGCGTGTATATCATCTCTATCACGGGTGGTGCTTGGCACAATTTTATTAGCTTTCTTTCTTTATATACAATACCAAATGATAGACCAATTGATAATAATCCTACCTGCTGTGCAATAGCTGTTCTACGGATGTTGTACGGATGGATGCATGCATGATCCATCGCTCGTACCTCCCCACGGACTGACCTCCCTGCCTAGCTAGCTACCCGCCTATCTCCATACACATAAAGCCACGTGCCCCTCCTCCCCTGCGCTGTGGCTCAGTCCGGTCAGGACCTACCCCCGGTGCTCGTCTTTGCAGGGCGAGTCGCCCACAGCACCGCAGTGTAACACCCCCAACATTAACCAACCAACCAACCAGATACGTACGGACCTAACTACACGACTTGCTTGCTTGTGGTACTGTTGAGAGTGAGCGACACCGACATACACGTTGATATACCAGCAGCCGGGAAACAAATGAGGAAGAAGCAATAATACGGGGGCGGGGGCTGCTGGGCTCTTTTCTTTCTGTCAGGTACTCACCCCCAGCAACAGTTTTCCCTCCGCGGCAACCGCCTGCAACACGCTTTGCGGCAGCATATCTCCAGATACGAGGTACAGCGCAAATACCGTACTTGTGTGAAGCTGAGCATCCGTCGCTTCTCGAAGATCCACCGGGACCGGCACTAATAATGGTGAACCACCTGCTGCTGTTGCTGATCCTGCTGATGCTGATATTGACAGCGGCGGCGGCGGCGTCAGCGGACTGTTGTGGCTGCCTGCTGCTGCCTTACCCCCCCCGTCGCCAGCGGCGCAGCAGGTGCCGCCTTGCTGCACCGCTGACGGCAGCCCGCCGCTATTGCCGCCGCTATTATTGCCGCCGCCACGTTGCGGACAGAACGTATCTCGTCGGGTGCTAAGCCGTGGCGTCAAGGAGTTCATGGGCAGCGGAAGTCCGCCGCCACTGCCTCCAGCTTCCGCAGCTGGCATTAACCTTCTTCCCGGGGACGACGGGGCTTCCACACAGATTGCGAGGGATCCTACCCCCGCCGCACCCCCGAGCAGCTTACCCATCGTCAGGATGTCGCGACAGGGTTGCTGCTCCTCCAGGACGAAGCCGCTGGCATCACGAAGAATTATAGTTGTGAAGCGTTGCTGCATGCGGCACGCAGCGGTGGGGGCAGCGGAACTGAAGCAAGCATGCATGTAGGGTACATATATATATATATATATATATGTGTGTGTGTGTGTAGGTGATTGGTTTTCAAAAATGCACACGCACATGCACATGTACGCATATATATATATATATATATATATATATATATATATATATATATATATATATGCTTCGGAAATAATAATGCACGCGTGAGTCGTCAAGATATATAGATGCTTTTCTTTGTCCGGTGCTCGTCTTTGTAGGGCGAGTCGCCCACAGCGCAGTGTAACACCCCAGATATAGATTGCCTCTCTCACGTGATCAAATATATAACAATCTCATAATGAAGGAGTAAAGTAAACGATTCACTACAGCGTTGGAATAAAAAATTAAAGGCAAATTAGATATATAGATGGACATACAACTTAATTATTTATTATATATGCCACATTACGTATGTTGACTGAAAATGGAAATAAATCTGACGCAGCATGGCATGTACGTAGTAGCTTAATTAGCTCCGAAGCACCCTGCTGGTGCAGGGAAGCCGTTTTATATTGCATTTTAGCGCTGGATCGATCGTGCAAATTTTCCTGTATTCAAAATCCACAAACGTCGCATCTAGATGCATGGAAAGCTGAATGCAGGCCTAAGCGGCCAGACTGCCCGCATGCTCCTCGAACTAATCTTGACATAGCTACGTACGGCAACACACTATCACAATATGAGGTGCAAGAAGCACCCTGTCAACATCTCGAGAGGCCTTTTCGGCACTCTAACTACTACAATGAATCTGATTTCGAGATGGATCAGAATAATAAGGATTTATTATTGTGGGTACTTACGAATGAATAATGCAAATAATAAACCAAGCAACTGTCAGATGCAGCTCGCGATGATGATATATTAGTTAGTATGCCTGAACCTGCCTGAACCTGCCTGAACCTGCCTGAATGAATGAAGCCAATAACAAACGACTGTCTTTATTTTCTATCTGTATATGGCTAGTTGTAAATAGTTAATTGTTAACCCTATGCAGTACTATTTAACACACACGCACACAAATATATATATATATATATACCGAAGAATTGCTTCGACTATCCATCGATCTAGCTGGGTAGCTAGCTTGCTGCTGCTGGACTCACAAGGAAGGAGCTTCGTTCCTTAGCAGTGCTGTTCATGGGCCCCTCCACACCAAGCATCGATGCGCTCATCTGCACCCTGCTGGCCACGAAAGCAAATAAACATAAACACCGACATACATCGATCAGAGTGCGTGGCAGGAAGCATGATGCGTCGGCAGCAATTGCTTGCACCCACTGTACTTCATGGATGGAAAACTATATCTACTATATCACGGATGGACGACAAAAGAGCATTTACGAGCGTGCAAAATCTTTCCCAGAGTGTGCAACGCGCACGCGGGAATAATAATGCGGGCGGGGCCGACGTATGTACGTACGCATTGCTTAGCAGCAGCACGCAGCCGCCAGTAGCATGCATATATAATTATAGTTGCAGCTAAGCCGTAGCATTCCTGTTTTTGTATAAACCTTTTGACATGCTCATTTATTTAAGACGGCGGTTTTTTCAGCCATAGGGATGTTCGCATGGCTGGGTGCCCAGGTCGCGAGGTGCATGCATGTGCGAAATCTCAGCCTGACTGCCTAATTTACGCCCTGCATGTCGGAGGGCCATCTCAGGAATCCCCTGGATCCAACGGGATCCAACATATACACAAAACAGGCCATGCGTTGACAGAATTCGGCATGGCCAAAGAAAATAGAACAGCAATTAAATATGTTTTACTTTGACGACACGATACAGTATATAGTACTGTACCTGAGCGCCTCGCCAAGCAGCGTGTTTGCGAGCGTGATGCGAACTGCCTTCACGGCGGCGGGGCACGCTGCATCTGTCATGCTCAGTCCGTTCTGCTCGGCTGGTCCGCTTGCTACGCTTCCCATTTGGTACGGCATCGTGCTGCGAGGGTCGGCAGAGCTGGCCGCAAGCGCCGACAGTGACTGTACGGAAGTGTGCGTCTCCAGCAGCAAATCCCGCTGCATCGAGGTCATTCCCGCAGAGGGAGCGGGACCGACCCCTGCCCCTCCGCGCTGAGTGAAAAAAACGGCATGGCCTCCACCGTGACCGTGCGCTAAGGCAAGCACTGGCTGTAGCTGTAGGGAAAAGCGCTGATGGAGCAGCTCCGAAACCGCCTGCAGCACGCCGCCGACCAAACCCGAGAGGCTCTGCTGGCGCAGCGGCAGCAGTCCTAGGTGATCAGCCACCTGCGTGGAGAGAGAAAGAGAGAGGGAGAGAGAGAGAGAGATCTGTACAATGTACTTTTGTACATTCATATAAGCATTAACAGGTTGGGATTACGATCACTGATAATAATATTTAGTTTTTATTCATATAATAATATAATTTATTTATATATGTTCTTAAGAAATTATCATTTCTCCGTCGTCACATCCTTTTAATTCCTCAGCAGGGAACGTACGGCAGGGGAACGTACGGCAGAGAACAAGCAGCAACTATATTAACGACAATAATGAACGATGTCAGTGATCGAGAGATAAAAATATGCGTTGAGGATCAAGTGAAAGAAATTACTACTTGGCAATCTGGCGGATA
Source organism: Volvox reticuliferus (assembly GCA_019650235.1). Taxonomy (NCBI): domain Eukaryota; kingdom Viridiplantae; phylum Chlorophyta; class Chlorophyceae; order Chlamydomonadales; family Volvocaceae; genus Volvox; species Volvox reticuliferus. Next base: position 611,076 of record BNCP01000021.1, read on the forward strand.
GATTAAAACTAACGACAAAACAACAGAACAGCAATGGGATATGATGACGAAGGGCCCTGCTGACCAGGGCTTCCGTCGTTGCTCGGTAAAAAGGAACGCCATGTCTACAAACACAAGGACTCCTGCCCTTAGCGGATGATGAATGTACTATTGCCAAAAGCGTTTGGGAAAGTGCTAGCTGCTGTCGGTGGCCCAGTTGTCTTCATAATTGATGGTAGTTGCATCATTTGTACGTCTATCGTATCTGCTTCCTTGGAGCGACAGATAGATAGATTCGTTCTGGATTCTGTCGTTGTACGAAATAATTGTGTGAACTTAACCAATGCTTGGAAACCATGGTGATAAAGTACTATACTAAGTAAAGCAACTCATGTTTTCCATGAAATATATGTCTATGCAATTAATTGGACGATGGTGGGTTCCTTGATAAAAGGCTGGGATGTACAAGGTGGTTCGTTCGTTCGTCCCGCCCCTTGCAGTACACGGCATTGCCGTAGACGTCGACCGTCATGCAGATAAATCAAATAACACGGGTGGATGACTGCGCCGCCACAACACGCACAACTGTCGTCCTAAATAATAATATAATCCAGCCAACACAACAGCCGACCGTTGCTTGGAAGCAGTTGTGCGTGACCCACCGTTGACAGGTACCTCGCATGGTTGGGATCCGAGCCAAAGATGCCAAATGCGAGAATCTGGGCCAGTCGCGTTAAATCCGTCAGATGCGCAGGATCCAGCTGCAAATCAGCTCCGGAACCAGAACCGAAACCTGATGCAAAGGACCGGCAGTCGGCGTTTTCACGGGCAGCAGTAGCAGCACTAGCACGCGCAGCAGTAGCCGTAGCGGCCGTAACACTAGCTGCAGCAGGTCTGTGGGCTAATAGCCCCGAAGCCGCCGCTGCCCCCGGGAAGAATCCACCAACGACCAACGCGGCCACCAGACAGGAGCCCTGCCGCACAGGTAGGACAAGAAGATCAGAAGGTCCCAATTTTAGGGGCTTATGTGCGGAGCGGCACACTATTGCTGCCACGTCAGGGGGACCGGCTCCCGAAGGCTTGGTGCTGGGTCTGCTGAAGCCGGGTCGGATCAGTGCAGCCGCAGGGTGTTGTTGTGGCGGCTGCTGCTGCTGCTGCTGCAGCGGCGGCGGTGGTACCTGTGGCTGTAGATGGTCGCGGATAATCGCCACTGCGTCAACCTGCGTTGCGTTCCATTTTCATTCGTTCTCGTTTGCCTCAGCGCGTGCGTGCGTGGTTAATAAGCACGGACGGACGGCGGGGATACGTAGCTAGATAGCCTTGGCGAAAGCGCAACTTCGTTTCACTTAAACTTAAAAAGAGACGAAAGAAATGCAGAAGAGTAAGAAGCAAGGTAACACAGGAGGAAGTGATCTGGTGCTGGCATGCGAAGGTACCTAAAGACGCACGTTACGGACGTGTACGGCAGGTAAACCCGTACATGTCTACCTATCTTGTAGCAAGGCCACATATATACAGCAGAAAGATGGATCGCTGCCTTGTTCCTATATATGTGCGTGTGAGGTCTGGCCTGCTTGTTTTGCTGCTGCTGCTGCTGCTGCGTGAGCACGAGAAAGAATTTTGCGGCGCCGGCATTCTCTGAAGTAAGAACATACAGAATAATGATCTCTTGAGGCGAAATCTCTTTCATCATCAACTAACGCAAAGGCATAGCCAGAAAGACTCTATACATGCATACCAGATCTGCGTTGTGCTTTGCCCCGCCGAGCTGCTGTACTTGTTAAGCTGACCACTGTGTCACTGTAAACGTGGATTCATTTTCCGTATTAGCTCCGTAGAAGTGATTTTCGTAGCGCCCTGTACCTTTTTCACCTCCATACTTGTTGCATCGACTAAGGAAAAATCACCGACGTCTACAGGGATTGTCGGCTTCTGAAACAGGCAGCGTTTCCCAAATTCATCGCACGGTGTTGCACAGCAGCGCAATGAATAGCCCGCATTATTATATACAAACATGGATGCACATTGACAGCTGAATGAATGAATGACATGCGCAGTTTGTGTACGGCAGAAGGTGAAATTTAATTTGCAGTAGTCACTGCTTAGATTTGCTCTTGCTCTTTCATCCTTGATACCATTTCTTGATTATATGCTAAATTTCAAGAAACATTATTCCTTCTACTTTTGTAAGTCATCTTATTCATGCTTCTTTAGAATGTTCCCGCTGGCGTCAGCTTCACCGTTCGTTAGTTGGAGTTCTATCTTATCCTCACCTGTTTTTCTAGAGCCCCAAACAACCTTCCCCAACCGTCAGCTATCACGTTCCCGCCACATTCCGCGAGGACCCAGGCAGCGTGCGTCTCGCGACCAAAGAGCACAAATCTGCGATCAGAAGATGCTGTGGTAATAAATTGAGCGTGTGGACAACGGCCGCAACTCCCAATGGCTGGGCGAGCTAGATAGCATGGGCGTGAACACTCACCGCGCATCAAGTGTGCAAAGTGCGAGCTTGCACGCAGATAGGCAAATCCCAATACGTGATAGCCACGATTCTTCGGCATGGCTTTGGAGCAGGAGTTGGAAAAGGAGCTGCGAAGCTGCCAAGTCGATGGCCGAGGACGCTGCTGTCAAACAATCATGTTGTGTTTCATCTGGCCTCGTAATTTCCAAAAATTCATCCACTTCCGGTGGCTGGGCAACACAGCACCAGTGTCGCAGAGCGGCGGCAATCGGCATTCACGTAGGCAGGCGCTGAGCAAACGCAAATGCGTGTGATGAAGCCACAAACAAAAAACCTTATTTGACCTGCAACTTCACCATATGCGAATTGTGCATCAAAGCGGCACGTCTGGTTACGGTATATAGGCGTCCGCCGCGCCCGCAGCGAACAGAACTCGTTCCACTTTGGAACTTGGAAAGTCGGATGTACTCCTTTTCGATGTACATCCTATACAAATCCAGTGGGCAATCGTTATGCGAGCGCAGCAAACCACAAACTTACATCTTTCTGCAGTACGTTTTTATGTCGAGGCCCTCCCGTACATCTTAGATGCAACGCACGCTGGCTGGCTCTGATTGGACACATAGTTCACCTGACTTTAACCCTAATATTTTAGCTATACGCGTATCTCATCACACCACTTCATTCCCTTATTTTCCATGCGCTTGTGCGGCGCGCGCGAGGCGCTCGCTTCTCTTAACGCCTTGTACTCTCTTGATTGTACGGTCGGCGGTATAAGTCCCTGATGGCAAGTTATCCTGCAAATATGGTTTACAAGTGACGTTATCTATCATGTAACATGAAAATACTAAAACGCACTGAACAAAACCAGCCACTCCACGGTTACTAAGCATTCATGGATGGTTACATACGTCCGTGCGGGATCGATTGTTACGTCCGGCTATGGGAGAAGGCTGCAGAATCAGCATCACTTTCTTTTGCAGTTGTTTATTAATAGTCCCCGTGCGTATGTACGTATGTACGTGCGTGATGCCCTTGCAAGGCACGCTTTTTCCGTAATATTTTTTCCAATAACTTAGCTTTAGATTCCATAAATTTCGGTTTGCCACTTTTACGGAAAATTATTACGTGCACAAATCCATGAAATCTCTTTTATTATGAAATTACCAATAAGATGTTTTATGTAAGCTTTCTGGCATATGTGGATGCACGGTGACCACCTGTGCCCTTCCTCATGTAATTTTATTATTTCCATAAAATACGCTAAGTACATATTATGGATTTTCCAGGTGGATTGCATGCAGGACATGGCAAAAGCCCCAAATGCTATAAAACTTTAGAAATAAAACCATCCAAATCTTCTGACCCCAAAATGCCTTACCAGTCCTATCTTGCAAACAGGCGCGCGCCGCAGCAGCAGGTCAGGTCTCGGATGCAGAGCGGTGAGGTACAACATGCATGCCCGCCCACAGGGGTAGATGGTATGGATGGATGAAGTACAACATGTTCATACATTCATTGTAATTTAATACATATAGGCAGGTTTTCTAGGAGAGGCAGGTAGGGAGAGGGTGGAGGGTTCCGTGGCTTGAGATGCCTGTATCCAGGCTGCAGGTCCTTAGGGTTTTGGGGGCGGTCAGCGAGAGAGGTCTTTCTTTCTTGTGCAGCGCAGGAGTTTGCGGGGCCAGCTGTGGGTGGGGCCGGGAGGCTTTCTAGGGGGGCACCAGTTTGGCTCGTGATCCTCCCCTCCATGTTTAGTTGGGTTCTTCCAGCACGGCTGTGTAAGAGTGCTTTCCTGCTGGTGTCTCTCTTCTGAGGGATTCTGTGTGTTTCTGTCAGGCTCTTGCCAGTCAGTTTCGTGTTGGAGGAGAGTGTTCCCGTTCTTTTGTACAGCTTGTTGTCCCCCGTTTTCCTTTGGTTCCCGCTGTGGTTTCTCGGTGCCCCTCTGTGCTCTGTTAGTGGCCAGGCTAGAGCCTCTGAGTCTTCCTTTGCTCTCGCTGGTCCGAGTGAAAGGGGGAGCACGTGGCAGGACAGACAGACAAAGCCACGTGCCCCTCCGCTGCGCTGTGGCTCAGTCCGGCCAGGGCCCCCGGTGCTCGTCTTTGCAGGGCAAGCCGCCCACACTGTAACACCCCTTAACACTGTAACACCCCTTATGATATTATATGTTACACTGTGGGCGATTCACCCTGCAAAGACAAGCACCCAGCAACCTAGCTGTCTGAGGGGTAAGGTACGTAACGCATGCACGCACAGGTCTATCTATCTGTTATCCACCGGTAGCAGTAGTCGTCCAGGGGGTTAGGCTTTGGTTATTATGGAAGCAGGCCTTAACCCAAAGTAACGTTATTGAGGTTGGTTGGGGGGTCATGACATATGTATTATGGGCAAGGGTTTATGCATCCCTAATATCACAGAGGAGGGGGCGGGGAAAGCAGCACGCAGATTGCCTTGTGCTAAGGCAATGAACTAGTAACAAAGGGGGTAATAAAGTCGTCACCACTGACAACTACTGTGGCTCGAAAGAACTCTCTCCTGTTGGTGAGCATGTGGCCAACTGCACTCTGCCAAGCAACCAACCACCGGCTCTGCTCAGCTGGTGGCAGATAGATAGAGCACACCCGCACAAAATGAGGCAAGTCACCACCCATGGCCTCAACGTAAAGAGCCCTGGACCCCCACCCAGACAGCACATGTGCCGCCACGCACACCCACAGTGATATGCCCCATAACTGCATTTATTCCATGCCTTCCATGAATGAATGAAGGCTTTGTTCATCTCTAAATGATTTCTTCTTATAATATAAAAATATATACATATCTCATCTCCTAGGCATTATTAAACAAAACAGTATATCTAACCTTCCTGGTGTCACAGTACGTTTCTATATTTGCTCTGAAGACATGATTTTTGCAGTGCCACACATACAGGTGTATGTTTCACCTTCTTCACCTGTTTTACCAAACTTGCTGCATTGGCAGTGGTGGGTGCATCATTGTTGTATCAATGTCTGACCATCCCCGCAGGTCAAATGTCCCAGCACCCTTTGTTGGGATCCCTAACAGTCTAGCTGATAGAATGTGTGCAATGGCACGACAGGGTGGATGGTTGTGACGTGATGCTGCAGATAGATATTCTCATGGCTGAGTATGGCAGGGCCTTTTCACTTTATTTTGGAATTGGTCCTGACTCTGGTTACTAGTAGTGGTTGTGGACCATGAGTTGCATCATTAATCCTGATTTGCTGAGAAGCAAGGGCTTCAGGTAGAAGCCAAGCTAATGGTTAGTTAACTGGGTCATGGCCCGTGGCGCCTAGTGAGGTGGGCACGTGGACAAGATTTTGCCTAGGTAACACCCTCCCTCAAGTACGACTAAGTGACACTCTGGGCTTATAAACTTGCTTATAAACTTGTCCTTGGGCCCGCCTCGCTAGCCTATACGGTTCATGACTCCGTTAACCAACCGTTAGCCTGGCTTCTAACCGAAGCCCTTGCTTCACAGCAAGCCAGGATATGTGTTGCTACTCATCCCGAACTCACGGTCGAACTTGTGGATAGAATAGCACTGTGCAACGCAGCTAAAATCAGCGTGTGTGTGGCAAGGCGCTTCAGAGCTAATTAAGCTAAAGGGCACACACATGGGAGGGATATGGTACCGTTATCATGGGAATATGTAATACAAACTCATCCTTTAATCATATGACAGCAAGGTATGAATATTGCCCTTTGCAGCAGTCGTTCATCCATCCAAAATACATAGAAAAACGCACGCATGTATGATGATGAGCACGCATGTATACTGGACCCCCAACCGCCACCATGTGAGCAAGATAGAACTGGGACGGATTTGTGCATGGGCACACGCACCCCCCCACACACACACACATATACATAGATAATATATATAATTCATTCAAATCTTCATTCATTCATTCGGTGCACGCGCAACTACTAAGTTTTACTTCGTGGCCAACAATAATCAGGATAGATCAACTAATTAGATCATTATATTAGCTAGAAAGGTATGCACGTGGTGACTGACTGATACATACAGGGAGGCAGGATACAGCAAGCACTCTGTCGCTCGCCCACACTCTTGACACCCACGCACATACATACAAGCAAATCAACACGCCCACATATGCATAAAATCATCATACATATAAACCCCATGCATATCCCTAAGATTCAACAGGCATCCATCCATGAACACCACTGCGACAATCGTAACAGTGCTTTGATTCCGACAACAGTCATTGATCGAGTGAATACGTCAACAAGCAAGCATACACATAGCGAGCGAGCCTTCCTGGAGGACTACGTGGAGGGCTTCACTCCCTGAAGGAAGGCGCAGATAGGTTCAACCTTGCTTCGCCTCGTATGCATGTGCATATCTACAACACTCACATTTTTAGTTGTAGGTGTATATACCATCACCAGGTAGGTGGCCAGGCTAGAGCCTCTGAGTCTTTCTTTGCTCTAGCTGGTCCGAGTGAGAGGGGGAGCACGTGGCAGGACAGACAGACAAAGCCACGTGCCCATCCCCTGCGCTGTGCTGTGGCTCGGCCCGCCGGTCAGGGCCCCCGGTGCTCATCTTTGCAGGGCGAGTCACCCACAGTGTAACACCCCAAATATCATCAAAGCGACAATACATCGTTCCGTTACTTGGAAAGCAATTGATCACTCGTGCTCACTCCATCTATCCACACGCAGGTCCCACGCACGCACACATAAACGTTCGACCGTTTATTTGGATAGATAGATTCTGCTCCATGCATGTGTGCGTGCGTCACCATCACCAAAGTAAGGCTAACTCGATTGTTTGGCTGGCACTGATAGCCGTGACACTTAGCACCCTAGCAGACAAATAAAAACCACTCACTCTCATCTTCATTGCATTCTTGAGCAAGTTAGCTGGCTATCTAGCGCTACGTATCCAGCCAGCAGGTGCTGCTGCCGCTGGGCAGCCATATATCGATCACTTCATCATTCAGCAGTGACAACATCACACATGCATACAGAATGCACATACATACACGTTGATCGACAAAACACACACACACACACACACACACACACACACATATATATACATATATCACAGATTGATCTTCCTCAGCAAATAAAGCAGATGGACAACGAATAAAGCAAGGCATCGCCTATCAGCTGATCGAAATAACTTACTTGTGCATGAGCACTAGACAGTAGTAGCTGTTTGCAGATTGCGACAGTGTATTTATGGAGGTATGTGTGGAGCACGTTTTGTTGGTACATAGACCCCCAACGAACCGAACATATGGGTGGGCGGGTTGGCCCTGCCATGGATGCATATGGGACGGACGAGCAGTCGGATAGAGCGACGAATAAAAGCAATAGGAGGTACGGGCCTTGCATGATGCACTTCCAATATGAAGGCATAGCTAGGAGGCATGCCCGTGTCCTGTTTGCTTGCGTATTATTGTGGCACGCATTCGCCCTTAATAATTAATGAAGGTGAGTTTGAGACGGACCAGACCCGCCCCCGCCCGCCCCCCGCGTGCTGCTGCCAACCAACAGGATCTGCTGGATGGATGGACAGCGTGCGGGATGATGAAAAATGGTGGTGTTGAATCTGTTATATCCGACGTCTGCTGCTGTGGCTCGATCGCTGCAACGGTGACTGCTGTTGTTGTTGTATGAACCGCTGCCGCTCATGTTGGTGCCACCATTGCCACCATTGCTGCTGTTCTTCCTACGTCCGTATCTGCTGTACTTCCTGCTGTTGTGATGCGAGCAGCTCGGCTCGGATTTCCCGCTCAATCCCCACCAGGCTCTGGATGATGACGTCAAGTGATGGCCGGTCCTCTGGTTTATGACTTAGGCACTGGCGGCCCAGCTGGATGATGTCAGCGGTCATTAGATCGTCCTCCGGCCACTGAAGCTCCACGGTGCCCTCCTGGACTCCGAGCAATACCTCCCCTGCACGCAAAGATCGATCCGAGGACCCCCAGATGGAAGAGCGATGTACATATGACTTAAAGCGGATAGAGTGGATCAACGTTCGGGTTATCTTATGATCAAATACGTATAACTAATTTGTGGGCACTTCGTCTACTTCGTTAAAGGAAGGCGGGTACAGCAAAGAACATGGACGTGGCGCGCGTTTATGAGATCTATATAATAAGACTATGAGATCATGTTAACTTATACAGCAATAGTATCACAGCCGGGAATCACAGCCGGTAACCAGCAGCGCATACATGCCAAGCAAGTAAGATAGATGCACAACGGTGCTCGATGATTATGATCTAATACATGATTGCCTAACTAATAACCAATACCTGTCTAATACGTGATGAAATCTTGAAGCCTGAACTCACAATAGTGGCACCCGCTGTACGGCCGCTCCCCCGTCAGCATCTCCCACAAGCACACGCCAAAGGACCAGACGTCGGTGGCCCGGCTGACCTTGCCCTGGAACGCCTCCTGCAATGAAGTGACAGCGGAGGGCGTGGATTGCGGACGTGGTGAAGGTGCGGACATATATATTCTGAAGATTCCTTGGCGTCGTACTCGGGTCACTGATGATGTGTGGGCCCGTGCAAATGCATGCGGGTCGTGCACCCGCGGGTGCATTCGTTGAACCGTGGGACATTAAGCCCATAAGCCACGGCAGTGGAGTCACACGGCATGCATGGATATGGGACAGGCCGGCATAATAATAGCAAGCCTGCTGTTGACATGTGTACATGTACTTCCTCATCACTCACCGGCGCCATGTAAGCTAAAGATCCTGAGGTCTCCGTGTACAGGCTGTTGACGGTGGCTGGGAGCACGTGTGCGAGGCCGAAGTCACCCACCTGTGCATAGAGAGTGCGGTATATTTACGGCGAACAAATGGACCATAGAATATATTTATCATCGGTAAATGATGAAGACGTTAATCGCCATCTATCTTAATAAAGGACAAATATAATTTACATGTACTATATTTTGTTATTTATTTATCGTCTATACAGGTCGTCTATACAGGTATAGCTGCACGCCGAATGTACGGCATACAAGGTCATGCCGTACCTTGACCACGAATCCCCGGCGGTCTTCCCTGGACGAAACCAGCAGCAAGTTGGCCGGCTGGGGAGTGAGATAGAGGTCGGGGGGGTTATGGAGGTTCAGGGAAGGGAATACATGCACGTACGGATATATATATATATAGAGAGAGAGAGAGAGAGAGGGTGGGGGAGTGTGTGTGTGTGTGTGTCTGTTTGTGTGTAAGTCGCTCTACTTTTGTATTACAGAGCGGCGGCCCTAACTCACTTTGAGCTCCGAAAGGTTACAATGAGGACGAGGCATAACCAACCCAACCAACCAAGACCAACTTGACCATCCAACCAACCCAATGTCTCACTCACTTTGACATCTCCATGGACAACGCCGGAATCGTGAAGATGCAGCAGCCCGCAGGCGATCTCGACACTGCTGCGCAGCAGGGCACGGCGAGCCAACCTTACACCCCACTGCTGCGACGGTCGAAAGATGCTCTTGCGGATGGCGCTTTCCAGTGTGCCGCGGTCGCAGTACTCTTGTACGACGATCAGCACCATCATGCCCGTCTCCGCCTGGCGATCAGGAAGGAAATGGGGAGGCGGATTCGCATTGTGGTCGGAGGGACATACAGCGTGGCACAGGTAGAGGTGGATCAAGTGCGCGAGGGTGCGTGCAGTAGGGAACAAAGTGGCACGCCGTAGTTGTGACGTACATGATGTACCCAAACCCTAAACCCATGTGCGACAATTATCCGAATGGACAGCCGCACGCAAGCAGCAGTCAATGACACGAGCTTTACTCGTGCGTGAGGAGACACTCGTCATCATCATCATCATCATCATCATCATCAATTATCACGGCTGATGATGTTGATACGCATGACTGGATCATAACACGCCGCGCCATGTAAGAAATATCGAGGGGAATGGAATTGTTATGGGAGCATCGTTCAAAAGAAAAGCCGTTGCGTATTACGTACACACACGGCGACAATTATATACACATAGTCATGCATACATATATGTGTTTATGTGTATATATATATATATCCTTGCCTTGTCCGTCCCGTACATACCCCGAGTGTGTGGAGGATCTGGTGTAGTACGAGCAGCGAGTCTGAGCCATCATTTAGGCCCCTGGGTTCTCCGAAACCATCATCTGCATGTGCCGTACGTACGTACATATCATGGGGATCAAATAGATATATTAGTGAATGTTTTGCGTCGTCATAGCGAGTAGTTGGTACGGCGACCATGCCTGCCAACACGCACTAACGGAGATTATACACTAGGAATTTCGGTACGGGCGCGGCAATGAAGATGATAAGAAAAATTGTAACAACGAACGATGGGTGCCCAGCAAGTAGTTAGTGCTGCCACATATTTGCTGATCATCTTCTGTTATTAGTTTAGTTGAGTCGATGTGGTTTGAGCATAAGAAGACACGTAGCAGGCCAGTATGTGTCAATGTTCGGTATCTGGTGTGTACTATTAGTATCGTTTCCTGATTAGGCAGGTCTATATGGTATCTACATATATGCATGGGTGGTATATATCCGAGATGATCAGTTGTCTGAACATCATCTTCATCAACTGAGGATCGGCCGGCCTTGGCTGTATGTATGTAGGCGGATATAGCACCGAGCCATACATACAAAGCCACGTGCCCCTCCCCTGCGCTGTGGCTCGGTCCGGTCAGGACCCCCGGTGCTCGTCTTTGCAGGGCGAGTCGCCCACAGCAGAGCAGTGTAACACCCCTTAATGCGGGTATGTGTCGGTCCGGAAAAGGGCCGCCCAATGAGGCTCAGCTCACCAGACGTTAGAGGGACCGGCTCCAGCAATCGAGGGAGGCTCGGGTCGTAGTCAACGCTCCTGTGAAGTACGTACGTACATACGTTGGACGAATGGAAGGGAGGGTGCAGCGGCAGTACATACTTAAGTACTATTAGGGACAGCACGCAACAGGTAGGGTTTGCAGGCGGGGGGAGCGGTGTTGGGTAGCACCTGCCGTGCACAGCTTGGATGGCCAGCAGTATGTACGTAGAACACAGGAAGTATTATTGTTACGGATGGACGCGTACGACATGAGACCAGAGACCCCTCATTAGTCAACAGCACATGCCGCAATGCACATGTATGTCTCCAGCAGCACTAATCACGCAGCCTGCTGCCTGCTGCCGCGTGCTGCCATGCGCGAGATATACTGCAATAAACTACTCACCTTTCCCCCTCCAAAAGGTCGAAGAACTCGTGGGTCAGCTGTGCGCAACGGCTGGCGTACGTCTGCGGGATCGTATCATGGATCACATAGATCGACGCCAACGCAGCGGCCGGATTATGACCATTTATAGACAGGTACGTATATACATGTAAATGTATATGCAGTCAGGGGGCGTGATACGTAGCTGGCTGGGTCGGACGGTGAAGATGGGCCTAATATTCGTTGGTCTCATAAGTTACGTACGATGACCTTTCATCATTGTACGACAATGACTACGAAAAGGCTTGAAGGAAAAGCTATGGTGTCACACGCGTCCACGCATGCAAGCACAAATCAGCAATTGTTGGAGGTGTCTACGAGGTACAACCAGCAGGTGCGCGTGCGTTTAGTTACATACATACGGTAAGTGCGCAGCAGCGGCTAAGCTGGCTGGCGCGGCGGGGAACCCCATGGATTGATGGGGCGGGATGCATGTATGCAGGAGCGCCCGCCGGCGCGGCTCGAGCGTGCTCAAGCACGCAACCTCACGCAACAACGCCGGCATGGCAGGACCTCGCTTATTATTACGTACCGCGACGGTGTTCGGGTGGATCAGCCTCGGACTTAGCAGGAGTTCACTGATTGCTCTTCGGTCGAGACCGGTCGAGAGCATTATCTTCACCGCGCACTTGGCACCTTGGTAGATGCCTGGTGGTAATAAATAAAGCAGATCACAGGTAACAAGTCGTCGGGTAAAAAACTATTCATGCTTATGACGTGAAAGCAGGAATTAATATTATGTTCACATAGTGATGGATTAGAATGATAGTGACTTGGTCGGAATATTAATGGTGCACACGTAGTAGGTTTACGTAAGCCAGCCGCTCGCTTTCCCATACCGGGCACAACAATTCCGAAGGTTCCTCGTCCAAGTTTGCGTTGCTGGAGGCAAAGGCCGTCCATGATATTATGGGCATCACATACAGTGACGTTTTCGGGCCGCAAGTCTTTAATGGGATATGCGTTGAGACCAGTTGCCCGCACGGACGACGAAGCCCCAACAACTGGAATTGAGCCAGCTGTTGGGTTCCGGACGCCATCTTGACTTCTAGGAGGACTGAGAACTCCATTTTGTCCTTCCGGAGAGCGACCCTGGCGTGTAGATTGCTGGCCTGCTGCATGACAAAGCCGTTCGGGTGCTTCGTTCTCTTGCGGTGGCCTTGGCGGCGTTGGGATGTCCTCGTTCAAGCTGGCGGTCGTAAATCTACCATGAGGGCTTTCTTTCGTTGAGGAGCGGCGACCAAAACATCCGAGAAACATCATTGTTCGCGCAATAGATACCTCGGTTGCTCCCGTCCAAATGCTAGAAACGGGATCTTTGGGGCCAGTTAGTTGGCTAACGTATAGGAAACAATGGTATTAGGAAAAACGTGGGGTTTGTCAGTTACATGAATTGGCCGAGTATAAAAATCATCATTGACAAATAGTCTGACAAACCCTTGTACAGCAGGACGAGACTGCGGCACGGCTGGAACCCTTGGACAAGGGGGGCAAACCACATAAGCCTCATCCTCACACGCAAAATCCGCAGTTTTTCACCTAAATTTTAATAATACGTATTTCTGCTGTAAAATTGTATGTAAGACAAAGCCACAGGATGTTTGGTGAATTTTGTAGGCCTCACAAGGAGTCAAGAACACAGAGCAGCGAGCGGGGACGTTGCTTGTTCGATGAAATACAACATGTCTGACCTTGTCGAATGTCATTTCAACAATTGCCGCGCTCAACTGCAAGGGCCCTCCCTGTATCCTCCTCATTCGCGTGTTGCATGCAGACTACGTAGGAATACTAGCTTCTTGAAACCTTCAGCCATGGCTCATAACTTACTTCGACATATGCTGCTTTATATTTTTTCATGTTTGCGCCTTAATGGCTGTGGCACAAGAGGGCTATATCAAGTAACCGCTGCTTGCTTTATTAGTCAGACAAGTACGGAATTCTGCCGGATTGTTGAGACTGGATAGCTCAGCTGACGAATACCGCATGCTAACAGACATAAGGGCGTAAAGTTGCGCTTCTGTAATAGATTTGAGTCCATATCACGCCGCAATATCGCTGTTACCAACTTAATTAAGGCAACAGGGCTCATTGCCATTATTAAGGATGGCGAATACATGCATGTATCTTGTCAGATACTTTCCCGACTTTCCTGCCTTTAATTCAGTCCTACTGTTTTCCAGTTATTTGTTTACGCATATTAGAGCGTGGTCCTTCGGGTTCATCCCTTCTATCGAACATCTGCCAGCTTGCGGAGCATGTTGGAAAAGGGCAATTCAGTTAAGCTAGGACAAACCTTATACCCAGTGCTGATTAAACAAGCAAAGATAATCAACACATGCACGTAGCGCAACAGCATTGCTTTCGTCGTTTTTCTTCCTACTTATTTACAATTCTTATAAAAACAATATGTCTTCTTTGATGCTTTTTGAGTTCTAGTAGTCCATAAAGCCTTCTGGCTTGTAAGGGCCTTACGGAGCCAGACAGCTGGTAACATCACATGACATTCACTGTTTCTGATCCTGTAGTGTGAATATGTAGTGGGATAGTACAAAGTGGGACTTTGAAAACAGCAAGTCATGTCGCGGCAAAATTTATTGAGCCAATTGCAGCAAAGGCCATGTCGGATGCCCAACGCATGCTTTCAGCGCAACACTATATCACGAAGATTGACATTAGTGCGTGCGGATAGCAAGGTGGGATGTTGTGTCCTTCAAGCTTACGAAGCTGCCCGTAGAATTATGATACAATTTTTGAGCAGGCTGTGGATGCGGTCGTAATAGTCGGTGACATTGGTGGAACAAATGCCCGCCTATCCGCATGGCGAACAGACCTGGGCAGCACAGCAGCGACTCAAATCTTTGCAAAGGTGCGAACGCAGTGTCACTGTTGAGGAAGATAAACACGCATGTTTTCAAGATTCTTCAATAATTGCTAGGTGTATCCAACTTCCGAATACTCGACCTTTGACACGGTCGTCGATGCCTTCCTCTCGGAGCCAACCGTGCGACAAAGCCAGCCCCAAGCAGCTGCTCTCGCGATCGCGGGTGCAGTCAATGACAACCGATGTAACATGACAAACGTAAATTGGATTGTGGATGGGGACGGCCTGCAAGCTAAGCATGGGTTCCGGTAAGCGCCTCAGTACTGCGTCCCCCCTGCCGATGTCGACATATTAACCAGTAGCATATAGCGACAGCCCACCGCCTCATTATGCGTCAGGCAGGGAGATATGCCTAGCGTTAGACAACGGCCGAACTGCCACCCAGGACATCGCCCACCTAGTCCGAACTGGCTAAATTCTTCCACCAATATTTCTCATAAATGACGGGAATTATCTACGCGTTATCCGCATGCACCTCCTATGTTGTTTTACGCATGTGTACTTGCGTGGCCGAAACGAGGAGGGTTTTTCGTGCGGGGAGAGGCATCTAGTATTAAGAGCCGTTTGTCCCTGGGTGGTGGAAGCGTGTAATCACCCGACGAAATGCTAATGAGAGTGGAATCTGGGAAAATTATGGCAAGGCTAACAACAGCACGGACTAGCAGGTGCTCCGAAGCCGATGGAAGGACCGGTAATAGTGTAACCCAAAATCTGAGATCCCGCATAGCTCTAATATCACATCACCCTCTCCATAGGACCTGTATTTGATTTCTTATACTGATAATGTTCGTAACCCCCTCCACAGGGTGGCGCTTTTAAACGACTTTGAGGCCGTCGGGTATGGCATCCCCGCATTGGAACCGGAGGACTTGGTCACTCTCAACAAGGCGTCGGTGGTGCCCAAGGTAAATGAGGGTATAAGCTGTGAAACCCAAGATACGAAAATGCTACATGGCGTGTTTGGTCCGAGAAAATCTTTTGGATGAGCTGCACATACACTTCTGCCGGCTCTTCATGGTAGCGTTCTCAAACCCTCGTGGCCCCATCCCCCTGCAGGCGCCGAAGGTGGTTATGGGCCCCGGCACGGGCTTGGGTGCCGCTCAGCTGATGTGGGACAGCGGCATTCGGGCGTATAAGGTGTGGCCTGGTGAGAGCGAGACAGAGTGAGATGGGGTGCAATGGGGTGTAGCGACAGCGCGTTGGAAATGCACGCATGGTTGGAACAAGCACAACTGGCGGCCAGGAAGCTGTTGGAAAAACGAAACAGGTTAGGCCTGTCGTACGAAAGGATGCGGATTTGTTGATGATGACAACCTTCTGGATTAATCACTCATGTAGAAACCAGTCAACATGTCAGGATACGTCGTGTTTGACCTTGTAACACACTGTACACAAATGAGGTAGGCCCACGCTGTGCTCGGGGGGCGAGGTGGATATACAATACAAATATGTCCCATCGGGAATATCCAAAAATCAGAAACAAAAAGTACGCGGAGATAATAAAAGTGCGCACATCACTACATTTCCAACCAATACATGAGTAAGGGTCCTTCCTCGAACACGCATATATATATATATATGTGTGTGTGTGTCTGTACACACATATATACATAATACACATATGTGTTGTACATATATATATATATATTGTTTGCTCTTGCTGGCCTGAGTGAGAGGGGGAGCGCGTGACAGGACAGACATACAAAGCCACGTGCCCCTCCCCTGCGCTGTGGCTCGGTCCGGTCAGGACCCCCGGTGCTCGTCTTTGCAGGGCGAGTCGCCCACAGCGAGCAGTGTAACACCCCTTAATATATATGTGCATATACCTTCAATCAAATGGCGTACGGGACCCGGGGAACGCAGGTGAGGGATCACATGCCACTTTCGCGCCTCGAGGCTGGAAGCAAAAGGCGCTGTCACGTTATGTCACCGACATGTGTGGCCATTGCGAAATTGAACAGGTACGGCACGATGCAGAACACCTGCACCTGGAGGTTCTAGACTGGGGCATCGTTGCAGAACTTACAGTTGCTGTGCCAGTCCCATTTTGCGCATCATTTGCATGACTGATGTAGTTGCATGGTCGGTCTGTTGTCCTGTCTCCGTCCATCTGTCCTCTCTTTCAGGTGGCATGTGGTAGCGGTCTTGAGCTGATTTACGAATTCCTCCAAACGGATGAGGCGGCTAACAGGCCGGACCTTCTGGCGCACTCGAAGCTCAAAAAGAAGGTAAGGATACCTCGTTTGTGCGTGTGGCCTCTGTTTTATACTTGGACGGCGTTTGGCATCTGTGCTGCTCTGTTTTGTCCCCCCCTGTACCTATCCCTACACGCCTCATCTGACCCCTGACCTTCCTCTTAACGATCGCAATATGCGCCCGTGGAGTTTTTGTGTTGGGGTCTCTTCCCTTCCCCCTGGTTTGGTTCTTCCTTCGTTGAATGAACTCGCTGAACTTCCTTAGTTTACCTGTGCTCGTTCTATTACTATGCAGCTCCTTAGGTACTCCCCTGTCCCATCGAGTGTGCCCCGTGTGACTCAGTATGTTGTTCCCCTTTGTCCTGTCCTCCGCCGGTCCGTCCATGATACTGCAGAAAGCCGCTGAGATTAGCGCAGCTGCCCTGGCGGGCAGTGACCCCATCGCCGTAGAGGCTGTAGATATGATGTACGCCATTGTTGGCGCCGAGGCGGGTGCAATGGCGCTGCGCTGCCTCGCTCAAGGTGAGAATATTGGAATATGAATGGCGTCTTCTCTTTAGGCCCAGACTAAAACTCAAAAGTCATATCCCATCATCGGCATCAGCACCATCACGTAATCTTCCGACGGCCATCCCTCTCCACGCAGGCGGCGTATATATCGCCGGGGGCATCACCCCCAAGCTGCTGCCACGCGTGCAGGCGGGCGCGCTGCTGGAGGGGTTCCTCATGCGCAAGGGCCGCGCGCCTTTCCATAAAATCCTCTCGGAGACACCGCTGTTTGTTATCACCAACGAGCAGGTTGGCCAGATTGGCGCTCGGGAGTTCGCTAAAAGGCTGTTGGCCACTGAGTAGATTACGGCGACTGGCCCTAACTTTCCCAAAAGCCTTTGCAGCTACAGTGGAGCAAGCAGCAGATCGAGGCGACGTAACGCGACGTGTAGCAAACTGGTGAGCCTGGATCGCCTGTCTGTTGAGCAATAGCAACGTTGAGCCCTGGAGGCAGGGCGGGCGTTATGGCGCACACTCGGCGTATACAGAGAATTTGGAAAATCCGGGTCTCACGTCTTCGATGTCGCAGCAAATGCTATTCCGTTTGCTCCCCATGTGTTTGTTTTCATGTTTATTACTATGTCGAGCCGTACCGGGCATTTGCAACCGATGCAGTACTGACATTGGGATAGGTTGGGGCAGCTGCCAAGGGTCATCTGCACTACTGCAGAAGGGCTTTAAACTGGGCTCGGGGCTGGGATGGGGTGAAGGGGGACGCGACGGAGATAGTCTTTAGGCTGCATCAGATATATCGAGGTCCTGGGCAGGGTTGGGAAGGATCACGGCCAGAAGCGGCAGTTGGGCCAATCGACCATGATAATGGATGCTTTGTAACGCGGCGCCACTCACCGGCGAGGCATCCCTGACCTACCATGAGCTATGAGCCAAGCTCCACTTCCGAATTTCTGAACCGTCACTAGTTGGGTTTTCTGGGAAAGTTGGACATTCCAGTGTTTATATGTGGGAGTGCAAAACAAAACTTAGTGTGCGAGATGTCCCAAAATTCACCATGGCTTGGTAAGGACGGACAGACGGACGGATACAGCCAGGCATAAGCACACGTGCACACAAACAAAAAACGCGTGCACACACACTCATGCACACATGAATACAAACGCGTATGGCATGGACGGACGAGGAAGACAAGAGGGCTTATCGCACCGGTCACATGGGCGCACTGGCTGCTCAACAGCACTGGAGCTGCTCAGTTTGGAATGAGGTGCCTGAACAATGACCACAGGCACAAACCACTTTTTGCTGTGGGTATCTGGCGGGTGATTTATCCGCCAAGGCGTGGGATCCTGACGGACTATGTCGGACAACACACAGTAACCAATAAGAGATCTGGGTCAAGCGCCGACGGCAGCGGTGGCAAGATCGCATTGGAACTTCTTTTGAAGGCAGTGGTGACGGCGGCAAGATGCCGCCCTGTTGTGCATTGTAGGCGCGCTCTCCTGCCGTCCCTTAGCGATCGCCCAACGACGGAAGCATCCTGCACGCCTAGGCGCGCAGCCGCTGTAGATTGGTCCGTAATGTAAACCATGTCAACCGGGTTGGCACCAACTCGCTCACATCCCTAGATACCAGGTAATTGTGGAGAACGAAGTCAGCTTCATTTGCTTCCGATATGTAACGTACTAGTGTGTTTTGGGGTGTGAGCGGCTCCGTGCCCTTGTCACTTGTTAAAACGGAGACACAAACACATGTACGACACGCACATGCAGAAAACCCAAGAAGTGCAGAGGAGGAAGGCAAGTCCCCGGGCACAACCCACAATAAGTGCAAAGGAAATAAGGTGCCCTGGGCCCGTCGACAGCAGCGCAAGAATCGAATGCATAGCTAAGGACTAGGCTGCACAGCAGCCGGCATCAAAGGACCACGCAAGAATGAAATCAAAGTAGTGCAGAACACAGGAAACGAAAACAGTGACCTTGGCATTTGCATGAACTGTAGACGACTTGCGGCTCCCACGTCCCACCACCACAAGCATGCCATCGGCGAAGGAATCCCCTGCATGGTCTCTTATATGGGAGCATGCGTTTCTGCATGTACCGGCACAGACTGGCAGATAGGCGGTTACCACCCCCAATTTCTCCTATTCGAATATCACGTCTACACTGCTGCTGGACCCACAAGCGTGGGTAATGCAGTAGAGTTTCCAGCCATTCAGGTTCGGTCACGCATCTCAGCATGAGCGCTGCAGCTGCTAGACGCTGCTTCGGTCCTCCGGGTCCTGCATCTCCTAGACTGCCCTTTCACCGAGGTGCTGCCCACCTCTGTCACCGCCGATGCCACCGCTGCTGGTGCTCCACCACTTCGAGGTCCATCACCATACTGCCCAAATCAGCCCTGGATGGGCAACGCAGGACCCTGCTCCACGTCGGACCCGCAAGGGCTAGCTTCGCCCTTACGATGCTTGTTGCTTGGCCTTAATCTCGTTAAGGCTTGCGCGCGCATATGCGATCTCAGCGCGCAGGTCGTCAATAGCTGCCTGTGGATCCATGGGTGCCGCAGGTGCTGTGCTGCCGCCACCAACTGAAGTACCCCCACCTTTTGAGGAGTTACTGGACACAGGCCCCGACGTCGTGCGCTCCGGAAGAAAGCCGCTGCTAGACATTTCCTTGCGCGCCAAGGCCATCACCTCGTCCTGCACAAAGGGAGGCGAGGGGAAGGGTTATTAGGGAGCGGTGTGCTTGCGCTGAATGTTGCATGGTCCGTGACAGGGAGGCCCGGTTGTCGTTTAAAATCTCACATCCACCACTAGCAAGGTGACTTTGACTTTAAATGCACACCTGAAGATCGGCAATCCGTTGAGGTCGCTCCGCCATTGCTTTGCTGATATCGCTCACAACATCAATGATTGCTTCGCTAAGGCGTTTGTTGATTGTGACGGCAAGTGCTCGCCCATAGAAGAATGCTGTGAGGATTTCTGTACTTGGATCTGCACGATGAAAGGGTTCAATCGCATCGTATTTCCTAGCTAGGCTTCCTCGGAGTTTTGGGTCAGGTCACAGGCACCCCAGGTTTGGCAAGAACCTACCTGAACTGCCCTTCCGGGCTTGCACAATACATGCAATTTTCCTTCCTTGTGTACATCTTACGTGCGCGACAGAAGCTGCCTGCCGTGTGCGCACTGTCAATATTGAACCTTGCATTTTGGACCGAGTAGATCTTGACCAAACGAAAATCCTTTAATAATGTTGTATTCCTAACATAGTATTAACCTGGGCCAAGAAAATCATACTTCAGGCCAATCAGTCCATAATTGTACTAACCGTACTAACGGAGCGGTTTCCCGCTGGACAAACTCTTTTCTTTCCGTTCATGCTCCAAGTTGGTCACGTCGAATGGACATAAATGTTAACAAAATTATATGTTGTGGACTGCATTGGAAATGTCATACTAAGGGGCCATGTTTAACCGCCTTTATTCCTCGCCCTCGTCTCAGGGGTACAAGCCTCTGGGGAACGATACTTTGAGCAATTCCGCCTTGAGCCCAGAGCTTTCAGGACATGGTTCGCATCATGACGGCGTCCAGCCTAGCTCGCGGAGCACTACAATGGTGGCGACGAAATCATTTGGCGACCTCAAATCCATGCACGGGCGTGCTCGTGGTAAGAAGACAAGGTACGTTTGGACATCGACTTGGAAAAAGCGGCGGACACGAACCGGGGTGCGTCACGTGTGACGACTGCCTTGACAGTGTTCAAGCAGGTTTGCATACGGTTTCGCTCTGTGTGGTATACACTTCTTTCTGGTTGCCTTTATAGGGCGATGAGATGGCTGGTGCTCAGAGCAAGCGGTGAGCGGCAGGTCTTCACACTAGACAAGCGACAACTCATACAGGTGGGACACATGACACAGGGGCCCGCAGTGAGCTTGAAGGCTGGGCGGGTTGCTGTTAGAATTGGACCCCTATGATCCTTACCCGGCGGGTAACTGCTGCTGGACATATTTATTTCATGGGGTTGTACTTCCGTTAAAAGTCGATATTATACTTTTGCGTAGATGCGTACCTCCCTTTTGCTGCCCCCACCATTTTTCAGCTTCACCCTTACCCGTAACAGCACCCTTTGTTGCATCGATTCCACGGTTCATTGCATATCGTCCATTTTGGTCAACATGAAGAATTCACCCAACGTGCAGACGTGCCGGTTAGAGATCCCCATACGAGACATGAGGCTAATGGATAGCGCCCTTGGCAATGAGACTCTGGCGCAACTGCTGGTCCGCGATAACGCGCTGGTCTTCAGCATGGAGCACGTGCGTTTGATCATTATGCATGACAAGGTAGGGGGTGCAATATTTGGGGTAAGTCAAAGAAATGACGAAGTATCTTGCTTGATGGATGGATAAGATGAATGCCTCAGTTAGGCGGTGGATTTCAGGCGCCAAAGCCTGCGCACTATGTACAAAATAATGGAAGACCCAAGAAGGCCCCCGGGGTCAAGTTAATGGTAAATAACTATCAGCAATTAATATTATTTGGGGCTTCGAAAGATACGAATACATATGCCAAATGTGTAAAATTTAGAATCGAGGTTGTTCCGGTGGGTGTCACTAGGGCTTAAGGTTGCATGTCTTGGAAGGAGCTCACGCACTTGATGAGCAACATGTTTGGTTGATGAGCTGCTGGGCATGCATTGAGCTTGATGACATGTGGTGCCATTAAATGATTCGCATGTTGTGGATTCGCATGTTGTGGACTGTGCGCGGCGCACAGTCTTCTCCGGGGGTTAGTACCTGCTTCCGAAATTGCCTTGCGGGTGAGTGAAAGCTCCTATTTGGAACGGTTCGGTGTAGGTGGTGGTTCCGCTTGACGACGGCGGGCTGCAGCCGCCGGGGCCTCCGGCACCCACATCTACATGCGCTGCAATGTCGGAGATGAAGGACCGCTTCCTGGCGCACCTGGAAGGTGTGGTCATGGACTGGGCGCTGCTGAATGGATCCAGCATACCAGCCACCAACCCGCCGTTGCCGCCTCAACCACTGCCGCCAGCTGTCAGCAATGACCATCTGGCGCCTCCGGCACCTGCGCTCGTCTCATTCGTCAATCATCATGCGATGCCACCACAGGCGCCGCAGCCCGCCCCGCAGCCTGCCATGGTAGCGCATTCGGGCGGCGGCGCCGCCGCGGGGCAGCCGCCGCTTGACTTGCTCAACGGCACTAAAAGTCAACATCGTACTGGGTCTGGGGTTGCAGTGCCAACGGCGGGCGTGGGCTTGGCTTCGGTTGGTGGGATGGTGGGAGCGGGGATGCCGCCTTCCATGAGCGGCAATGGTAGCGAGACGGCGTCCACGAACGCTTTTGACCCGGAGTATCAGCCGTTTGAGATGCTGGTGCTGGAGACGGCGCTAAGCGAGGTACGTGATTTGCAGTGTGGGTTGAGACTGCAAGGTCCCAGTACAGGAACGTTGTACGCGTGATGCCGGGTTTGGGCCGACCTCTGTCTGCTCCAACTTTTCATCGCTCATCCCGATAGTGTCCAGTTTTAAATCTGAGTTTCTCAGTCTCATTCTTATTCCTATTCTTTCCGGTGCATTGCGCAAAGCCCAGCAGCTTCGGCTTGACGGCTTTTGTTCATGTTGCGGAGCTTAATCCCGCCCCGCCCCACCTTGCCCCGCCCCACCCTGCCCCACCTTGCCCCGCCCCGTCCTGCTCCGCCTTGCCCTGTAGATCTGCACTCACTTATCCAGGGAGGTAGATACTCTGCAGATGAACTCGCAGCCGGCGCTGGAGGCCCTGATGAAGATTGCCGACACGGCCAACTTGGAGGCAGTACGGCGGGTCAAAACACATCACGCTCGGCTTGTCACACGGGTGACTGCCACTCGGGAGGCCTTGGAGCGGCTCATGGGTGAGAGCGCGTCTTTGTTTCAGTGACTGAGCCGTACGTGAGAGTGATCCAAGGCCGAAGTGAAGGAAGACGACATCATGGCCTCAAGGATCGCGGGACGGACACGAAGAGGTGTCCAGGCGATAGGCTTTTTCCCGGCTGAGCGCATGAGTCTTTGGATGGTTTGTCGAGGTCGAGAACGGGCTTGCCCTGAGTTTTGACCTTCATTGATCCTGATCCTAGCTAGACGTTACAACACTCTGCGCATTTCGGGAGCTTTGTTGTACAAGGCCTAAGTCTCCCCTGCCGGTGGACCATCATCTACGTGCAGAGGATGATGACGACATGGTTCGGATGTGCCTTACACAGCAAGCGCATATGCGGCTGGCAGCCGTGGCCGCTGCGGCCGCCGCGGCACAGCAGCAGCATAGCCATAACCACAGCCTCACACACAGCAACCAGCAGAGCTGCGCGACTCTCGCCGGCTCCAACACCCCTGGACCTGCCTCCGCTGCCGCGGCGGCGGCGTTCACTGGTGACAAATCCGGGGAGTCGCCTCCGTCGCCGTCTCGAGCTGACGCACATCAACTCGCCATGTTGATGGGCAGCAGTCTTTCCGCATCATACATCCGCCCAGCCTCGCTTGCCGCGCGCGCTGTACGACACCAAGTAGGCAAGAAGTCAAGTTGTCTGGGCGAGGCGTTGGCAGAGGCGGCGGCGGTGGCAGCAGCGGCGGCCGCGGTGGCAGCACCTGGTACAGGCGGCGTGGCTAGCGGCGGCGCTGGCAGCGCCGACGTGGGGGAGCACGACTTTTTGGATGTGGAGAATCTCTTGGAGTCGTACGCTATCATCGTCGACACGACGTACCAAACCCTCATGTCAATAGGTGAAAAGGGCTCGCAAACCGCACGATTGATCTTTCCACAGCCAGGATGGGTTCCAATCTTCCTGTCTTGGCATGGATGGAACGCCCATCCCGGCTATAGCATTCGGCCTTGTGATACCGCTCCCTCGCCTCCGCCGACACCGATGCCGACACCGATGCCGACGCCGATGCTCTCTACCCGGTGCCCAACCAATGTTATCAAGATTTGTATTTTCTTCGCCTTAACAGCAAACCTATCATGTCCGTCTATTCGCCTTCCCTCCCTC
The DNA here is from genome assembly GCA_019650235.1 of Volvox reticuliferus. Taxonomy (NCBI): domain Eukaryota; kingdom Viridiplantae; phylum Chlorophyta; class Chlorophyceae; order Chlamydomonadales; family Volvocaceae; genus Volvox; species Volvox reticuliferus. Next base: position 635,415 of record BNCP01000021.1, read on the forward strand.
ATCTTATGTGAGAATTTGTATCCCATTCACCGTCGAGTTACTGCTGCTCAAACACCCACAGGTGAATACATCGACGACACGGAGGACCTGATCAATATTCAATTGGATTACAGCCGTAACAAGCTCATCCGCTTCGATATCCTATTGACGTCCGGAACCTTTGCTTTGGCCTTCTTCAACATCGTAAGCATCGGCATGGAGAGGGGAAGGGGGAGAGAGAGGGCGAGTACCCGGGACCTGGTAATGCTGGGGGGAAGGGGAGGAGAGGAGGGCAAGTTCAACCGGCGAGCCATTGCTTACCCGGTGTGAAACAGCATGTGGATATTGGAATTTTACACTACCCGTAGTTGAAGCAATATGCTTTTCCATGGAGTAGCAGTGGATTGTTCCGGTTGCGGCGCCTTTCTTGACATGTAATGCATCGGCAGCATGTCTCACAGTAGGAATTTGACTGAACTTACCAAGGGACTTCCTTTTGGGTACTTTTGGGTCGACTCGACACCCTGGTCGCTTACTCCCGGGCTCCTTTGCTCCCCTCTGCCCCCCTTGGTGGTAGATTACGGGAATGCTCGGGGAGAACCTTGTCCTGCCGGACGCAATAACCCAGGTGGGGAATGATGAGATCTTTGCTCAGGTATTTATTGAATAAAGACCACTAATTCAGCCCCTCCCGCCAGATTAGTGGCCTGATATACGCAACTTCAAAACCTCTACCGGCTATTTTTAATTGCACTGCTATTAATCCACTAACAAATATAAACCCTGATATAGATCTACATAAAACGCAGTCAAGTTCATTGTTCCATTAGTGTACCGCCAGTCCAAAACTGTTCGCACAATTCACGTGTTCATTTCCGGGGCATCTTCGGGGTCCTAACTGCTCCTTATCAGATGCCCTACATACCACGTCTGCCCTACATACGCCCTTCCATAGGACCTCTCGGCATTCATCTTGATCAACGCTAGCACGCTTTTGTTCTGTGTCACGACCTTCTTATCATTGGTGATGGTATTTAAATGGCAAAAGGTGCTGTGAGCGGGGTGGGTGGTGTGGAGCGTTCGGGGCGTTCGGGGGGATCAAATGACAGCGCTTCGGTTTCTTCCCCCCTCTGCACGGGAGCTTGATGAGTTGTCATCAGCGCCTTGCCAGTTTTATTTTGCGCAGAGCACATATTGCGCTGTCATCGCTGCCTTCGCTGCTGCCATTGGCGTTGCTTCTGTCGAGGGTCGGTTTTGCTTTCGGCTCTCCCAGATACCGTACTGGTGAAAGGCGCTGTCCGCAGTGACGTTTCGTGTATGTGTAAGATATGTCTCATGTATGTGTGTGTGTGTAGAGGGCTAACGTCAAGGGATGCCGAGGGCAAGCGGCAAGGGACAAGTACATGGCAGCCCCCGAACACCTTTTTCCATTTTTAAGCTGCGTGGCATTCGCGTGGCGAGGCCGGAGGGTTATTCGAATAATGGTGGGGTTCCCTGTCGGTCTTGAGCTGTAAGTATGTGTGTGCCTGTGTATGTGCGTGTGTGTGTGTGTGTGCTGGTTAAGTAGGACAAGGAGGAGGAAGAACAGTACAACATTAGCCATGTGGTTGCTCTGGTTCGCACTGTACGGTGCTGTACGGAAGTCACGGTGAAACCCCGTCAATCGCGCTCTGTGAATACGTGTGTATGACAGAATGTGTCGGCAATTGTTAATGTGTTCTATACTTACACGAAATGTGGATGTTTACATGCTTCCTGTGGGAGATGGAGGGAGGGATGGCGGGACGGGTGCAACATGCATTTGGCCATTGTGGCTAAGGGCCCGGTAGCCCCAAGGGAAAAGGAATGCGCAAAATGCGGCCGCGCATGCACGGAGGGGAGGACAAGGTGGAGGAGGAGAACGACGAGGCGGCTGCTACTAATTCTGCGGAGGAAGCCCTTTGGGAGTTTTGCCTTCTCCGATTATGTGGCAATATTTCTTGCGAGCGTCCAATAGTAGCTAGGCCAATAGGATTGAGCGGTATTGTCGAAAAGAGAATTTTTTTCTTCATGGTGCAGATGCCCTTATACGTATAATATAACTGCAAGGTGTCGGTACCTTCCTGTACTCGCGAGCCTTTTCCCAAGGGCTTGTCTACATATATGTTGCTTGAAATATTGCATTACCGAAGCAAAGCCGTACAATCTCAGCAAAGCTTCTGCCACGACGCTTTCGTGTGGCTCACTTTAAATGCTTCGCAACCCGCGAGTAATCCCTGGTGGAATATGTTTACCATGCATGCATTTCCAGTAGTGGTGATGCCTTAGGGTATCGATCCCTACGTCGGATCGATAGCAGGGATTTAGCTGTTGATCATATGTCCATATCGCATGGCCCATCAAAAATGAGAACATTCCGCTGGCTTGGGCCCCATCAGGTAGAGGTGCAGCTGCGCTTATGTGTGGGGTGGGTGGGGTGCGGTTATGCTAGCTGGCCGCTGTCAGCAGGATTATCGAGATTGGCCAGCCAGCCACGATGGTAGCAAGGCACCCCCAAAAACCTGCGCGTGATTCATTCATAAATGCTGGGATGGATGGATGGATAGCTTCCTTGAGCGTACGGTTTCGACTTTAGTAGCTAATGCTTACGCCGGGGCCCAACAGCAGCGGTGCACCAAGCATCCTTGGTAAGGATATCTTGGGCTCAAGGCAATGAGTTTGGAAGTCCGCGGGAACCGCCTGCTATAATGGGGCCCGTAGCAGGGTTCTTCAAGGGGGCAGCTGTTTGTTCCGGGGGGGTTTACCGGAACCCTAAAAATTCTTTTCCGGGAGGGTCCCCGGAACTCTACCTAGTTACGCCAAAAAACACGGGAAGCTGCGCTTCACACGGAAGAAGTTTTTCGGGGATCCCCGGAGCAGCCCCAACATTTTTCCGTTCTGCGTTTTCCTAACAACTGGAAATTTTCCGGGTCCCGTCCGGGGTGAAGAACGCTGGCCCGTAGTATTGATGCAACTAAGGCGACCGTCTGTTCAACCTTCCATCGCTGAGCCGCTTAGGGTATCGGCTTAGGCCATTGACAAACAACCCAATTTCATATTGGAGCTCTTTTGAGTAGCAATCGGCTGGTTCGGGTGGTCTACCTGGTGGCCAGGACGGGCCAGGAGACCCCTGGTGGTGGCAAGACAGCGCCATAGAGGCGCCATCAAGGCAAATTCTGCCTGAGTGGTCTTCATCTTCTGCAGCTAGTAATCACCGCTCGGTGCCACTTGGAAACTTTACCTCCTAATCCATATCGGCCGCGTGAGTGCGTTTGCTTTCCTGATTGGCTTCATCACCGGGGCTAATTTGGTGCAGCTTTCCGGATCGCCAAGGGTCGTCCCACATCGGTGGTGAACGGTGTGAATTCGCCGATGCTCCTGCTTGATTCCATCCCAGAGTGGCCAGAGTGAATCACAACCCCGGGACTGAGGATTCAAACCTTCACGGCCTGGTGATGGGGCCCACTACCTCCCACCGACCAGTAATAAACCGCCCACTCCCAAAACATCGGAATTCGAACCCATATCAGCCCGAATCTCTCGACACCAGTTGTGGTATCTATGTTCATCCGCCAACAAAGGCCCGGTCAGAAGATGACCAAACTTAGTCATCCCAAATACTACCCATACGCCAATAAGGATCGGTGTATGCACCACGTCAAGATGTCAAAATGTGGTCTTTAAATCATCCACTGTCCAGAATTCTACAGCAAAATAACTTAGGTATAAATGCATGGCGCCATCCTGGCTTGCAATGTTCCTCCAGAATAGAAAATTATAGAATACTGTGTGTATCAGTATCATTAAAGAGTTGCTTCAAAGTTATTTGAGGGTGGTGAAGTGCATCTATAATGGCTTGGGGTGGGATGATTCTTAACTCGATGTCACATTGGCAAATTTGCTGTTACATGACTTACATACATGACGTATGGTCTGTGGATAAGGGCCTGCTGCCACATTACCTAAATAATTTCATCCGACAAGGAAGATTTTTACAAAACCACGATTTAGCACAGAACACACTAAGGAACGCCACTGTGAGACGCACCCAACCAGACATGAGGGGCATCCGCGAAAATTATTCCGACAACTCATGAGAACCTGAATCCACAAAAACCATGTGCTGTCGAAGGCGGTGCCATTTCTGTCTCTGCACTCACGTGCAACGCCTCCATGATGCAACCCCTTCCTTATAGTCTGACAGCGGCAGCCTGTTAGCCAGTCGCTACACAAACTGTGCAGCCTCTACGTTGACAGCCTTGCCTTATCACGCAAGGTTTTTTCCTAGAAAGTGTTCAGTGAACTCAAGAGGTTACCCCAAAAGCAGGTCCCCCAAGATCCAATGAGAGGCACATCAGAAAGACAGCCACATCGGGAACAGATGAGACCAAGTCGCTGCAAAGGTCCTTTACATTCCACACATTAGACCCAAGCACCATCACCCTGTGCTGTCCCCATGGTGCTCAACTTCCTTGGAAGATCCACAGGGCTGGACGAAGTCGTAAACCACTCATCCGCAAACGGGAGGATACCCGAAAAGCTGCTCCCACCTGCACTGCCAGCTGTACCTGTCTTTCAGGACATGTTGGCCGCCATGGCCGTTCAGAGTGTGCTTCCATCCTTCTGAGGACCAGCTGAGCTAAGCAAGCGAGGGTATCAAGGGAGGGTACAAGCCAGGCGTACAGACGTTAAGGGCTAGGCATGGGCTTCAGGTTGGAAGTGCTTATGTGAAGCTACCAGAAGTGCCGGGCCGGAAGTGCCTTATCACCAGGTCAAGGTTGCTCGCAACGTCGTACTGGCCCAGAGCCTATGCCGGCGGAATAGCCAGGGAGCCTCTAGGTCCCACCTAGATCCAACCCATCCTCGCCTCCATACCTGCACGCTTCCAAGCCGCTTACTGGCTCTTGGCATCGCCTTTGCTGACCACGGTAAACTGAGGAGGCGGCGATGGTAGAGGCTCATACTTGGCCGGCCCGTGACGCCTGTCGGCAGGCGAATACTGCATACAGTTCCCAGAAATGAAAGAAGTTGGTTGAAGATTACCGTGTTGAACCTATCCACCTATGAGAGGTCCCCATTCTGCACAAGCGGCTGACATTCTCCCGTGGTGGCAATTCACCATAGCCCAAAAATAAGCAATATTCAGAACTATATGCAGAAGATCAATTGCTGAGCTGGGACTCTCGTCCGATGCTTCGCTGTTCGTCTCAGTGCGCAAGCACTTTCACCACAAACTGTGCGTGGAGTGCAACTCTATCCGCCATTACCTTGATCGGCCGCGAACGTGCATGATGCTTAGCGCCTTTGTGACGCGGTTGGCTTGCGTTGCAGGCGACGTTGCGAGTGGCGGCCTGGAGAGCGAACATTTTTTGTGCTATCTAGAATCAACTAGGCAAGGGTTCGGCCGCGTACTGACTTTTCGTCACTACAAGCAAGGAGAAAGCTTGAAGTAGTCAGAGGTTGAAGAGTGGTTTGGAGCGTACCCTGCGTGGGCCCTATCGACAAGTTGGACGAGTTTTGATATAACCGTAAGGGAAAAAGGCCAACCAGATTGTGCCCAGTTTTTCAACACATGATTATGATAACTTATGAAAGGATGAATGTGATTTCAAAATTTTTCAGTGCTAACGCATCAGAGCTAGCCGTGTCCCTCATACAAGAAACGGCTAGCCCATTAGTACAGATCTACAACTAAAGGCGCAGGTAACATGAAGAGAATTTCATTGTTCTGAAGCTCCATTCCGCCTTCATTTCCAGTCACAAGGCCTGGATGTGCGCAAGAAAATGTTACTGTGCTCCTGTTTTTACGGTGAAGACCTCCATTTAAGGCAACGTAAGCCTGTCATTAATGATTCAAAAATTGTCGGAGATGATTTCTTCATTGACCAGGTAAGGGTGTTCGTTACTGAGCACCGGGGAGCAACATCCACCTGCAAGTTGTTTGATGACCCTTTTTCAAGGGATACATGAAGCACTATAAAACCAATGTGTCCCGTCAACTCCTCTGTGTACCAGCTGACTCATTAAAATCTTTTGTTGAAGGCTCTTGAAAAATTAAAGTCAGACCTGCTATGCCTCGACGGTTCTTGGTTCAACCGCGTGGAAGGTCTCCTGCGTGCTTTCCATAACCAAGGCTTCGCTGCAGAGTGAGCCCCTCAGTACAATTCGGTTAGAACGTCCGCACAGATGAATGCTATACTTATAATAGTATATTAAAAAATTCTTCTGGTTGTGGATTGCAGGCTTTATGGTCTAGCCTCATGCGACAATTTCGTCGTCTTGCTCTCCAATCCGAATTCCGGGGCCAACAAGGAACGGGAGCTCTTGCTGCAACGCATGTCTGTCGTAAAGGTATGGTGTCGTGGAAATATTCGGATGTATAACATTAAATTGTATCGAACCAACGATATGGTCTGCTTCTTCCGACCCCCGTTCAGACACCTGTTGTGCAGCTGTCGTCAACTCCAAACTGCGGCACAAAGCAGCAGGTGGTAGCAGCAGCTTTACCATTGGTCCACGGTGGGGCCCTTATCGGGGCCTTATGGATTGCTGATGCATCCCTACAGATGCCTCAGGCTCCGCCATGGGGCCACCTGACGCCACGTGCGCCATCAAGGAGCAGCAATGCATCCATCCGACACATCCCACAAAACGAGCGTGACCTTTTAACAGAGAACGAAACGAGGCTGCTTGGGGCGGCTCTCCTTCGCAGCGACGAGACCCTCCGCCAGCTCTCCTTTGCCGCATCCATGTGCCTTGCGGGCAGTGGTTCCGACTCGCTGATGTGGCTCACTGAAACCGTGTCGCGGCTTCAGGCGGCTCCCAGTGTGCAGTTCCTCACTGCACAGTTGTGCACCGCAGTAACTGACCACGTGTGCAACCACTTTATGCTGGAAGTGTCGGTCAGTGCGGCGCTCGTCCCGTCACCGCCATCGGGAAAAAGATCGATGATGACAACAACAGCTGCTGGTGCTGGGGCGGACACATCTCATGCGGCGGCCACGGCGCTGTTGTTTAGGGTCCAGAACAATCATGACAGCGGGCCTGTCCCTGCCCCAGATACAAGCTGTGAGGCTGTCGCGACCTCGGAGCCAGTCATTGCCAGCATCTGCCGGCCGAAGCCCTCATCCTTAAACCCGCATGGCTCACATTCCCTGATGAGCCCACCAAAGTCACCCATAGTTCTCGGTGCCAGGACGAATGATGCGTCCCAGATCAGGTACGCTTATATGGGTGTGATATACACTCATGGGCATGCGCACACCCATGCACACTTACTGCTCCACACCAGGCTCATTATTCACACACCGACACGCGCCGGCTCTGATTATCCAGTTGCGTATCAAGCTCATCATTCTCTCACACGCAAGCATAAGTGTGTGTGGGATAGGGTTTGATTCACCCGTGGCCACTACCTGGCAGTCCCTACCTTCCCCAGTATTTCGGGGCATCCTCATTCATTCACCCTTGCGGACTTCTCCGAGGTTAGTGATTTTTCCGGGTTCAGTCCCCACCACCGGCATCCAGTGGAATCTGCCGGATCAACGGCGGCATCAACTCCGCTCCTGATCAGCTCGCAGGTCACTTTAATCGGGGTCCGTCACCATCCATCTGTGTGGGAGCACATCCACCCTCAACCAATGGAGGGATAATTATCCCTTTCATGGTCGGGATTGATCCTGGAATCTCCAGGGGCATAATGTCGTGCTATATGAAATGTGTTGAGCTACGACAGGCCGTAAAGTCCTGGCGCATATATTGCTTCCTTACTCCTTACCGGCATTTAGCCGGTGCCACCTTTTGATTTTCTGAATTATTTCATGATATAGGCCAATAGCCAGCCCATTCGCATGGATTTTAATCTGGCTGCAGGGGCAACCCCGGCAATGACGTGGCGGCGAGCGGTCTGTACTCAACCTTGATGGGCTCAATGCCGGTGGCAGGCAACGCAGCACCATGCGTGTCGGCAGTGTGCAACGGCCTACGGACATCTGGTGGGTGCAGTCGAACCCTTGCCACAAGCACAGTCATCGTGCCCTTGAGCGCTGCTGAGGCGGCGGCCGCCACCGCCGCCACTCCCCTCACGGCAGGCGCGCTACACGCCGACATCTTTCCATTACAGCACACACTACTTCAGGCAGTGCTTGACGACCTGCAAAAGCAGCGGCAGGGGCAGCAGAAGGAGCAGGAGAAGTCGGGGGGAGGGAATGATGCATCACCACCTGGTAGTGGCAACAGCCCAACATCTTTGCCGATATCGGTGATTGAGAACACGTTCCTCTATGTTCAGAACGTCCACAACCCTTGGCGTGATGTCTGGCTGTTTATGGGGCGGCATCTTGAATGCATGCATTCGACGCCTACTGGCGTGTTAAGCTACGGGAGCTCCCCGACGACGACCCTGGCAAGTAGCAGCAGCTGCCGTAGCTCGATGCCTCAGTCTCTTGCTCTGTTGGCAATTCCCCTGGACGAGGGAGGTGCGGCGTTGGGTCTATACCTGTGCTTTCCCAAGCGGTTGCCGGGGCCACTGCTGGAGGCGGTGCGGGCCAGCTGCCAGGAGCTCCTGAACAAGGTGGGAAGGGATGCAGACGGAGAGAGGTGACAGCAAGCGTTTCTTGTACATATGTGGACGCATACGTTTACAGCCCACTCTGGCAAGAGGTGCGCCATACTTCAGACACCATATGCCATATGTCAGGCGTCATAGCCAGCGCCTGTCCTTTACGTGCCTCTATCTCGGCGCCCTCATCGATCACCTGCCCCGCTCACTCACTTTGGGCCCCCGCTTCCCAGTCCCCGAGGCGCGAATCTGTTCTTTTCTGTAACGGTTTCGTAACTGCAGGGACTTTCGGAACAGGTTCGGGCCACACTAGATGGCACTCTGTCATCAGAATACGACATGCTCAAGGCGGCTGCGCCCGGCTCATATGCTGTTCTGCGCGGCGTGCACACATGCGAGGACAGGGCCTCGGGCGCGGTGCCGAACTACACTTCTTGCAATATGAAACACACTGGCTTCCTGGATACTTTGTTACGAAGAAGGACCACGCCTTCGATGACATCGCAGCAGTCGGGCTCTATCATGGCAACGGCGCTCAAGACATATGCGCTGCTAGGGGAGCTCGACAGCGTTAGCCAGCGGGGGCCCTCCCTGACGGCCGTTTTAAGCGGTGTGGAGGACTTGGACGGTGAGCATCGGTCCCCGCTCTCCGGGGCTGCCTGTACGGGTCTTGCCGCGCGTGCGTGCGGCCACCAGGAGGAGTGCCACCGCTGCTGTCGCGCCGTACCCGTGCTCCGTTGACCCACAACATGCGATTGACTTACCATGATTCATCATGACACGGTATTTGGGAGGCACGGCCACGCCTCCACGTATCCTGCCAGGCCGTAGCAAATTGCACGTTTTTGGGGAGGGGCCCGGGTGAAAGGGTTTAGGCGTTCGCCTCGTTGGCTTATCACTAATACCAGGGTTCACTAATACCAGGGTTCACTAATACCAGGGTTCACTAATACCAGGGTTCTTCAGCATAGTTGGCGGCAAGCATTATCACGGGCCAGTGGTTTGTTATGATAAGTTCAGATTATGCCGCTTAACAAGTGGGTCCTTATCTTTCACATAATTGCGCGATCGCTTTTCCGTAACATATTGGAAACCTCCTGATATCATCAGTTTGCACTAACTGCAACCCTAACCATAACTATAACGGCAATTTGGATGATATGGTCCATCAGGGTGCAATTATAAGCCGCGCCAGTCTCCCGCCATCAGTTATTCGTTTGCCCGGCGCAAACTGGCCATCCGGCGGACACCGTCGGAGTCAGCGGCCCGAAGCCTCACCACCACATCGGCCACTTCCGCCAACAACGCCCACGACTTCGTCGACTTCCTGCTGGCGCCCTGCAACGGAGACGTACCGGAGGTTATGGGTTTGGGTGGCGATTGCAGAGGAGCAGCCGGCGGGGCCGCTGCTAACAGCGGTAGCGTGGCCGGCGGTAGCCGGTCAGCTCCGGCTGGTGGTACTTTCGCCTCGATCGTTACGATTGCCAGCCTGGACACCCAGGTCCATCAGCGAATGGATCTTTTGATGAGCAGCATACGGGCGACGGTGCTGGAATCCGCCGCCTGTAACTCGGCCAAGTGCGTACTTAAGACTGCTGGAATGAGCTCGCTCATTCGGGGGCCTGGGATGGGGACCCTAACCACGGCTGCTGCTTGACACAATGATTGACAGTAAACGAACGGCAAAGAGCGCCCCTACGGGGGGGGGATTTTCCTGACCTACTCAAGGCGGAGGAACATATGGCATTTCTTTATGAAACTCTGATTATCCATCCATGCATGCATTTACCTGTCTATCTATTCACCTGTCTATACATCTATATCTACCTATTTACCTATCCATCCATCAACTTACTATCTACATGTCTATCTACCTATTACATCTGCCTATCTTGGGGTGTTACACTGTGGGCGACTCGCCCTACAAGGGCGAGCACCAAGGGGCCTGACCGGACCGAGCCACAGCGCAGGGGAGGGGCACGTGGCTTTGTCTATCTATCTGTCTGTTTATCTCTTATCTCTATCTCTACGTATCTTCTCCATTACATGTCAGCCCTTGTCTGCCGCACGTTAAATTTCCAACACATCTGAGTGGCATCTCTCGTTCGGAATCAACAGCCCTATTGTGTCCCCACCGCGGAAGTACCGGGTTTGCCTCCCTACACCTGCGCTTGTTTGCCAAGTCTCTCCCGGCTGCCGTCCTGCCCCTTCCCTTGACCCTTGGTCCCTTCCTTTCCCTGTCCTCCGACATGGTCTCTTCCGTCGGCTTCTCCCTCTCTGACTTAAGTTGTGGATTCACTAACGACTTGGAGCAATTGGAGCTCATGGAGGTTCTGGGCCGCGGCGGAGGCGGCGTGGTGCTCAAAGGGATGATGAGTGGAACATTGCCGGTGGTGGTCAAGGTACACATGCGTTTGCGTAGAACGTGGTGGCGCAGCATTTTTAAGGGGCAGGCCATCTCGCAGGTCCTTCTCTATGGCCTGCGCGCTTTTACTGGCTGCAATACCGTTTTGGGCAGCGCTGGTTGCATAGCCCATCACCAACCGTAAGGCCAATATATAGTGCTAAGGCTTATTTGGGAACTTGAGGCTTGAAAATTTACGAAGTTTGTTGCACACTTGCTCGGACCCGACGCGGTTTCTAAATGTCACAGTTTGCGTTTATATTGCTATTAATACTCGTGGCAGTGGATCCTAATTAGGATCATAACTGAAACCCGCACAATGGTGTATCCATCTATTGTTTTCTTTGCAGCTGTTGAAAGACTAAAACGAACTATATCAAGAAGATGCCGTGGGGAAGCCATGTTGTCATGTTCATAATTTCATGTCATATCGGCGCGTATGTCCGCAGCTGATGATTGCTCCTGGAGAGGTCGTGGAGGAGCTCAGTCTGAGTCCGGAAGCAGCGCGGCGCGGCATGTTGCGCAACGCCATGGAGCTGGCCGTGCAATCCTCTCTGTCACACCCCAACATTGTGCAGGTATGATAGCAAGCAAGAAATGACTGGGGAGTGGGGGGTTCAGGAGCCCTGCTGGTTGGGGAAACGGAAACTGCAGATACCGGTGGGGAGTCTGCCGGGCTACGGGCAAGTGCGGGGAGTGGGTTGGTGGGGCGGCCAGTGGGGGAAAGGGAGCTGGCCAGTCGGCGGGTGACTGAGGGGTGTGTGTGTGTGTGTGTGTGTGTGTGTTTGTGTGTGTGTTTGTGTGCCGTTATCAGGGTTGGAGCGCGGCCCTGCTGTGTTTGGCCAAGGTGCCCTGTTTGGACATTGAGATAGTTCTAAACAGCGAGGGAGGGAAGGAAACGAAGTAACAAACTGTGGGCCTGGACTGACGAGCGACCGAGCCTTGGCGGTCCAGCCATCGGAAGCCGCAGCTCCAGAGTGCGATTGATCAGCTCCTGCAAAGTGGTCCAAAGCATCTCGAGTTCTTACCAGCTTCCCCAATCCCCATCACGTTGCTTTTCATTCCTTGCCACAAGCCTGCCAGGGAGTGTATTATTATTTATACACAATATGTATATATGTGTGTGTATATGTTTGTGGCTAGTGAATCTCCCCCTGCGTGCGCTGCCTTTCCCGCTTCCTTGTAATTGCCGGGGACGCCGTCAACCTCATTGTCATCTCCACTGCACAGTTCTACGCAACGTTCCAGAACGTGGTGGGTCAATGTGGTTAGCGTGCGGCTGCGTTCCCTGGAAACCCCGGACTATCCGCTGTCTGTTGGCTTTTGCTTGCAGCGGGGTGATGCTCGAAAATGACAAGAATTACCATTATCGCAGGCTTCACAGCTTCATGGCGAAGGGTGCTCGGCCCATTCCCCTCCATTCCCCTCCATTTCGGCCCATTCCCCTCCATTTAGGTCATACGAAAGGCCACCTTGTGCTTGCCGTACCAGCATGGGAGCCAGCGAGCCATCCAGCCAGCCCTCATCCATTAGATATCCATCCCGCCTACCCGCATGCGCTTCCCCCACCAAGCCAACCATCCTGCGACACCTTAAGTCCTTGGCCGCCCTGTGTGCGAACGTCCTCAGGTCCTGAGCGTGCCTGAAGTCAGGCCCTCGGGTTTAACTCCACAGTGCCTTGCCTAATGATGACCGTTCCCCTCCCCCTGCCCCTGCCCCTATTCATTTGTGCCACTGCACGGCAGGTCTTGCGTGCTCGCCAGACAGACACCGACAATAGTCGTGTGATGGACACGGAAACACGGTCTTTGTACCTGCAGGACGCTTCCGTGCCCACGAAGCCGCAAGAGCAACATGGTGAGAGGCAACTGTGAACCTGCGCCGAGTCTCTGGGAAGATTCTCGTTGTATAACGGTAATCAACTAACACATGGCATGCCATGGCATGATGTGCCTTGCTCAGGAGGGAATGATGGAAAAGTAACAATGCGGTGTAGGCCCCCTTCAGGGCGTGGTGGTGATGTTGCTGGGAGTGGTGGGAACCGGGGGCGCTTTTTCTCTGCTTATCGTTTCCGTCAATGGGCTACAGCTTCCTCCAGGAGGAGTCGATTTGACTCGTGTGCCAACCCACCTTGATGGCCCCGATCCCCCGCCTGATGCTCCGATGCCCCGAGTACAGACGGCAAAACGGTGAGTCCGGATGAGGCGCGCGTGACGTGCATCCTGGCCGAGTACTGTGATGCCGGCTCCCTGGCGGATGCCCTGGTGTCTCGGGCGTTCCCACGCCGCGTTCACAACCGGGTGGCAGTAGGCCCGGTGCCCTTCAAATACGATCTGAAGGTGCGGCGTTGAATGAATGTACATATGCATATGTGTGTATGTGTGTACAGGTATATACGTGGGGTGTTAGGGGTGTTACACTGTGGGCGACTCGCCCTGCAAAGACGAGCACCGGGGGTCCTGACCGGACCGAGCCACAGCGCAGGGGAGGGGCACGTGGCTTTGTCTGTCTGTCTTGCCACGTGCTTCTTCCCCTCTCACTCAAGCCAGCAAGAGCAAAGAAAAACTCAGAGGCTCTAGCCTGGCCACTAACAGAGCACAGAGAGACACCAAACCCTAAACCCCCACGAAAAGGCCACTTCAATCGCCTCCACCGCCTGCCTGCCATGGCACGGCCGTGCCTCTCCCTGCCACACCTGCTTGTCCTTCTTCCCTCCTGTCGTCCCTCCTTCAGGGCGTGTACATGACGCTGCTGGATGTGGCTCTGGCTCTACGGCACCTGCACTCCTTGAATTTGCTGCATAGAGGTGAGCCAATGGGGACGAAGAAGTCAGGTTAATGGCCAGTTACATTAATATCTTGATATTTTTATACATATAAAATATAATTATATACGTAGATAATGTTTTCACACAGTCTATTTTATAACATTTGAATTCATTATCTAATGCTCTAGAAATTGCGGGAAATTAGACTGCATCGATAGCTCTGGACTGCTCCAGTCAGCAAGGGTCAACATGGGAAAGAAACCGCCACCACTCGAACCAGCACCTCGCATTTCTCTCCGTCACATGGATCCACTTAACATTTGTTTTGATCTTCATGGAGTGCTTCTCCCCTTCGCGCCTTCCTTTGGGTCCACAATAACTTCCATCAACGGGTCTCAGGTTCTGTTTCATGTCGTCTTGCCAAAACCCCAAACTTCTACCCAAATACGCAGACGTCAAGCCCGCCAACCTGCTGCTCAAATCCAACCCTCGGGACCCACGGGGCTTCACCGCTAAGCTGGCAGATTTTGGTTTCGTCCTGCGGCTGACGGAGGTGAGCCCCCTCGGTCAGCCGCTGGGTGGGTGGCTGGGTATATGGGATCATCTGCTCTGGCTATTTCCGTAATCTGGCTATTTCCGTAATATTGAAGGGGACCCGTAACCGCTTTCTCGATAATAGAGGATTAGACGTCGAAAAATCAAAACCCTGAAGTACCTGCGCTGTTTTAAAGGCATGGTTCCAAGACACGGTGGGGGCTTAGTCCGATGGGTGCACAGCACCGATGATAACCGGCGCAGGCCCCGTGAGCGATGTCTTGAGACGGCTTGAGGGCGCTCCCCATACGCCTGTTTCGGTAGCCTGCTTCCGTATGCGTACCGTACGCTCCTGCTTCCTCCCGTAAACTTTGCTGCGAGCGGGGCCCCCACCGAGGTCTGCAGCGATCCCGACTGCAAAGTGTGCTGTGTCTCCGCTTATTTCCCCGTCTTGTCTCTGGCCCGTATGTGCGGTTATCACCCTAATGAGGTTCGGACAAAACATCTCAACCTCCGCTCCCACAGACGGACGAGGCCGGACGCCGCTACGCCAACGTCGATGAGCCATGCGGGACGTGAGACGGGGCGGAGATCGGGGAAGGTATCTTTTTATTGGAAAATTTAAACGCAGTAGGCGCGTTTATTTTTTAAAAACTTTTCCTTTTATATTGATATCTTAAGGATAATTCCAACACGTTTCCTTGCTAGAGATAAATTTTAACTTTTTATGTAAGAAGGGAATGAAATGTAAGGCCTTGAAATCCACATACGACCAGTGGCTTGCTCTCGCAAAGAAGATCGAGCGCTAATTGTAAAGCTCCGCGTGGGGTCGGATAGAAGGTGCTCAGAGCAGTCGGACGCTCGCAGTCAGCCTCTTTACTCCCGGCCTCCTGCCCGTCCGAATCCCCGGCCCTCCGTTGTGGGACTCTCCAACACGGTGGTGATGGCGTCTCGCTCTGCTCGGTCTGCTCTTTCGCCAACTCCCTCTCCCGCCCCCTCCCCGCCTTGCCCTGGCCCTGTACGGCATATTGCAGAGTGACTCACATGGCCCCCGAGTGCCTGTTACGGAGTAAGCGCCGTTACGGATAGCGCCGATGCATCGTGTGGGGTCCGAATAGGCGAATGGCCTTCTTTGCACGTGTGAAACACTGTCGTAGGTCCCGGAAGCTTTCGTTGAGTCGTTGCATCTTACAAATCCAATACCAGGGAAGGCGAGGTCCCGTTCCATCTGAAACCTTTTTTTCGTCAACACGCCAAATTGTCCTGCCGAGCCTTTTTTTTCACAGTACTATTAACAGTATTATCGTCATTTGAGGCACGGTGAACAAACAGCAGGAAAAAACATCTTGTAAAGGTGGTTTGTACACGTCTACGGCTTACCTTGCTGTGCTGTGCTGCGCTGTGTTTGTTGGGGACAAGCTCGTGTGCGCATGCAATCAGCTTGTATGGCCTCTACCTATTTCAGGGGTCTATCCGACTCTGGCATTTTCCCTCTGGATTATATGTATGTATGTATGTACGCAGGAAGTAAAGTTTACACCGCGGCTGACATCTACAGCTTCGGCATGTGCGTATTCTGAGTGTTTCAGGGGGGTATTGTCTGTGTCGTTTATCAAAATTTCAGCATTGTATTGCATATCCTGATGTCCTGCGCCATTCCGTATCGTTTCGTCTCACTTTGTATTGTATTAAGTCGTACGCTGGTTTTAGGGTTTATTAGCTTATTACGGGTTTTCCTTCTTAGCACCTCTGGATTAGTTCTTAACTCGAGGATCCATTCAGAGTTAACATGTACATAAATAAATGAAGTAAATAAATAAACCCTTTTTGACAACTATGTGACACAGACTGATGTGGGAGCTGCTAGCCAGCGGATCGCGGCCTTTCCCCGCGATTCATCCGAAGAAGATATCGGAGGCCGTTTACCGCGGTTCCCGACCCACCTTCTCTCCGGATGTGCCCCAGTCCTACCAGAGCCTCGCTATGCTGTGCTGGCGGACGGAGCCTGCTCGCCGGCCGACCGCCGCACAGCTTGTCGCCTCCATTGCAGCACATCTCCATGCGTGGTCCTGCTGATACATCATGTTTGTGATTGCGCTTTTGTACTCGGCCTCCCTCGACTTTTACAATGTACTCATGAGCATACGGAGGTCACAAGTAGCATTTATTTTGGATCTGTTGCCATTACCTGCCTGGGGTGCAACAGCCGCTGAATAATCCGCAAGACGCAAATACATCCATATCAATGAATTGGGTAATTGTGAGGGCAATATAGCTGATGGGCCAGTGTATGGTAATGTCCGGTCGAAAGCACGACGAGATGGGAGAAAAGTGGGAGAAGTGAGTTGTGTCGAGTAATCATAAGCTACTTGGGGTTTTATAAACATGGGTTTATAGCTGGCAGTACGTAGAAGGAGATGTATCTATCCTGTATGTGTATTCCTTTCTCAGGTGGCTAAGGAACTAATGTTTCGGAGCGGCGGTATATGATGCCGACAGAGATCGATGCAGTGGTAAGCGAGTATCGATGAACCAACAGTACATGGCGTACGACCATGCTGCGTGAACTGCTGCATGAGAGCACGTGATTCATTTTGGAGGGTAATAAGTTATGAAACGGCCAAAGAAGGATGAGATGAATAATGCGACTGTTCGTTCGCTTGGGCCTGCGCCGCCATTGCTAGCTAGGTGTACGAGTAGAAGTACACGTAACGTTCAGCGGTGTTTTGGTGCTTTATGTATCAGTCTAAAGAACAATGATGATGATGATGATGATGGTGGTGGTGGTGGTGGTGGTTATGAGGATGAGGATAATGATGAGAGTGATGAATTTCCACACCTGGGCTAATTGTCTGATTGGAATTGCTCGGTTTACCTTACAGTGGCGCGGCTAATTGATTCTTACTGCCGAAGCACCAGGTAAAACTGCCGAAGGTTTCTTACCCCTGCGCCTCTGAAGTGTTGTGTGGCCGGGATTCCTTCCGTGGTGGTGGTGGTGAAGCATCACACATCTTCCTGTGCTGACGTAAGTACATTAAGTTTGGTGCAAATGTATATATATCGATCGTGACATGTCGATACATGGCGTGGTGCACCAAACTTGGCATGGGTTTGCCGCATGCATATGGGGTTCACATCTTTCCTGTCAACGGGCAAACCCTATTCATGTTCCTATATCGCGTATGCTCGTATCATGCTCGTATCATGCTCGTATCATGTTCGTATCATACACCGTAGCGATGTATGATGCATCCACGGTGATGCGTCCATGATCCCACAGAACATAAGACGCACATGGTATGGATTTCTTGCCCCGCCCGCAAGCGTGCGCCGGCCGTGGCCGTGTGTTTTCCTGGGTGATGTCGCGGGTAGGCAGCAGGCAAGTGGGTGGTGGGGTAGGCAGCAGGCAAGTGGGTGGTGGGGTAGGCAGCAGGCAAAGATGCAATCTGCCTCGATGGGCGTCTTTCATTCTCGCTCACAAGACCTTTGTTGTCGTGCGGAGGAGAAAGCCAGCTCGATACAAGATGTACCCCTTCCTGTATGTCGTGAACATCTAGTGTCTGCTTATTTATCTGCTGGCTGTTGGTCGTAACGCATGCTCATTCCGGTACACCTGAATTCTGGAAGCAATCGGGGCAATCGAGGTGACGGCTATCTCATTGTTGGCATTATGTGCATCCGGATTCCTGGGTGCCTTTTGCTGCCTCATACTCATGTAAGGTGCTGCGCTGCCCTTGTCAAGCCATGAATATGTGTCATGATATGTTGATATGTTGACATGTTGACTGATGTTCGTTCGTTTATCGGCACCGGATCTGATTTTGGCCTCTGTACATGTTCAGTTAGGCTCATGGGCGACGAAGTATGAAGCGTGGTGACTGTGTGAGAGTGAGCGTGACGACATTGTGATGACGCACTTCATCCACCCAACACATACACACACACACACATATACACACACATACAGAGCAGACGATGCCTATATACAGGTGTTCATTGTCCCCTCCCCCCACACACACGGATGCTATTTGTTGCACTTTTTCGGAAATATTTGGATATTTTGTTTATTGTGACATTATCGGCAATACTTGAGGTTGGACTTCTATTGAGGTTGGACGGAATTTTCATTGTTTAGGGCTAGCTCTGGCGGCGGGCCCTATGTATTAGTTGAGTGCCGAAAAGGCCGCTTGAGATGCTGAGATGTGTACGACTACTACACTCTCTCCCCTCTGGAGGGCATGTCTCACTCGGGCTCTCTAGATGCTTGCCTTCACCTATCCTGGCTATGGGAGGTTTATGTTCCCAAGTCATGATATACCCGCCCCACAGCATGCATTATTGCACTCACGGTTTTTTCAAGCGTCAGTCCTTACGCACAGGTCATCAGCTACTATTTCAACTTACCGCATTATTTTTCAGTCTTCTGGGTCAGTTGCAATCTGTGGACTGGGAACCTTGAGGTCTATTCCCACTACTACAAGTAGTGCTTATTAGTTAACTTCATTTATTCTTGTGATGGTCAGCTCAGCTTCCTCACAATGCAGGTAGGCCGATGCCATTTGGTATGATGGTGAGGATGGTGGCAATAATTATGCATGATGATGGTGGCAATAATATATGATGACAGTGATGATGATGATGATGATGATGATGATGATGATGATGATGATGATGATGATGATGATGATGATGATGATGATGATGATGATGATGATGATGATGATGATGATGATGATGATGATGATGATGATGATGATGATGATGATGATGATGATGATGATGATAGCCCCGCAACATGATGTGGGTATGCGACATGGCTCGGGGAACAGCCGTCTCCTAATAATTTCCTTTTTATACATCTCGATTTAATACTTCGCTTTAGGCAGCATCAATCCCGAAAGGTTTGGTGGCGCAACCATTTGCCCCGCTTGCAATATTGGTGTCCTTTGAAGGCTTCAAGGTACGACCGTATATGTGATTAATGTCACCGTGCGTCTTAAACCTTTCAATATTCGATCTCCCCGTCCTATAGCCCCCTAGAGCGCAACACCATGTCCGCCGAAGACAAGCCGAAGGAAGGGATTGGACCCACTTGCATGCGTGCGTCATGAATGCCGCCCCTCGTGTGTATGTTGGTTCTGGATAGCATCACTTACGCAGCGTTTCACCTGTCTCGCGGTCGCTATGGTGGAGGACATTATCTTAATAATTATGGACGCAGCTGTAGATCGTGGAAGCAGTAGTAGCAGTAGCAGTAGCAATAGTTGTTGTTGTCCTTGTTGTCCATTTGCGTATTGGAGGTGGGAAAGGTGTACTGGTTGCTGCTGTGCAGTGTGTGTAAGAACCTAATGTTGCGCCATGTTGAGAATTTGAGAGGATGGACGCACAGGGGAGCGATGTATGTGTGCCCACCCATGATTTTGTGTGTTTCGATAATCGATTCACGCGTGGAGAAAGGAAAAGGAATACGTGTCCATTGTGGCAAGTGATGCAGAAGTGTGCAGTCTCATGCATCTCGCTTTGATGAGTGTTCTGAGTATATCGTGTAGTAGTAGTTGAGTGCCGAAAAGGCCTCTCGAAATGCCGAGATGGTGCTTTATGCACCTTATATTGGCCCTGTCACCAGGCAGGTGCTTGCCTTCACCCTCCCTGGACAGGGGAGTGTTGTGATTCCAAGTCACGAGATGCCTGCCCGACAGCATGCGTCATGTTCTTTTTCAGCATCAGTCCTTACACACGGCTGATGAACTACTATTCCTACTTCCGTAGGGCTCATATGACCGCGCCACTTTTCAGACATCCAGGATCAAACTGGAGACCTTCTAATAAGGTTGAGTAAGGATGATCTGGTCTCGACACCAATTGCTGTGGTTAATCGCCAAATGAGATTATGCTTTATGCATCTTATATTGTGCGTGTGTGTACCATGCCGTATGAAACCTTACTACATATCGTGCGTATATGGCATTCCATCGCCGCCAGGGAGAATCTCCATTCGTACTAGAAAAAACTTCATTGTGCTGAAAGCGATAGCGTCTGAAGCGTGTGCGTGATATGCAAGGGTGGGACGGGAAGCTGATTGAGCAGCTACCTTTCCCTTCATGTGTGCTTTTCGCTGTATATCCTTGTTCAT
This sequence comes from Volvox reticuliferus, assembly GCA_019650235.1. NCBI lineage: Eukaryota > Viridiplantae > Chlorophyta > Chlorophyceae > Chlamydomonadales > Volvocaceae > Volvox > Volvox reticuliferus. The sequence continues at coordinate 655,810 of BNCP01000021.1, forward strand.
TGAGCGTGTGTCTGTCTACCTGTTGTCTGTAGGATCACAATCCTAGTACAATTTACAACGTTCTTTGATATCCATATCTAACCCACATGTATGTGGTCACATAAAGAGAGCAATTATGGGTGATCGATATTGCTTCTGCTTCCGCTGCTGTTGAAATGCTAGACGATAAAAGGATGAAAATTGTAATCCATAAATAGTAATGGGTGTGGAACCGCCGTGGGTATATAAATGGGCATATATACGCACCCTTGTGTGTTCCTTCCTATTTGGCACTGGCATTTGTATGTGCCACGTTTTGTCGTCAAGCGTTTGCTCTGCTCTACACTGTACCTGCGCCGTACATGCAGACGAAAATCCAGATACACACGGAAAAGCAGCTGAGGATAAATTTTCGGTGGGGGAAAAGAGGATTTGCTGTGCATGGCTGGATGCCTTCATTTTTTATTAATGGACGCTGCGCTGTAAAGACGTAAAGACGTAAAGGCGCCATCTGTCATGTTTCCCCTCTCACCGCAACGGAGACAGCGGGAGGGCAGGTGCCAGTCCCCCGCAACAACTAATGACAGGTAGTGACAGCCTCTGGGAGGTGCATCTACCAGGCCGGGAAGGCCGGGGCTCATTGGGGCTGCGTGGTGTTTTTGTGAGAATGGTTACAAGGGGCGGAAGAAGGGGCATGGGGAACTCCCCTCGCCCCTCTTGCACGCACAAAATGTTGCGGTTCCATGGCATGCTATGTCGCCATCCAGAGGGCAGCCACCCAGCCACCTACCTAACTATCCACCAGAAAGAGTGGACACGCATAATGTGGTAAAAATACTTTTAAGATTTGTTGTAGACATGAGCTTTAAGGTGCGCCTTATGTCTCATGAAGGGGGCGTTTCAGTGAAAAGGACTGATTTTGGCTGGCGGATCATAACAGTAGTGTTACTAGTCCCTAAACGTACGGCCAACCACACGTACAACCAACCCATTACGTGTCTACGGACAGGCTGCAGTTCCGAACTTGCAGTACGACCTTTGCTGATGATGGCTTCGGGGACATCAACGCCGTACTGAGGGATTTCACGTAATCAGCTGCATGGCTTGTCACATCCTCTTGCTCCCACCGGCTTCTCTTTACAACGCTATGCGACGATAAGTACTTTGCGGGATGCCAGCAGGGATGAGGGCAGGGGGATGGCGGGCATTTTTTCCTGTCGTCTTTTCGTATGCATCCTCTGTATGTCATGGAAGTATGTGTGTGTGTGTGGGGGGGGGAAATGGTGGTATGGTATCGATTGTGGCCTCATTCCTTGTTCATAATCAGGAACACCTGAGTGGTTGAGGGCACATGTACAGACTTTCGAGCTTCTAATAACGTGTGCATGTGGTGATGATGCTCTTTGGGACACGAAGGCAAGGAGTATATACCCTACACACGAGCAGTCCGATACCCCTGAAAATAACGGGGTTCAAGATGCCGGGTTTTTATCCCGCTGTGAACAACTGCTCCCACCTGCAACCATACCACCAGTGCACTCGTACGCCCTGTCCTGCATTCCGGTACCCCCTCCTGAATTTCGGCTCCCCGCGGCATCAAATCCTAAGTCCTGATAAATAGCATATTCCGCTCGCAAACCGGCCATATACACTCAAGTATGCACAGACCCCACGGAATCCCAAAGGCTCAAAACTCTGTTGCCTGTCAACTTCTATCTTGCACGTACTCACGTGTGTCCTTAACCCTCCTTCCTGGCAGAAGGAAGATATAGCGATGGCTCCAGTGCAGAAGTGCCGCGATCGTCCAGCACGCATATAAGGCAAGCTTCTCCCAGCCAGCTCTGGCTCTCTCTCTCTCTCTCCCTCTCCAGTCTCCACGTCTATCGCTCGCCCCTCTCTTTCGCGCGGTTCGCACGCTCAGTTAGCTTTCACCTCTGTGTTCTGTCCGCCACTTCAATGCCAGACCACCTTCACTGCTGCCACCGCTACCGGTTCACCACTGCGCTTCAATTTTGTAGTCTGATAGTTCCTAACCTTCACTGCTGACCACTCGCCACACAACGGCGCCGGCAACTCCGGCGTCACTCTACGCTTATCACGTAGGAGCGGCCACTCTGCTCCAACCCACGAGAGCATCCCTCTCTCGAGAGCCCCACAAACCTTATCGATTGGGTCTTAACCGAAGCGGAATGTGAAGTGCATACCCGGGTGGTGGAAGCCGCCCCACTGCTGCTCCGCTCGCGCATGTTCCTCCAGGTCCTGACCATTGTCGTATGCGGTGCGCTTTTGTTCATCTGACAGGACCTCGTATGCCTCCGCGACCTCCCGGAACTGCGCCTCTGCAGCCGTGCGCTCCTCCGCGGACACCTTGGGGCGTGTGAACGAGAGTTCAGTGGGCGGTAGGAGGGTTAGGGAAACTAGATCACGTAAGAGACGAAGGGGATGACGTGGTGTGTGCGTGTACCTCAGCTGGCCTCTCCTGTATAGGAGTGAAGTGGTTGTGATGCACACATACAGCACACATGCGCTTGAACCACAACACGGGCTAAATAAGGCAAACGGAAAAGCAGGTCGCCGAGGGTCTCAGGCTGATTCGATGGCAAATAGATAGATAGATGCATACATACATACATAGAACATAGATAGATTGATTGATAGGTAAACGAATATTATGCTGACAACGTATCCGAGTAAGATCATCATTGGATCACGGAAGGGCACTACTGCGGCCGATGTGTACGCCATGTATAGGCCGGGTACTTGATTCGACTGGCATGGAGAGTGAGTGAATGGAGCCATCCTTGCCTGGATTGGTTCCGTGCGTGTGGAGGCTTAGCGGCGGACCAAGCCCACCTCTTTTACCTGTCAGACAGGAAGCTCCTAGATCCATTGGGCGGGAACCGGCCCCCCAAGCAGATAGGGCTTAGGACATTACGGCTTAGGGCTTTCAACTGCGTGTTGCTGTTGGTGCATTGGCGCTTCAGGACAACTGCTCAGGTCCAGGTGTCAGCTAGCTGCGTTAACCCTCTCGCCCTCGCCTGCTGGTCTCACCTTATCCGGGTGGTACCTCTTGGCCAGGTCGCGGTATGCCTTCTTGATCTCCCGGTCACCCGCGGACTTCTCCACTCCCTGGCGAAGGGAATGGGCAATGGAGAGGAGAGGAAAACGCAGAAGGACGGCAGCAGGATGGCGAAGTGCGAACTGCCCCCCGAGCGCAGGTCTACGTGTAGGGTATGGGTTTATAGGTATGAAAGGCACTTCCATAAGTACAGCAAGGTCGTTCCCACGCAACATGCAGCGGGCCAGTGCTCCGACAGTGCCATGGGGGTGGACCATCTTGGTCGCCTGGGCCCGTCCTCCGGGATGCTCATGGCTCCATGTTAACCCGCTTTCCCAGGTCATGGGACTATGGGACTATGGGACTATGTCCCCTCATCGCGCCGTCAGTAACAGCCACGCACGCCACGCAGCACCCATCACCCTCGGGGATTGTGGAAGGGCTCCGAATCCTCCAGTCCCGGGCCCTTCCCCATTCGCTATAAGAACACAGAATCGTGTGCGCCTATCCATGTAATCTCCCGGGCCCTATGTAACCCGTACCAGGATCTTGTAATAGTCCTTCCGCTTGGACATCTTGAGCCGCCTTTCCGCCTCCCGAGCGAGCTGGCATAAAAGGAAAGAAAAGGGTTGGGGGCGAGCTAATCGAAACTAAGGATCAGCGATATAACGAAAACCGCAATAAAAAATATATCCTACCTTTTTTAAAAGTCATGTAACTTTGCCGACATGGGCCCCGCCGACCACACTTTCTAAGAGCCAGCAGGTCAATGTGCGACCGACCTTGAGGTTGTACTGGGGGCCCTGCTACTGCTACTGCTACTCTTGCTGCTCGGCCATTTGACGCCGCCTCACCCACCTCGTGGAACTCTCCATCCTGTTGGTGCTGTCCAAGAAATTCCCGTGCCTTGACCTGCGCCTCTTCAAAGCGTTCGGCGTCCATAAGCAATCGCACCAGCAGAAGCTTTACCTCGCGGTTGCCCGGCTCCAGAACTAGGACGTTGCCGCAATCCGACACCGCATCATCAAAGCGCTGCAGCGCGGCCCGTGACTTGCAAAGCCCCAGCCACAGGCCCTCGTTTCCACGGCGATGATTGGGATCCACCTAGAGCATTGGCAAAGCATTATTCCTATTTTTGGAATTACTTCTCGGATTAAAAGGCAGTTGCGAGATGAAACGAAGAGGGGGATTGATACGGTGGAGACCGATTCATGGAAGGCAGATGGCATGACGGGGGGCATTACGAAGGGGGAAGGGATGCTTCCTGGCACAGGCCGCCCCGCCCCACTACTTGACGAGATGCATGCTCCCTTCGCCCCAGCAACAGTACCCTGCCTCATGTATTCGCCTTCCTTCCCTCACCGCCTCCAGCTCCCTCACGGGTCGCCCTCCCTCCTACCCACTGGGTCTCCGCTACCTAACGTTTCTCCTTACCGAAAGCATGTACATTCAAACATTCCAACTTCCTTCACGGTCCGCAATCATTCAATACATACATATATATATATATATGTGTGTGTGTGTGTGTATGTACAGATCACCTCTTCTTACATGCAGCGCGTCAATAAAGTTCTTCTCCGCCTCCAGCCAGTCTTGGGCCTCCAGCGCCCGCTGGGCCCGAGCGCGCTTGCGATCATAGTCCTTTACCTGTACCATTATTTGGTGGTCAATTCACACGGTGTGGGTTCTGGAGCGCAAGGCGGGAACATCGGAAAGGGGTTCGGAGCGTGGAGCCGCCCCTTCACGAAGGAGAGGAGTGGGGTTCGAGCGCGGGTTGGATTTGAAGGGTCAGGTCGGGTTTAAAGAGGTGCAGGTAACTGACACCGTGCCCTGCCGTGTCTACCACTGATTGCCTGCCAATCCCCCAAACAGCAGCCCCTGTTCTTTAAAAGGGTCGTCCAACAGCAGTCAGTCCAAAACTTCGAGATCGCTTCAGTGCTATTTTATTCCGGAGCTTTACGACAAACTAATGCTTTCTGATGCTTTTTAGCATCGTTTGCTCACCTTCGCGTCACCCATTACTTATACTTGTATTATTGGCCCCTTTGTACGGCAGATCTGCAGAACTGCAAATCATCAGCCCCTCGGCTGGCCGGCGTCCTCTTGCGCAACGCACCTTGTTGAATTCTTTCCGCGCGGAGGGGTGGTCGGGGTCGAATTTGAGGGCCTCGCCAAAGTGCCGTTTGGCCATGTCGTGGTCGGCCTGAGAGTGTGGACAGAGTGGTGAGGTCGTGTGGAGACGAAGTCATCCATGACAAAATCCAAAGACAACTTGAAAAACCTGTTGATAATAGATAAGATATGATATGACGTGATCTGTTGTGGTACGACATGGTATGTTATGCCGTGCTGTGCTACAACGTCGTATGGTATCATATCGGATGATATCAGGTAATGAGTACGGCACCATCGGAAAAAAGATGGAGGGCAAGCAAAAACGGACGAAAACAAGTTACTGGAGCACGCAGGTCGGTAGTCCACGACCTCAACTATCAGAACCCTGCGCTTGGAGGTGTGCAAACGCAAGGAGGGACGTTCACTCATGCAACTGCCCCCCAGCCACACCCAATCTCCAGCCCAAGCTGACCAGCGATTCGGACGCTCGCATCGACTCCGTTCCCTATTTACCAAGTCCCCCAGGCAGCCAGGTTTCTGTGACCGCATCGGCCTACTGGTGTTTTCCCTCCCCCCCCCTACCAGATAGAAGTACGCACGGCCACGCAGCACCAGCGCGTCCAGCTGCCGATCGTCCGTCTTCAAGATACGGCCCGTTACCGCCACGACCTGCGGTTAGAATCATCGACAGACCCATGGGACACAAGACACATCTACGGTGGGGAGTTGGGGTGAAGGGGCGCATCGGAAAAAGGGGGATGGGGGGGGGTACACCGGGTTGAAGCTCTCTGTGGGAAAGCGCGTATTTCCACTTTGTCTCTGGAGGCAGGAAGTAGGGTCGGTAGGGAATGCAGGCGAGGGCTGCACGGAGAAAGCGACAAACACCTTTGGTGGGGCGGTGGTGGGGCGCCACCCCCGTCTCACCAGGCTTAAGAGTCGGAGGAATCTGATCCTGGAGGTTGATAATAGGTTCACGGCGCATCGGGCCCACACCGCCATTATGGCGCTTCGCCATCACCTTTGCCATCACCTTTGCCATCCCCGTGATGGCCCTCGGGATGGCCCCACGACCGCAACATGCTACCATCATATGCTGAATTGCTGATCAAGAGCCCAAACCCACAGACTGTGCCGTACTTGCTCGTACTCGGCGGCACTGAAGAGCATCTCGGCCTCCAGCACTTGTGCCTGTGGAGGAGCACGTCGGAATAAGGCCCGAATAAAGATCCCACCTGCCTCCGTCACTCGCCGAGAAAAAAATGTATTTTTTATTAAGAGTAAAAATATTTAAGAATATTATTGTTATTGTTATTATTATTATTATCATTATTATTATCATTACAAAATATGTGTTATTAGCAATGGACACAAGCCAGACCTCGATGTACACGTCTGGGACGAGGTAAAACGGCTGCCGTACATATAACCAGCCGCTGCTGCCGCTACCCTTCTCCCCTGACCGTATTATCTCCTTGGGGTTAGTGTGCATCTACCATGCCTTTTAAGGCAACATATAACGTAAGGTATCCGTTCCTAATTTCCCGCCCCCCTGACCGTGTGTTTCATTACCGGGTCCGTTAATTCCCTCAAATCCCCCGAACCCAAAATACTCCTAATTCCTAACCCGTACCGCCCTTACCCCTCCCCCCACACCTTGACGCAGTCAGCCGCATCTTCGTACAGGGACTCCAGGGTGGGTCGAATCAACTCCAGGTTCCGAGCAGCGGCAGCCTCACCGTGCTCTTCGCTGCCGCCCTGAGCTTCTTGCTGGGCCTTGGCTGCTGCCGCTCTGTCAGCCGCCTGCTGCACCGCCTCTAGCTTGGCCTTGGCTGCCCGAGTGCGTTGAAGCTGCGGTGAGGGGAAAGTGGAAAAGCAGCGGACCGGGTCACGGAGCCCACCGTGAAGGGGGAGGAGGAGGAGGAGGAGGAGGAGCGCAGGCAGTGTGCTGGAAGACGCTTAGAAGAAAGCGGTCAAAAGCGGGCCGCACACAGCGTAAGCTAAGACCTCGACAACCCGCCCAACCCTTTCCGACCATCCATCCCATTGCCCCCTTCCTCCACACAGCTCATCCCACCCCACCCCAAAGCGCCTCTCGATGCTTTCCCTTCTTTTGGAGGTGAGCCTCGTCTCCAGCTTTGCTGCATGCGCCAGTTCCGACACCCAACAATCCAACAATCCAACGCCGCAGCTTTCGTATTATCCCCAACGCGATCCGGCACCAGCCGACCCACCTCCTGGTCCGCCACCTTTTGCCCTGGCTTTAGCTCCAGCACACTGGTGAAGTCCCGCTCGGCAGCGGCAAAGCTGCACAGGAGTTAAGGGTGAAGCGGACTGGTTCGGGGCTCCACCCCAGGCGAAGCATGTAGCACAGGTGTGTAGTGGGAATGTACCAGCACAGGGATATGCTGCCGTGGGCCTATCAACATTTCTCCTTTCTATCCACCCACAAACACACGTACAGACGCTCCGAATACACACGCACGCACACGGCAACGCACACCGGGTTGACGCCGTCCGGACGATATACAAAAAAACTACTTCAAAATTCACTGCTGCTGAGCCCGCTCCCGTTCCCACTCCCACTCCCGCTCACGTCCCATCCCCATCCTCGCAGCCCTCGAAACGTACTTGCACATTTGTCGCTGGAGCTTGCCCCGGTTGAGATATCCCTGTGTGGCAGCAGCAGAAAGTCAGGGATTGGGATTACGGAAGGGGGGGAAGCGCAGTCCCGAGGGCTAGTAGACTTTGTGTTGTGGATACTGTGGGGCAAGCGTGGCATTCAGAGTCCTGGCCTGCATTTCTACCAGCAGTCCACACACACCTGGATGAACTTGCTGTCCAGCTCAACAGCTTTGTTGAGGTCACGCAATGCCTGCGAGAGACTCCGCAGGTTAATGTACGCCGCAGCGCGCTTCGTGTACATCAAGGGCACGGTCGACTGCAGATCTGCAGGCGCCCAGACGAAGTTTGATGTAACATTAAGCGGGGTTAAGGGGAGTTGCGCAAGTGAAGGTGCGAGCAAAACATCTCCTTACCTATTGCCGAGGAGTAATGGCGAACAGCCGCGTTGAATTCCGAGTTTGCAAACGCTGTATCGCCTAACTTGAGGAGCTGAGAAACGTCGGCAAGGCATGACCAAGGCTCTGCACGTAATGGGGAGCAGGTTTCAGTCGAACCAAGGAATCACTAGGAGCAATTCCATGTAGGTACCCCAGCTGGATAGCTTACTTTGGGCAAGCCCTATTAAAAGTATCATTCGAGCTAGGATTCTACGTCGAGAAATCATGGTGGCCCTCCAATTGCCAAACACAATTTACAGAAACCGATGGAATGCAAATACACACCCTTCCCAATCTTAAGTCACGGGTTTGTTTGGCACTCGGAGATAAGCTAGAACTAACACAATTATCACAATTGCCTCAAACGATAGCCAAAGGCAAAGGGGTGACGTCGCCGCTGGTACGGCGTTGACAACAGCTCCAACCGGTTTGGCCGATCTTGCATGCCAAGCCTACCAGCAATGCGTGATAACCAGGTCGTATTCGTATACTTTGGATATAAAAACATGTATGTGATCCCCACGTCTACAGCTGTTGCGTCTATATGTAAAGGCTCTATGTGTAATTGATAGGCCGTTTTTACTTATGTTAATCAACTCGTAATTATATTGCTGTGCGGCAGCATGGCTGCTCGTCGGCTTTGGGGCGCATTATGCTTGCTTGCAGCATACTGCACAATCGCGCCCGTTGGCGCGAGTCTCGTCAACGCTATGCTGGGCGATATTCTCTCCCAATCGCATCGATCACTCCAATCAGCTGCCCAGGAAGTATCGTCACCTGATGTGCCGCTTAACGGCGTTTGCGTGGCGGACATTGTGCAGCATTGCCGTCACCTGTTGACAGAGGTAAGGGCCTCCTGTCAACCTGACCGCCTGTTCCTGACGCTGTTGGATCCCAGCCTCCTGCCTTAACTTGCCCTGCTGCATCAGCATAAGAACGCCTCCGTTGACTGCAGGAAGTCAAAGCCGCGATCAGCACTAGGGCGAGCTCTGGGCAGATAGCTGCAGCAGATGGGAGGTCCGGCGCCGCAGCCGGTAAGACCGTAAATGAAGGCTTTACGGGTGTAGTGCAGCAAGCTGCTGATGGCGGTGTGGATAGCCAGAAGAATACCATCGTGGCGAACACGACAGCCGCAGCCAGCGCAGATGATGGTGGTGCAGCTGCCCAGGTGCAACAACCAGTAGTCGCAGACAGCGCGGCTTCTGGCAGTAGCAGGTCTGGTTCCGGAGGCACTGCCGCGCCAGCGAAAACCGATGGCGTGGGATCTGGGTCAGCGACGGCTGCCGCCGTCACCGCCAACAGCAGCGTTAGCAAGGACGCCGGAGCAGCGGCGGCAGGGACAACCAACACGAACACGACAGCAGCACCATTACAACCCCAGCAGCAACAGCAGGAGCAACAGCAGCAGCAAGCTGTTTCCCAAAGGCGGCGGCAGCTGTTGGCCGGGGAGGTTGATGTGGCGGCTGTGGCGGCAGGGAAAGCGAGAAGCGAGTCATCCGGAGTCAAGGCGGGTTCGGCAGTAGCGGCCGAACTCAATGCGGCCGCGGCTCATAGTAACGATCTGGGTCGGGCGCTACAGCTGCTGGGACTGCGGAGCGAGCTGAACACCCGCGCAATGGCGGCGGCTTCGGCGCCTGTTGCAAAGTAGGTGGCGGATGGGCCGGGCTGTCCGAGCAGCCTCCTGCCCGAGGGGACCTCCTGGATGAGATGTAAACTGTGTGCAAAGTCACGAGCTCTTGGTGACTTAGGACTTGGGGTTTTTTAGGACTTAGGGGTTTAGCGATTTCCATACCTCGCACGCGTGCTTGTGGGAGGGAGGACTTCTATTCCCAGCTACCTCTGCCCGTCCTCCGCCACCCCTGCGCACCAAGTTGGGTTTATCACGGTGGTAGTTGTTTGTAGTTTTGCTGCTCAATAGCAGTCGCATTACCAGGTCTTGTCTATTCGCATTCCGCCTTCCCACCTCCGCGTAGGTGCCTGCTGTCGGCAATGCACGCCGGCGAGATGTCCATCAACCCGAGTATCCCGAGTGTCGGAGACGAGTGTAAAACGCAGGTACGCTGCTGCGGGGTTGAAGCGTAGGGTGACGTGGGGTTCGGTAAACGGCGGACGACGCGGTTTGTTGGGCGTACGTGGAAGGGGGAGGGCGGGAGGGCGGGGGGGAAAGGGAAGGGAAGGGGCCTATGAGAAGGTGACACACAACGGGTCCTCAGCCTCCGGGACCAAACGCCTTCGGGGCACAAGGGGGATGGTGTGGCCACAGTGGAGGTGCGGGGTTTGCTGGTGGGAGAGATATGGACAGGGTGAGCTGGAGTGGGGCGGTGGATAATGTGCAAAAACGAAAGGCGGAGGAGAGGAGTCAGATCGTCTTGACAGTCTGTCTGTCTTTCCCGGGAGCCATACCTGAGATGAGGCGGTTTTCGGTCGCCGATCCGTTAACCCCTCCAGTTAACCCCTCTCAATATGGTCACGCAGTGCGGTGTAATGCAGTGCCAGACCCCGCCTCGTATCTTCTTTGCAGTCGCATTTCCCATTCGTCTCTTTTCCCATTCTATTTAGATTTACGTTTTGTCACCCCGCAGGTTCGGTCCGTACTGATCCAGCGCGCCAGTGAGCTCCGGTATGATCCCCCGCTGCTGGCGGCGTGTGCACACGATATCGTAACACATTGTTCGGGCGTGGGGCAGGACTCGGTCGCAGTGATCAGGTAAGGGGACAGAGAGTAAAGCGTGTTGGGTTTGGATGGACATGGCGTACGACTGGGCGGGAGGCTGACATCCTGGGCTGGTTCTGGAAATGGGTAGAATGGGGGAGTTGGGGTCAGGGACGGGTTAGAAGTAGGAGGTGGAGAAGGAGGAGGCGGGGAGGAGGGAGGAGGGACGGGGTGGAAGGAGGGAAGGTGCGGAGAAGGGAGGAAAGGGGAAAAGGGGAGGGGGAGGACGAGATGAGGAAGGAAGGATGGGGGGATGACAAAATGGGGGGTTTGGGGTTGGCCGGGGGGGAAAGGGGGTAAGAAGATACAATCTGCATGAGGTGAGAGGGAAGATGCCTCAAGATGCTAGCTGCACAGTTTGATGACTCTGTCGTGAATTTGGCGTCTTAACGGCGAGGAAGGCTTATAGTCAAGAGGCTTATAGGGCTTATGAATTCATACATGCGCACTGAGTGTTTTCTCCACCGCAAAGACACAAAAAAACACTTCTTTCCTACGCTTTAAAATGCAGCTGCCTCAAGGACGCCAAGCAGCAGCTGCTGCCGATGTGCCGCATCGCCATCACCGCCCGGCAGGCTGCCGCCGCGGAGGACCTGAGCCTGGACCCGGAGCTGCAGCGGAGCTGTGGGGCTGAGCGGGACAAGCTGTGCCTGGAGGCGGGGTGAGTGTGGTGGGTGGTGGATGGTCCACGGGGCTGGGGGGAGACGCGGACGAATACACGAGATGTGGTTCTCTGCTCCTGAGGAGCGCAGCTCCCTAACCGTGACCGAGAGGGGGCAGCTTGCTGACGAGAAAGCGAAGGGGCCCGCTGGCTTGTGTTGATGGGTTGAGCTTCGTACTACTGTTTTAGCCAAACCCTACCCACCTGCTCCTCCCCTAATGGCTCAACCCTCACCTCACCTCGTGTTGCCGGGATACATCCCCGTGTCGTAATGCATCGTGCGTTTGCGTGACCCAACCTCTGTTATCCCTCCCCCTTCCGCGGCCCCTGTCCCGTGTCCCCCAGCTGGGGCGAGGGCGCCGCACAGGCCTGCCTGCTCGCTCATCTCCGGGGCTCCCTACCACAGGTGTTCTCAGAGATCATCTTTCCAGCCGTCGGCACCGTCGCCAAGCATAGTGCCGGCGGCAGCAATAGCGGGTCTGCCACCACTGTGGAGCTCTCAGCCAACTGTTCTGCGGCGTTGGTGCGCCGGCTGATGGCGGAGGGCGAGGACATCCGGTTCAACTACCGGTTGTCGTCCGCATGTGCGGGTGACAAACAAATGCTGTGTAGGGATGTACGGCCCGGCGGCGCAGCGGTGCTCAGGTGCCTGGAGCGGCACCTGGACAGCCCCGACATGAGCGGTGAGGGGTGTGCAGGGTTTTGGGGTAGTCACAAAAAAACGAAAGGTGTGGGTTTTACAATGCTCGTACAGTAAAGGAATCTGCCACCATCTGGCCCCCGCTGAGATAACGACGCAGTGCGAAGTGAGTGTCGAAAACACAACTGACCCACGGGTCACCGGAACCCTTTCATCACATGTGCTTCATAGCTACCGGATTTCTGTAAATGACCGATAGCTAATACGTGGGGGCGGGCAGGGGGTTGCGGAGGGGAAGATAATGAGAGGGAAAAGGGAAAGGGCGGGGAGAGCTAGCCAGCTCGTCCATTCCCTTCCCCCCTTTACCCACCCGCACACACACACACACACACCAATGTACTTCAGTACCTCTCTGCTGACCCAACTATATATGTATATAGTGTGTATATACAAAATATATATTTGCATATGTGTGTATATGTATGACCCCCTCCACTCTTGACCCGCTCTTCAACCTCGTCCTGGAAGAGGAGTGCTCCCAGGCGCTGGGTGAGGTACGGCAGCTGCGTTCTTTGGACGTGAGGTTGGACCACGTCTTTGTGGTCAACTGCGAGGACGACGTGCGCAGCTTGTGTGATGCGACAGTGGCGGAGCAGCTGGGGTCGGGGCCGGCGGAGGTGCCGTTCGGGCTGTCGGCGCCCTTCGAGTGCCTGAGGTCGCGATTAGACCTGGTGCGCGATGCCACATGCAGGAGGTGCGCCATGTGTGTATGTGTGTGTTTGCATGCGTGTGTATATGTGTAACAGTCTCTCCATCGCTGCTGGTCCCCCTCGTTGGGGAATGACGTCAGTGCTCTTCTTTGCAGCCCTGTGCGTTTGCCGCCTCGGCCCACATTCCATATATCTTCATACCCGCTGCACACCTCCCCATTTCCTCACTCTCTTTTCCTTTTTTCCTCCCGCCCCTCCCGCACACCCTCCCACTCCCCTCCCCTGACGTTTCCCTTTCTCTTTCTCTCCTACGGTTCTTCTTCAGGCATATGTACGAAAGCATCGTGGCCGCCTACACGGATAATCGTCTCGACTCGGGCCTTATGCGTGGCTGCCATCAGGAGGTGGCGGTGCTGTGCGCGCAGCATCCACCCCGGGCCCTGGAGTGCCTGCAGGTGAGGGGAGGCCTCTATGCGTTTACGGCTCCGTGTGTGTGTGTGTGTGTGTGTGTGCGTGTGTGTTTTGCGTCGTGAGTTTTGATCAATGATCGGGGTTTGGGTCCTCTGTCATTTGAAAGGGCATCTATGCACGTATCTATATGTGCGTAGACTCATGAGAGGCTCGGGTTGGGATGCGGACGGTGGATGTGATAAGCAGCGGACCGGCTCCCCCTGGTGCACAGGGGCGGCGGGGAGAGGGGGAAAGAAGGCCCCGGGGGGCTCCTGAGAGGGAGTTTTGTCAAGAGGGAAGGCGCTAGGCGAAAATTTCCCCGTGATCAGTTCTTGACAAAACAGTACTAAAAACATACTTATATGATTTTATTTATGTACTATGACCTGTTCTGACATACGTGTATACACACAGTCCCTCTCTGCGTTTGCGCGCCCGCGAATATTCTTCGCACGCAGGACAAGATTGACAAGTTCAGTCGCGATGACACTCCCGCCGTACTTAAGGTACGAGACCGTACTTGTGTCGTACTTCTTGGCTCCTGCAGAAGGCATGGAACCCTAGGAAAGCCTTAAACACTCTCCCCTCACCCTCTGCAGCCGCCCTCCCCCACACCTGCACTTCACCCCCTCCCTCTTTCACACACGCCCACAGGGCAAAGTTTCGGAGCAGTGTATGTCGATGGTTTCAGAGCGACGCACCCAGGCCGCCACGGACGTGGCCTTCATACCCGACCTTATGGAGGCGTGTGCCAAGGAAAAAGCCACCATGTGCTCGGCGCCAGGCATGGAGGTAGGGGCGTGCGTGTGTGTATGTCTTTTCTTCTGTTACTCTGTTTAGAACGAGACGGGACAAGACAGGCGTGTGTGTATTTTTAATACTCAACCCAACACCCGAACCCAATCCTGACCCCGACCCCGAACCCCTTGCGCCTCTCATCCATCACCATCCACCTCCATCCCTTGTCCCATTCCTAAGCGCCTACCCCCGGCCCAAACCCCTCTTCAGGGTATTCGCGCCCTGGACTGCCTGGTGGACCGCCGCAACGTTCCCGGCTTCTCCGAGCGCTGTGGAGAGGCCCTGAGGGATTACTTGACTGAGGCCGCCAGGGACATCCGCACCATGGCGGGACTTAACAAGGACTGCGGGACGGAGATACGCACGTTGTGCAAGGGTAGGGGAAAGGCGGGGCGGGGCGGGGAGGAGGGAGGGGCGGAGGGGAGAGGGTGCTGGGCACGTTGTGAAGAGCGTGCATTAGTATTCGCCGATGAATCTCACCCCAGTATACCCCCGGTGGAACCTGGGGTGGAAGCTGGCGTGCCACCGGTCCCGTGTGCGCATGTGGCATGTGTCCACCCCCACCCGCCCGCCCCCACAATATACACATACACATACACATACACAATCCCACGCACCCGTACTTGCCTTTCATCCTGCCATCAGATCCCCATAACTTTGCTAATAGTGGTTCTCCTCCTGCTCCTCCTCCTGCTCCTCCTCCTGCTCCTCCTCCTCGTCACTGTCAGGTATCCAACCCGGCGAGGGGCGGGTGATCTCCTGCCTTCGTGACCAGAGGGCCAACATCACGGGGGAGGCGTGTCGGCAGCAGGTGATGCGGCTGCTGGGCTTCATCGTGGAGGACCACAGGATGGACGTCAGGCTTACCGAGGTGGAGTGGGAGGGGGAGAGGGGGGAGGGAAGATGGGGAGGTGGGTCGGTACGGCGTGGGGGGAGGTGAATAAAAGAGTCCTGCTGCTGCTGATGCTGCTACTGCTGAAGCATGAATGGAAGGGGAGGGAACGGCGGTAAGGGGAGAGAGGGCGAACAGACGAACGCTGCAGCTGAAGGTCAGAGCTATGATGTACCGAATTACGAATCATTGTGAATCTTGGGCCTCACACGAGGTGGATGGGTCCGGGTTCATTACTTTCTCACCCCGCTGTGGCAGTCCACTGGGCCCACCACTTCACAAGCATTATCTTCCCGCACCTCTGCTCGCTTTGTGGCTCGCGTCTTGCATCCCCGACAGGTTTGCACAAGTGACGTACAGAAGTACTGCGGTGGCGTAGAGGCGGGAGAAGGCCAGGTAGGGACGTGCGAGGGAAAGGGGAGGTAGACTGCCACCGCCGGGATCGAGCTCCATGTGCTGTTAGTCGGATGAAAGGTGGTGGGTAGGGGTGTGGTTTTCGGGTGGGGGAAGAGAGGGGGGGTGAGTGGCAAGTGGCCCTGGGGAGAGGGGGAACGAGGGCGGGTGTACGAGTCTGGGTCGTGCACATACCACCACCACTAATAGAGCGCCAAAGTTTCCTCTCCGGCAGTTTCCGCTCCATGGTGTTTTGTAGCTCAACTTTTGTCCCTTACATATGCATACACACACACACACACACACACACACACACACGTCAGGTCCACGACTGCCTGCGACGCTCGGCCGACCACCTGTCCCCCGAGTGCCGCGCTGCGGAGGAGGAGGTGGAACGATTAGAGCACGAAGACGTGAGGCTCAACCCCAAACTTATGAGGTGCGTCTCTTTAGTATATTATACAGGAAAAGAAGGAAAAGATGAAGAAAGGTACACCCTAAGAAACCAATTTTAAAATAATCGGTTTAGTGGCACTCACGCTCTTAGCCCACCTGAAACCCCCGCCACCACCAGTCTGCCATAATAGGGACGATAGCTGCAAACCCTATCCGCGAAAAAGCCCCCCGTTCCCACCACTCCCAGCAACACCACCACCACTCCCTGAAAAGGGGAGGGCCTACACCGCATTAATACTGAGCGGCTCATTCCCTCCTGCGCGAGGCACATCATGCCATGGCGTGTCATGTGTTAGTTGATTACCGTTATACAACGAGAATCACTCCATAAAGAGCTCTTGAGGTTCACGCACCACCCCTTCGCGGCGGCCCGCGCCCTCCCCGTGCCTCCGTGTTCCCCTTCTTCCCCATTCATGCGCTCCAGGGAGTGCCCCCTGGCCGTCAGCGGCTTCTGCGCGGACGTGCCTCCAGGGGATGCCCGCGTCATCAGCTGTCTCCAAGCCAATATGGACAAGGGGCACTTCCCGGCGGGGTGCCGTCTGGCGATACGGCAGCTGACGGACCGGGCGGCGGTCAAATACTCTCTAAACTTCAGACTGCGGCAAGAGTGCGACGACGGTGGGTCGCGCTGCGTCGTTAGGGTCGTTGTGGCGGCACGGCGGGGAGCAGTTCCAAGTTGATTGAATGGGTTGGGGAGTTAGTGGCAGCCCTCCGCGGAGTCAGCCTGCGGCGTGTGTCAGTCAGCACGTCGGAGGGTATTATATGAGCGCCGTGTGTTTGTGTCGGTGACGCTGTACGCTGGGGGATACTGGGATAAGGAGCAAACGGGAAGAAGCTGTAGCGGACTGGAAAAGAGGAAAGGGACTCATGTTGTGAGGTTTGACTCCCCCTCCCCCTCCTCGTTCTCATCCTCACCCTCCTTGTCCTCGTCCCCCTCCTCGTCCTCCCCTCCTCGTCCTCCCCTCCTCGTCCTCGTCCTGCTCCAGACGTCCAAAATCTGTGTCCTGAGGCGGTTGACGAGCTCGGTACCTCCAGGGCGGCGGTCACCGGCACCGGGGGTGCGCACCGAGAAGAGACCACGCTGGCATGTCTTGCCCGACAGTCCATGCAAGTAGCACCTGGATGCAGGTCGGAGCTGCAGGTGAGGGAGGGAGTGAATCAGTGAGGGAGAGGGACTGGGAGGGGGAAGATACCGATCTACATACACACATATATATATATATATATACACATGTGTGTGTACCAAGGGGGGGAAGATGAGGTTTTGAAAAGTATCACCACCACGAAGGGATGGAAGGAACGGAATCTTGTGAGTAAAGAAACAGCGGACCGTGTGGCGGGAGTATGACGGACTGTACCAAGAACAGGTGGACGTCGAAGCCCCGGGGAGGAGGCTCCAGGGGAGGTTGAGGCACAGGGAGGTAGATTAAGGGGTGATTGGAAGGAGGTGAGGAGGAGAAAGAGGGGAGGGGCTGCTACTGCCGCGGGTGTCACACAGCATCGTGACGCGCGCACAATACCTATTCGTGAACTTTCTGCCGCCGCCGCTGCTGCTGTTGTCTCTGCCACTACTGCTGCTGCTGCTGCTGCTTCAGGCCCTGGTGAAGTTGTCTCTGAATCATTACCGCGTGGGGATGCCGCTGACCAGCCAGTGTGATGGCGATGTGATGCAGCGCTGCCAGGTTGACCAGGTGAGCAGAGGAGGGGGGCCCGGACGAGAAAGCTGCAGCTGCAATGTACCAACAAAACCCGATGACATGGAGCCATCGGGTTCATGAGCACCTTTTCCGAAAGAATAAGCCTGGTAAGCCTCTTACCTGGACCGAATGTAAGTGAGACTGACATGAAAGGGAGGGAAGGGGAATGCCCGGTATCGTACTTTTGTCGGTTGACGTCCCGGATTCTGTTTTTTCGTTAAATTGCACGTTTGCGGCGTCCAAACCCCCCTCCCTTATGCGCCTCTCCTCTGCTCTCCCGAAGGTGGCCGCCCCCTTCCTCCAAAACGGCTTTGTCCTGAGCTGCCTTGCCAAGCATGCCGCCCAGCTGCACAAGCCCTGCTGGGAGCTGGTGTCCACTATGGACGAGGGGTGAGTGCCTTCCGATGGAGGAGAAACAGGGACAGGGACCGCCCCCTTATGGAGTAGGTGTCTTTATGTTGGGGCTTATGAAACCACAACTGACCCACGGGTCACAGGAACCCTCTCATCACGGGCGCTTCTAGTACCTTCCCCGAAAGCTGCAAAATAAAGTTATTAGCTGATGATGTTTTAGCTGATAGGTGCAAAGCGAGCACGTATCTTCATCCCATCAACCACCCTTCCCTTTCACATATAGAACTCAGGACTAATTGTTATCTTTCCAGTTGGTACCTTTTTTCGTTCGTATTTCATTGTTGTTAATTATATTTAAGCAAATAGAATTTTACCACATTCCCGCGGCTAGGGCCTCCAGGATTCAGCTCAAAAGGTTATTCGTTTTCTGTCCCCAATTTCCACATGGCCTCCTCTTTTGTGCTTGCAGGCAATTCAAGCGCGCTGTGGCGGCTGAGACCACCGCCTGGCAGCAGTCCCAGTCCCAGTCCCATCCGGGGGATGTGAACCATTTGGATGAGAAGGTTCTGGAGCGGCTGGCGGCGGATCTGAGGAGAGAACTAGAGCCACGGATTTACAACAACGTACACGAGCAGGTACGTCGTACGCCGTGCGACAGAGCGGGGCTGGCGGTGGAAACAAAGGAGCGGGGTTCCGGGGTGGTGTGTATATATGTGTGTGGGGGGGGGGTGGCGGCGGTGGAGGTGGTGTTGAAATTATCGCCTGCGGAAATTCTCTCCTCCCCATGTACCGTGCGTATTCTATCATCCATCATCCCCCCTCCCCCTGCTTTCTGTTCTTGAGCTCTGTTGGCTGCGCCCAGTCCTCCCGCTCATTTCAAATTCTATTTGAAAGCTAATCAATCCCAAATCCGGAACCCAAACCCGAAACCGATCTCAAACACGAGGGCAAAACCCACACGCCCGCGCCTTCATCTACTCTTCGTGGGTGCACTCACAAATGCCCCCCGCCAGACAGTCAAGACCCCCGATAACTCTTAACCTGAACCTGAACCTGAACCTGAACCTGAACCTGAACCTGAACCTGAACCTGAACCTGAACCTGAACCTGAACCTGAACCTGAACCTGAGCCGCACTTCAAAACCCCGCAGATCAACCGCAAGGCGGTGGTGGTGGCCCGCAACGTGACGGGTGCCCTCGTGATGACCATCGCGCCCCGGGTAAACGCCCTCGTGCACACCACCACCTGGCTGCTGGGTCTCACCGTGGTGGGGCTCCTGGGGGGCCTGCTGGCCTGGCGCAAATTTCTGTCGAAAGGGGGTAACCTCCTGGTAGTCCGTAAGGACGGCAGGGTGTGAGTCGGCGGTCCTCTAAGGAGGAGCAGGAGGAGTTGGTTAGGAAAAGCAGCATGGACCCCCTGGCTGCGGGCCGGTGGGGTGGGGGTGCGTGCGGGTGGGGGGAAACACAGGGCCCGTGCTTAAGGGGGCAAGTATATTAGTCTGAAGCTTCTTGTTGAAAAGAATTGCCGGTGTGCGGAATTGATGACGTATGTGGCGCAAAATCGGGTTCAGGTGGGTTGGGGTTTAGGGTTTAGGAGCTCTAGGCGGCAGAGGTGAGGGGCAGGATGTCAAACGGATGCGGCGGAACATTGTGCTGTAGTGGTGGTGGTCGTGATGGTGATGGTGATGATGGCGGGACGCTTGTCCCTTGTTGCGACGGTATGGTCTGGCGGGGAGAGGAGGGAGGGGGCACGGTTTCAGACACGCAGACCACAGCGGGGCAGAGAAACGCAACGGACCCAGTCATGAGGAGAGGGGGGGCCCTACCGCCTTCGCGTCCTTTGGCTTCTGTTAGCAGCTGGATGAAAAAGCTGAAACCAGCTTGGCTTCACGCCGGCAGGGGTGGATACCTAGTGCGGACAAGGCTCAGGAAACCCCTAGCTCTATGATGTGAACAGGCGGGCGGGCGGACAGATACGTGAGCTGATGGATGGATGGATGGATGTTAGCAAGCGAACCAGGAAGACTAAACGGGAGGGGCGCGGGACGTTGTCCCGGGACGAAAGGGAACGGCAGCGGCAGTGAGCGGTCTGGATATCTGCGAGCAACTCAGTTTTGTGGGCCTGCCCTGGTCATGTGGCAACGACCCGGGAGGGGCAAAAAGCATGGCCTGGCGCTCGGGTGGGCATGCGCACTGCACAGCAGCTGTAAGGGAGCGTGGAATGGTGTCGTGCGCACCTTGTGCGCGCGCAACGCCTACCGGTGGCTTGGTAAGGCGATCGGGCAAGAGAGCACAATAAAGAGAAGTTTTACGTCATGGCTTTTGTCGTCACTTTGATGCTATCAGGGTTGTGCAGTTGAATGAGAGGAGAAGTGAACGGCTAATAAACCATGAGGTCCCGCGGCCTTTGGAGTCCGCCCGGCGGGGGATCCAGTCCTCCTGCGCCGCTCCAGACTCGCAAACCAATACTAGGAGCGGATGACTGGACACCGGGAGCTGAGGTACAAACGAGGTGTCGGTTTTGGGAAGGGCTGCAACTCTTGACTAGCCATAAACAAATCGCAGCACGGTTGCGGAGGAAGAGGCACATGCCGCGACGGCTGTATGCCGTCAAATGGCCATTACTCTGCTTGGTGCAAATTATGAAGGTGCACCGCTCCCGCATGGGGCTTGTTGGAAAAGGATTATTGGGCCGGGGACAAATTATAGACATCCTCTGATGATGGATTCTCGGGCCCTCTGCTCCGCTGTAACACGCTATTCTCGTCATTATAACGGCACATGTCCAGTAGTTCTAACAAGCTAGATTTCCATTTTCCTTTGCTGATACACGCTTATTAAAGTCCTCGCATCCGGGACAGTTCGCCCTTTGGCGTTGGAGTGTATAGCAGTGTATAAAGGTTGCCATAGCCTTCAAGCAAGCCGTTCCCACGCCCTGCCTCTTGGGCAGCTTTTTCGCAGCCTTCTTGTACCAAAAGCCGCAACCCCGGCTGAGAACGCTCACAGACATCGCGGCCGGCGTTCTCGGGTAGTTCTCGCGTCTTTTTCCGTGGGCACCCCGCCGTGGCCTAGCAGTCCTCAACTGATATGCCCAGCTACCACATCGATCATGCCAAAGGCAGCGGTGGCAAGTGCACAGGTGAGCGAGACCTAACACGGCAACACACCTTGATGAACCCTGATCGACGAAAGCTAGGCTAGGGACACCTACCCCAAACAGAAACATCACCATCTGGGCCTAGGGATAAGTATAAAACCTCGATGCGCCGGTAACGATCTGGGGCCCATCTCATATGAAACAGCAGCAGGCGCTTGAGGTAACGCTAGGCAACTTGGACCGACCCTTGGGTCACCTTCCTTCCTCTGATGTTAAACACAGAGATCTGCAAAGCCGTTTCGGCCCGCTGACATCATCAGTTTTGCCTATTGACTTATTCCTACTCGAAACCACGCAGAGTGCTTTAAGGATATTACAGACGGAAACCTGCAATTGGTGTTGGACTCTCGGAAAGGCCGCCCGCGGGGCAGGTGCGTGAGGGCGCGTGTTTTTGTGTGTGCATGCGCGACTGAGATGCACCAGGCAGCATATTCGCACCACGAGCTTAAGTTTTCAAAAACGTGGCGGCTATACGCAAGCGCGTCACTTTCTGTTGTCTCCATGCTGTGGATCAAAACTTATTTGAGACTTCTGTGAGGGCTTTTTTATTTTGTTACCGCTGCTCCTGTATTTAGGATTATTATAGATTTAATGCAACGGGCTTTACGTATAGGCATTTTCCAAGATGCGTCTCCCGAAAGGTCGCGACCTCGGCCGTCAAGGCGCACGGTTCCATAAATCAGCTGCCGGGCTTGAAGACCCTCAAGGCCGACGAGCGAAAGGCGGTCTTGCACGAGCTGAAAATTATCCTTGGCGAAATAGAAGAGGAGGACGAGGACGAGGAGCAGCAGGAACAGAAAAAAGGTCATGAACAGCGGCACCGACAGCAGCAGCAACAGCAGGAGGCAGCGGGCGGATCGTCGGAGGAGGGGCAGACTGAGAAGCGGATGACCCGACGGGCGGCAGCAGCGGCTGGGGGCCCTGTAAGTAGCCATCACGCCAAACCAAGCCGTGCGGGGCATGGTCGCGTTGGCAAAGCCACGGCTGCAGAACCGGCTGCGGAGGACGCGGAGCGGTTTCGCGGGGAGACGGCGGAAGGCGCGGCGGAGGCGGAGCAGGGCCCGGCAACGGCTACAATATCGGAGGGTGCAGCGACAAAGGCAGCCGAGGCGGCCGAGGCGGGAGGGGCTGCATTGCAGCCGCCATCGCCGCAGGAGGCCTCACCTGAGGTACAAGGTGAGCCTCTGGAACACGGCCTGGAGGTGGAGGCGGGCGGCGGTCCCGGTGCCGCCGCTGCCACAACAGCCGCCGAGCCGCTGCTGGACGACGCGGCGGTGATTGCTGGGAGTGCCGACATGGCGGAGGGCGGCCGCCAGCGCAGTAAGCGGCACCTAGCCGCACGTGGAGGCGCAGCGGCGGGGCCCCGAGGCGGCGGTGGTGGGGCGGCCGCCTCTACCGCCGCTGCTGCGACGCCGCCGATTGGTAAACAGGAGGGAGCACAGCAGCACAAGCAGCAGGCTGTAGCTGAGAAGCCGCGGCCGGAAGGTGAGGCACTGGCGGACAGGGAGATGGAAGGGACGAAGGGAAGTCAGATGAACCTCGCGGAGGAGCAGCAGCCGCAAGAGGATGTGCAGCCTGAACCGAAGGCGATGGAGGAGGACAAACGGCAGCAGGCGGTTCTGCGAGCGGATGAGAAGGGGTTGAAACGTTTGCGAAGCGGACCGGCTGCTGGAGAGGCCACACAAGTGCCAAGCAAGCGGCAAAAAGCGGTGGCGGGTGCTGAAAATAACGAAAAACCGAAAACGGAAAAAATCGAAATGGAGAAACTGGAAACGGAAAATCTGTTAACAGCAGCTGCTGATAATTCCGCTGGAGAACTTCCAGGGGCGGCCCTACCGGTGCGGCCTGAGGGCAGGGGTACTGCTGTTTCAAGTGAAGGCGACAAGATGGGCGGTACGAATGTGGACAAAAAAGAGGTCGTGGTTGAGAAGGCGAGTGAGGAGGACGTCCTGATGGATGACTCGGAGGAGGGCAGCGCCGAGGGGGCAGGCGAGGGAGATGCCGTGACCCATGGGTCTGCGGGCGGCGAGGATGGAGCAGCAGCAGTCGCTGCAACGCGGGAGAAAATAGTGCCTCCATCGCGACAATTGCCACAGCAGGAGCCGCGGTCTCAACATGAACCGCAATCGCAGCAGTCTACGGAGCAGTCGCAGCACCTGCAGCGGAAGCCATCTTCTCCGAGTTCGCCCCGGTCAAGGCCGCAGTCCTCACAATTGCCGAAGCTTAGGTCTCAATATCCAAGGCGCAAGCCATGATAGCCGCACAGGAACGCTGGGGGCTGTAATCGTCTCAGCTGCTACCTAGGGGTCCATGAAGGTGCGGCAACCTCGAGCAGCTTATCGCTGTGTCGCGACATCACCGGAATAATGGGCACGCGTCGCACTGGCGGTCCGTCCGCGATCGCAGGTGAGAGCGTAACTGCCGCTGGAGCTGCTGAGGCAGTCGCAGTCGCATACACCTCAGTGACACCATGGCCGTAGCAGGTCGGAGGGCGTTAACGTTGCGATGTCTTACGAACAAAGTGTGGGAGTCTGCGCTGTGCTTTGAATGAGGATGCGTGCCGTTTTTAAGGGCTAGGACGAAATGGGTTGGGTGAGGCCTGGTGAGAGTCCGCGGCACGGCGGCTTGCGCTGCTCCTATCGTTGCGCCTGGTTGCGCTTGTCATTAGGTCGAGAACTTTGGAGCTATCGCTTTGGCAGAGCCGGAGTGTTGCTGCTGTTATCTCTGCTTCAACGGACATTACTACTTGTCTTACCTAAATCGTGTTACTCTGGCCACTAAAGATGATCTGATTGCATTATTCCCGGTTGGGTGACGTTTGGAAGATGCTGCGGCAATGCGGCGTGACCGGAAGCTGGGCTGCCTGTGGTTAGATGCTACTGCTGCTTCTTCGCTTCATGCCCATCTCGGATGACTCGAGTGCGGAACTCCTGGTGTTGGGCAGTCGGGGGGTTGAGGTTGGAACATGCTATTGTGCCAAAACGCCGTACATTGTGCATTCTGATCGATACAAAGTTGTGTAACTGTTGTTCATATCCTTCATGAAGGGAATATCCCCACATCACGTGTGCGGGTGGCTGCTTTGTCCTGCCTATCGTGAAGCCCAGAGGCTTGCGACTGTCTTAGCGACTGCAGCATATAATACTTCTGTCCGGTCGGACCGGGGCCCACTTGTTGTTGGCCGCACCTTCCTTGGTTGTTATCGTAACATACTGATTAAATTTTCCACTTAAAAACTGGATAATAGGACAGGATTCAGTGGACCGTGGCGTACAAGAACATGGCCTTAAAAAATGTTGTTCAGCGCGGGATAGCCTCAGCTGCGCATTGGGCAGCCCCCGACATGACCCTCAAGCTCTAGGACTCCAAACCAAGGTCCATCCATGGCACGCTCTCGCTCACTTATCCATAGCCATTGACACAGCCCAGGAAATAAGGCTGGGCAGTAGCAACAGTTCACCGTTGTCCACAACCCGTAGCAGGTTCTGTGATCAGTGTCCGTTTACTCGTCATCCTCATCCAGGAAGGCGCCCAGAACAGAGGTCTTGCGGCTCATCTCGTCCACCTTTGCAGCCGCAACACTGCCACCGGCAAGCATCTTCTCCAAACGGGCCTTCTCCTTTGACAAGTACTCGACACCCTGAAACAGCAAAATAGCCGGGCGGTCGCGCAAAGCCACTTTTCAACGATGACAGAGAAAATCATTTGGAGGCTGCGGGGATGGCAAAGGATGCGGGCCCGGACACGGCTGCTCCAGAAGCCATGATTTTTTCCTTGGTGCTATGCACCGTATAATCGTATCTTATCCCCACAGAAGAAACAGGCGCAGTCTGGTTCATCGAAACATTGAGGCCAACGCTCCTCATTCACGCACCTTCTCCAGAGCCTTCTGCATGACCTTGACATAAATGGCAGCGTTGGCCTTGGCATCCTCAGCTTCAACAGTGGCAGCGGCTGCCTCAGCCTCAGCAATAACGGCGGCCTTGTCCTCAGCCTCCACGAACTTCTTGGCGATGGGGTCCAGTGCCTCAACGCGCGCAAAGCCCTACGGTATGCAGGTGCAAAATTCGGCGGATCAAGGACTAGGCAAGCAATGGGCACGGGTCATGGAAATAACGAACCCATTCAGGGGTTTAGCAAACTAACCAATACTGAGATGCATTCATGATCCTTAAGCCAAAGAAAGATACCTCTGGGGTCCAATTAAGAGCCAGAGACCAAGCCAGTGTGTCTTATTCGTGCCAGGCGCTCGGGGCAGCAAGCAACGGCACAGGCACATTTACATACTTTATGCTAACGAACAATAACGCATGACCCCGCACTCACCTTGTCCGCAGCCAGCTTCCCCTTCAGGAAGTCAACGAACGCGGTGGCGGTGCGAGCCTGCTGGTAGCTGATGTTCAGGTGAGGGGAATGTAGATAACAGATGTGTCAGCATGGCGATATTACGATGACTCGGTAAGGAAGGTCAGTCGGTTTGAAAATTGTGAAAGATTGAAAAGCAGCCGTAGCAACAATTACTATAGAGCTTTAAAAGGTATTCCATTACGGCGTGACCCAAATCGAAAAACCCGTCGCCTACGATCTTAAGCTTACACTTACTCCTCAGCAGTGTCCTTGTTAACGGGCTTGCCCCGCGCGAAGTACTTGACTGCAGGGTTGGAGATTAGGGCAAACGGCACGCAGAAAGGTGATCTTTCACTTGCGCATGATGTAGATTACAGTGGTCCTAACCTTGCGTAGGCCCGGGGGTCAACATTTTCAGAGCTCCAAGAACCTCCGGCATTTCCCCCACTTACTCGTAGGGAAGCCGCGAACCTCGAACTTCTCGCCAAGGGACCGGTGGTTGTCGGCATTCACCTGTTGACGGAAATTCGGAGGACCCAAACTGGGCTCTGCTGTACGTGTCACTACCGACGCAGATACGTGTACGATCATAGTGACTGAACCAATAATTAAACCGCTCATTGAGCACCCCTCCAGCCCAAAGCGACACTGAGCATCGTTAATCGCGTTTCATAGCCAAACCCTCTTTAAAAACTCGCCCATAACAAGCTCTCAACACGTGTAAGCCTCACCTTGCCAATCACCACCTGGTTCTTCAGCTTCGGGTCTGAGGTGACAAGCTCGCCCAGCTTCTGGAACTCCGGCACCATGCGCTTGCAGTGGCCGCACCATGGCTGGAGGACAAAATAAGCCGGCAGTGAGGACTGCACCGTCCGGGAACCCACTTCCCAAGGTTTGGTTTTTGGAAGTGGACGGGCAAACACTTACAGCATAGAACTCCACGATAGCGTGCTTGGCGCCGTTCACGAACTTGTCGAACGTGTCAGGAGCTGCAAGCATGCCGTATGGGAATGGTAACTGGAAGTGTCCTCCAAGCCAAGCAGTCCCCAAATACATTAGAACATACAAGCGTCTCTAGAGATCTGTCTTTACAAAACTCTTGACAGCCATGCCCCGGAGGAACCTCTGTCCCGGTGAGCTGCAAGTTGCGCGCGATGAGCTTCAGCGCTCCGACTTACTCAGATCAACGACGCCAGGCAGCGAAATCGTTGGATCATCCGACGCTTGCACAATGGCAAGAGCGCCCAGGAGCGCGGCACAAATGAGAACGATCCGCATTTTGAGATCACTAACTGGGACACGTCGTCGCAAGGTTACACAAGAGCTCTGCGACCAAGCGTATTGTCCCTTCAAAAGAAAAGCACAGCACAATATAACTAAGGGAAAATTTTGTGATAAATTCTACTTTCAAGCGCCTTTGCAAACGTGTGTACGGCTTCTGTGGGCCCAATGTCCGTTGAAATTCCGGTACAGCCACCTCGTGGCTTTGTAACTGGGTAAGTATTGCTCTGTTCATGATAGCCTAGTTTGAAATTGCTTGCTTAACTTTTCGGGTGTGAAGCATGACAATTTTTTGTCCGACAACGCGTTAGAATTTACCGCCTCGGCGTTAAAAAACTTTAACTTGTTGTGAGTTCTGAAAGGATAACAATTAAAAATTAAAGAGAGCATTTGGTTTCTGTTTTTAGTTAATAATTCAGCCGCCCGCTATGCAGCAGGCGCTGCGGGCGGCGGCACGTAAGCTCTTACTCACTTACCGGGCTCGCGGAATGTCCACAGTTCTGTGCCGCGGCGGCTGGGCACTTCGAGGTATCGCCGGTGCTGGCGGCGGAGCGCAACACCGGTCCGTCCCGTCGGCGGCAAGCTGCCGTCCGCTCTCCTTGCGGAACCCCATCATTCAGCACCAGCCTTACCTCCTGTACCGCACTCTTGGCGTTCCCCAGCTCACGGTTGTTAATGTCTTACGTTCCAGCGACTCACCTGCAGCCACCGCCGCCCCACAAAGCTTTGAGCAGCTGGGTCTTCAAGCGCCACTGGTGACCGCACTCCACGGCATGGGAATCACTGAACCCACGGACATTCAGGTGAGGTTTGCGATGTCCTAACCCCCAAGGAGGAATTCCACGTGGAGTCAAATTTACCAGATAGCAAAGCTTACCGCTGTCCCTTCGCCTGCCGGCCAGCCTGCTTGGCGCGCAAAATCACAAGAATGTCCCTTTCACCTCCCTACAGTCGATCTCCATCCCCGCGCTTATAAGGCAGCCGGCCAACTACTTCCTCGCTTCCCACACCGGCAGCGGCAAAACATTGGCGTACCTCCTGCCGCTCGTGAGTGAGGCCCACATCCGGTCCGGTCCTGGGTCCTCCTAGCAGGGCATTCCAGTTCTCTTTAGCTATTTGAATCATCCGATTGCGCCGTACAGTCTGCATGCAGCTTTGGGCATGCAGCTCCTCCACCTCCATCTCATGAGGAATGTTCGTTATACCCCGTCTTCAAGGAGTAGCCATACCCCGTCCTTATCCGTTATTTCGCTGCGGCACTCCGAAATTCCGTTAATATACTTCGACACTCCTATCCTCTTTCTCCCAACGGCCTGTTTTACAGCTTTAGCCAAATACTAGGCACCCGTGAGAGGATTCATATGCCCGGGTCCCCTCATGTCGTCACACTCCATCTTGCAGATTCAGGCCCTGAAGCAAGAGGAGGGCGCAGGCTTCGTGCCGCGGCCCAAGCGCCCGCGGGTGCTGGTGCTGGGTCCCACTCGCGAATTGACAGAACAGATCACAGGGGTGGCTAAGACGCTCTGTCACAGTGCGAAATTTAGGGCCACCTGCATCAACGCATACAAGAGGTACGTATAAGAGGCTCATGCAACACGGCGCCTTCCGCGCAATTGCTGCCCATTCTATAGGTCATTCGGGTTGGGGGAGAATTGTGTAGTGTATGCATGTGGGTGTTTTGGAGTGGAAGCGGCGAGAAGGGGGAGGAAACGGCGGAGGAGGGGGGGACAAAGGAACAGTGCACCTAGAACAGAGGGAAATTCGAGTGGTGTATTGATGCGCAGGGAAACGGAGCAGGGGGTTGGCGGGGGAAGGGAAACGTGCCTGGTGGTCGGCACTCCTGGTTCGTGCAGGTTCTGGATACTGCAACGTCCATTCCATAACTCCATTCCATAACTCCCTCCAGAGTCTCTGCTTGTTTTAAGCTAATGCTGAATCCGCCGGACCGGTGGGCCATCGTCCTGCACCACATCACGCCATCCTCGCAGAGCGCATAAAACCTGCACTTCACTGGCTCGCTCTTTCACTGCTCTTTCCCTACTGGCATTTCTGTGCGCGCACTGCAAACTGTCTACTGAAAAATCAATCCCCAGCTTTTAGCGGCTCGTTGCGGCCCCTCCCTTACAAACGCCAATCCATTTATTTGCCTTCATACCTGACAGCTATTACGGCTTCCCGCGCAATACCATTGCAGCGTCTCCCAGCAAGCCCGCGCTCTGTCAGGTCCCATAGACGTGGTGGTGGCCACACCCACCCGCTTCCTGCAACACGTCAAGGAGGGCAACGTGGCGTACAGGGACATTCGGTGGCTGGTGCGTGTGTGTGTTTTTGTGTTTTCTTGGGTGGGGCGGGGGACACCCCGAACGGAGGGGAAACAAACGGGATGCGGTCTTAGGATGCGGGTCTACCCACCCGGGAGGGTGATCGGGGGCAGCTGCGTGTGTGTGTGTGTATGCGTGTGCGGTTTGGTGAAAGATCCTGGGGATTAGGAATGCAAGGATGGTAAGAAGGAGGGTGGGTGTAGATGGCCACACGGCGTTAGGTTGGCAGGCGGACAATTACGTGTCACATGGAGAATCCAAACCCAACTCACGCATACTTCCATCCTATTAGGTTTGTCGATGTACCTTGCTCTTCCCCATACCCCCCCCCGCCCCCTGTGTCTGTCCTGTTGCGTTTCCAGGTAGTCGACGAGGCAGACACGGTGTTTGGTCAGGGCTGGGGTGAGGAGGTGGCGGCCATCCTGGCGCCGCTGCGCTCCAAGCCCGACCCCGCCCACGTGCTGCTCGTCAGTGCCACCATTACGAAACCGGTTCAGAGGGCCATCAGGGAGCTGGTGCCGGACGCAAAGGAGCTCAAGGTGTGTGCGTGTGTGTGTGTGCGTGTGCGTGTGTGTGTGTGTACGTGTGCATGTGTGTGTGTGCGTGTGCGTGTGTGTACGTGTGTGTGTGTGTGTACGTGTGCGTGTGTGCGTGTGCCTGGTGCGCGCGTGTAGTTCGCATTTGGTACTTGAGGTGTGTTATCGGGCGTGAGGTTGAAATTCGGCTCCTTCTGGAGGAGATCTGGACGGCGTGCGTGCGAGATTGTGGACAGGGTTTGCGTAGCGGCGTTGGGAAGGGCTGGCATCCGGTGGGAAAAACCGGGTGGCTTGGGAAGGAGTTCTGCGAGATGAAGCGGACGAAGGGAGGGGGAGAGAAACAGGGTGTCTAAGAAGCAACGGGCTGCAGCATGCTGAAGCTATAACCGGGAAGGAGCTCCGTTCATGATCTTTCCTGCGACACGGATGCTCGCTGCATCCACCAGCTGTGACCCACATGGCGGTGACCTCCACCCGCTAAGGTGGGTTCTTTCGCCAAGTTGAGAGGTGGCAGTCGCTCAGTTCGATGCGCTTGTCTGTGAACCCTCTTGTCGCCCGCAGACCGCCACCCTCCACCGCGCCGTTAGCGGCAGCTCTCACCAATTCTTGACCCTCCCCCCGGGGGCCAACAAGCTACAGCTGCTAGCGGAGGTGAGAGGCAGGAGAGGAGGTGTGAAGGGAGGGAAGGAGAGAGAGGAGGAGAGGGAAAGAGGGGAAAGACGAAAAAGATTGGCAGGAGGTGGAGTTGCACGGGCTGCACGAAAAAAATGTGGGGATTAGGAAGCAGAGACTTGGCATACCGAACAGTGATCCCAAGGTGGGGCATTCCCTGGCCAGGGACAGGTTCGTATGATGCAGACCGTTCGTCGAACTCCATTTTGGTCATCTGACAGTTTCTGTCCATACGATCTCCAGCCTCTCCACCAGCCTCTCGGAGCCTCCGACACAAATTACCCTCCAATGTCTCCTTCAGTCCCCACCGCAAGGAGGGTGGGTTATTGGTTTTATTGCTTGTATGCTCTTAATCCCCTCCACGGTGGTGCCTTGGCTGCCGCATCGACATGGGCCCCTGCTAATTCGCCCTGTCAGGCCCTGGGTGCTGACAGCCGCCGTGCGCAGAAGGTGCTGGTGTTTTGCAATACGGTAGACAGCTGCCGGGCAGTGGAGCACTTTGCCCGCGAGGAGGGGCTGCCGTGTGTGTGCTATCACGGGGAAATGCCGCCCGCGGAGCGCCAGGTGAGGAAGGCGTATCTTATGATAGGGGCCGGAGAGTTCAACAGCGGGTACCTGGATTGGATGAATGAAAGCAGTCAGGCGGGAAAAGGCGGGAAAAAAGGGAGGGGGCTGTTGCGGGACTAGCACCCTGACGATGATGTGCGTACGCGCTCTGCGGGGAGAGCATTATGGGGGCAGACGGTCCCCCTCCCTTTTCCCCTCCACCGCTCCCTCCCTTGCCAGCGAGGCCAGCTGACCATCACGGTTTAACGATTTTCATTTCATTAATAGTAGCAGGACCGTTTATTTGCTTTTCTTCCCCTCCCCTTCCACCTCTCCTTTCCCTGCCTTCCCTTCCCTCATTCCTTCCCATATTAATTGCCCTCTCTTTTGCTCTCAATGATCAGGGGTCCATGGCTACCTTCGCCGCTGCGTCCACGTCCTCCGGCGGTCTCCAGCCCATCATGATTGCCACAGACCTCGCCGCCCGCGGTCTGGACTTCCCCGGCACTGTGGATCACGTCATCAATTTCGACTTCCCCACTAGCTCAGTGGACTACCTGCACCGCACGGGCCGCACGGCCAGGGCCGGTAACAAGGGAAAGATTACATCAATCGTCTCTAAGCGCGACAAGGTGCTGGCGCAGCGGATAGAGTACGCACTGGAGCGAGATGAGCCTCTGGATGCCCTCAGTGCAGAAAAGGAAGTACTGCCGCCGTCCCAGGTAAGAGCCCCTTCGCCCTTTCGCAAGGCCCCCCCCAATTCTCTCTCTCTCTCTCTCTCTCTCTCTCTCAACAGCTGCCGCGGCCGGGCGGCATAGCGGGCAGGGTTCCGCAGGGTTCGGCATACCGGCACCGTCGGTGGCCGACGGTGTTGTGAGGGCATGCTCGTTTGGGAGTGGCGCGGCTGGTCGCCTCTCTCAGTTCTCTCGTGCAGTACCCCGGCCATATCATGTACCTCGCCGTTGTTGTTTTGGCGCATGTGTCGTCGTGGTGAAGAGCCAAAGACCTTTGCCGAGAAGTGGTGGTCCTGGAGCTTGGGTTCTTCCCGCATCAGATATCGCTCCCGTTCTTGGTTCCGGCTTTAAATGAGATCACTGGCTCTCCTCGCTTCCTGCCGGATCATTAACATCCGCACTTTCTATCACCTCTCACCTCCCCGTTCGGGATGGTGGCATTGTCGCTGTCCGTACCTTTCCTTGCAGATGGCGACGCTGCGGCGAGAGAAAGCCAACGTTAAGGTCCGCGAGGCCGAGGCAGTGCTGGGAGCTAAAGGCATGGCCAAGCTGCGTGCCGCTGCCGTGAGGACAAGGACGGGGACAGCGACGGGCGGCAAGCTGCGCCTACGAGGCGGTAGCGGCGCCGGCGAAAAAGCTGCAGGAGGGGCGTCGGCGTCGTCCAAGCCATCCCTGCGGGGCCCTGTTCGTGGCGCTGCGCGATTTGCCCTTTTAGAGGAGCGGTTGCAGAGGCGGAATTCGGAGCGGGGGAAGGGGCGGCCGCCTGGACGGTCCGGCAGCAAGGGACGGGGGGCTGGCGGGACCAAGGGCGGGCCTTAGGCGCCAGACTGCGATTAATCGGCAGACTAGCAGTTCAGGACACCGTGGCGTTTTGCTGGCGTGTGGGCGTGCGTACATTCCCTCATAGGGGGTGGGGTTCAGCGAATGCACGAATAGAAGGGAGTGATCGCTACCGGCACTACCCCCCGGTACTGTCCTTTGCATGGTGGGAATGTATGGGGCATGTACATCCGTGCAGTCACTGCGGCGGCATTGTTGCACATGATCACCCAACAGCCTAGATAGCTCTCCATGTAAGGGCATTCGAGATTTGGCTTTCCTTGACCTGCCGCCGCCGCCGCCGTACGTCATCGACATATATATATATATGTATATGTATGTATGTATATATATATAGTCCTGCAGGGAGACATATGAACTTTATACATCGCCAGCGCAGCCAGGGCCTTAGTCCTGGCTGTAGCGACAAGCACCTCACGGTGGCACAGGACCCTTTTATCTCCATGTCATGATGTTAAACATCGTAACACAGCTTCGCATGTTGCCCGCGAAGTTGCCGTGTAGGCGGCACGGCCTGTTGGCCCACTGCCGTCTCCACTAAGCCCACTGTAACATTTACTACGATTTAACCTGAAGGCACAAAGCCCATCGTGCAGACTAATGACTCGTAACCAGCATACAAACATAAAGCTGCAGAGATGCAACTAGCCACGCCGCCTCTGCCTTCTGTAGCCCAGCACCAACACATAGTGCTGGGGCGTGCTGGGAAGGGAGCAATATCACAGCGTTCGGTGCGTCCGGCCAATCTCCACCCACAGCCAGGCTTAGGCTCACGTAGAAGAGCGTATCGAAGGTTGAGTTGGGTCCCGTTGGGGTCGTGGTTTGGGTCCAAGTCCACTAGCCTTTATCTGAGAGTGAGTGATTGCGATGCGACAGCATGGTGCTCCAGCGGACGGCAAGCTGGTGAATACGTTGGATACGTTGAATACGCCAGTATAGAGAATGCGGCGAACGGCGTGTGAGAGGGCCTTACAATGTGCACAGATAACCCTCGCAGAGATGCAGTGATCGTGGGGATCGTTAAGATCGATTAGTTACATATCGCAGGCCAGATTCAGTTTCAAAGGACGGGGATCCAACGTTAAGAGTTTTAACTGTATTAAAATTCTCTGCAGAAGATGCATATTAACAACAAGAAGGACATATAAAACTGAACTTTGCACAGCTATAAATTGCTCTTTGGTTGAAGCCACAATAATGGTTCCGGTGTTGCCGTATCACTGGTTGGAAACTCTAACCGCTAAGTCGCCAGCAACTTGCCGCTTAGCGTTAGCGCACTACTTTTTGAAATAGCAGTTCGTAAGCAGGAGGTCATTGCCACATACTTTTGCATTTCGCGTTATTTTGTATCAGAGAACGTTGTATCCTTGAAGTATGATCAGTAAGTAAGATCAGTTATTAAAATCGCGCCGACATTCATGGCAGCATCCAGTTAGGGCAGGACCAGTGTAAAGGGATGTACCTAGTGACGCAATCGATTTACATGGCATATGGAATACACGTAAATAGAATCGGGGTTGAACAGTTGCTGCCATCTGCGAATAGGTAGGTCTTATGTAGGTGTAAAGCATTGTACACCACGCTAACAAAGCAATTTACGGTAATCAAAAGCATAATTAAAATAATAACTTACTCAAGCAAACACCTACAAATTTTAAATTTCTGCATACTGCAAGACTGTGACGGGATTTGCTTCAAAAACTGCGCATGTAGCTGGCATTTCAAGGAAATTAAAAATACTATATTAGTTCCAAGATTGGACGAATTTTCATGTCGTCATCGTATAGTGGTCAGTATCCCCGCCTGTCATACCTTGACAACTCGGCAAATCCGAGTTCAGAACGCGGGAGGCCGGGGTTCGATTCCCCGTGACGGCGGCCTTTTAGCAATAGGATTTGCATTTTTTAAGTTACTTGCCTTGATAGCGGCTGGCTTGTCTTTCTCTCCTTACTATCCTTCTTCAGCGTTGCCATGAAGTCCAACGATTCTTAGACGGTATGCGCTATGACTTAGACAGTTTCCTTCACCTTTGCACACACAACTGCTTATTAGGTTAAGGGGCTCATGGAAACTATATAGCAGATCACGAGCTTTTGGGCAAAGGTCAGACAGATACAGACGCTACCACGGTTACCATGCTGACTTGCAGCTGTCTCGAGAACTGCATATACACATGTATACATACGGACTTCGTTGCTTTTTAGGCCCTGAAAGCTCTCGCTCCTCCCATGTCACTGCCATGAACTATTCTTGCGTGCTGCTTCCTTGACACACCACATGATGACAAGCAGCCTCGTCATCTCATCGAAATGCCCCATTGAAAGCCAGCACCACAGTCAAAATTCGGCACGCACCATGACCTCTGGCCGACATGAACTCTACGAAGGGATCCGCATCGGCCATCTACCGTTTCTGCGGTCGCTGAAACCACATTTGCCAATCAAACATAACCAAGACGTCAACTTCAAGTCCAGCACCAGCAGCTTAGATAACATGACCACATCGCGCGTTGTTTCCCTCATCACACAACAGCGACAAATAAGAATCCTCACCATGTGGTGATGGATAGGGCCCCCACGTCACCTCCCACGTCAATGCCAACCATTAGACATCGCCCTTCTGTCCCATTCCCCGCATAACAACAACCCAGCCTCGTCACCAGCCACATCTCCGTCACCGAGAAACCCTGGCCTACCCTGGCAAATTACGTGTAGCTGCTTGGCTATTAGCGCAGTGCTTTGTGCGTTCCCACGGCTAGATCCGCCATTTCTTACCTCCTAATCACCGGCCGTGTATTCGTATCTGCCTGGGTCCGCTGTTTTCCTAACCTTGCAAGCACCAGCCGCGGGCTCCTGTGTCGGAGGTCAATTCTCACCTGACTCCCCTCCCTTCACGCGGCCTTAGACTTGGCCCCTTCTCCATAGCTTGCCGGAAACATCAGGCAGTGCAGCAGCGCCGCCAGGCCGTGTACCTTATAAAGAAGCCCAGGGCCGTAGAACATTGTAACCAGCGAGCGGCCGAACGCGACGGCGTTGGACTTGACCGGGAACTCCCAAGGAGGGGGAATGGAGGACTTCATGAGCATCGGAAAGCGGTCCTCGCAAACGGCCTTTGGCACGCACAGCCCGCGGAGACCCTCCACGCCTGTCGAGGTGGAAGAGATGGAAGAGATGGAAGAGATGGAGAGAGAGAGAGAGAGAGAGAGAGAGAGAGAGAGAGAGAGAGAGAGAGAGAGAGAGTGCGAAGCCGGTGGTGCCAATACGTTGTGTGCAGTGAAGTACTTTTGCAGTATATCTTTGCTGCACGCACGGCACCCGCCACGGTTGAAAAAGTCCTTGGTCGCCACTTCTTATTCGCTCCTGCCAGGGAGGGACCACACTCATGCCGTTCCGCACTCTTCCAATCTGCCACTCTCATCACTCTGTTTGTCGTGATCGCTGACCATCACACTCGTCATTCCGCAAAATCATGGACGTTTGCCGTAGAAATCACTCACCCGCGAAACGATCGAAGCCGCTGTGCTTGACGCCTCCGAAGGGCAGTGACTGGCACATGTAGGTAGTCCCGAAGTCGTTGATAGCCGACATGCCCGCTTCCAGGCGGCTGGCGATGTCACGTGCGCGGCGCTGGCTGCCAGCGAATACGGAGGACCCAAGACCGAAAGAGCAATCGTTTGCCAGTTCCACCACCTCATCGTCCGCGCTCCACCGCACCACGCTCATGACCTAGCCAAAAGGGGGGAGAGGGAGGGATCAAACGAGCGAGGTGCAGCCACACAAGACTAACCACCCTATGTGGACACGACACGAGGAATGCTCCCCTCTGGAAGGGGTGCAGGAAGCTCTGCCTCTGGAAGAACCGGAGAAGACTCGGAGCTTTGCCGCAAAGCTTTGAAAGGAACGGCAAAACCATGACCATGACCAGGCCAACTGTCGCAACAGCCTCAAACCCAACAGCAATAACCCAACTGCCGCCGGCTTATCGCCATCATGCCGTCATGCATACAGCCGTGTTGATGCTTCGCGGACTACATATCTTCCTATACCCGTGCACATTCCTCCAACAACAACGCAGTTACAACAGCACAACCACCACACGAATGCCTATATCCCGATGACTCAATAAACCCTAAGAGTGTCCCCCCCCTTTGGAGCTGCTCACCGGCCCGAAGACCTCCTCCTCCCAGATCTTCATGCCGGGTCGCACATCCGCGAGCAGCGTAGGCGGGTAGAACTGGCCGCCCGCCTCCAAAGCGGACCGCAGCTTGCCGCCCGCCAGAAGCCGCGCCCCCCGCGCCACGGCGTCCTCCACCAGGCCGTGGACCTTCTCCGCAAGACCTGCACCACCACGGACAAACAGACAGACAGACAGATCCATGGGGCCGCCGCGCAGAGTCAACTGTGGAGCGTAGGGAGACATTGGTGAAGATGTCGCTGTCGCTGTCGCTGTCGCTGCGGCATCCCACACCCCGAATTCCACTTGGGTAAATATTTACTGACAGCTTATGATAACAGCTTCTTGAACGCGAGGACCCAAACCCAATTGCTAGTTCTCATCTGTTAAGTTAAAGTAACCACTATAAATGAGGGTAAGAAGCTAACCACTATAAATGAAGGTCAAGGCCCTTCCTCCTCCTCCACACTGATTTGATGAAATCCGAAATCCGGAACTCGAAGTTGGTTCAGGAGTACTCCAAGAGGCGCGCTAAGCGGACCAATAAGTAGTAACTCCTAGGGGGAGGTCTACGAGTACGCCGCCTCCTACATTGGCCTCTATCCTGACCTGGCATGCACATGGCGCCGCAGTCCACGGGCTCAGGGCCCAGCGGATTACCCTGGCGCAGGTTGCGGATCAGCGGGACGACCTGGAAGCAGCGGGGTAAAGGAAAGGAGGAGGAGGAATGGGGGGGGGAGAAATGCTAGAGTGATCGCGGGTAAGGTTTCCAGACCCCCCCCGCCGAACCCCCCTCCCCCACCCGCCGCACAAGGAATTGCGGGACAATTAAAAAATCGTTTTGTTGTGTTGACGAATTGAAAATGTTAACATACTCTGTTGCCGTGGGTAGAGGAAGCTATTTTCTTCACGGGGCACGTTTTTTCTGCCCCCAGAAAGCAGCACTTCACACTGCTGGAAACGATTCCCGAGGATCCCCCAATGGAGCAGGCCCCCCCCCCAGTATTTTCCGGGCTTTTTCCCAACTGAAAAATTTCCGGTCCCGTCCCGTCCCCGGGGTGAAGAACGCTGGCAGGAACCAAACAAGCAGAAGGCTACATACACTTTGACGTAAGGGCGCCTGGTTGTGCCAGTAAAGGCGCCTGGGTGCCGAGGAGGTTGATTCGGATGGAAAGGGTCGACGGGTGGGGGTCGGGGTTTGGGAACACCGACAGGTTATGCATGCGACACGGATCGCCATCGAAAATGCAAAGACATCCGGATCTGACGTGACGTACCTCCTCTAGGAACTTGTCGTACACCTTGTCATGGACGAAGAAGCGCTCGCCGCCAGCACAGTTCTGCCCACAGTTGAGGTACGCGGCCTTGAGGCTGATCTGGATAACCTATAATACGGCGAGAAGGAGTGCAGCGCATTAGGCCAATATCTGAGTCTGCTCAGGGGAACACGAAAAGGATGTCAAGCGGAACGTCGTAGAGGTACGGCAAGTACGCAAGTCCCCGTGACACCACCTCCCCCACCTCGGACACCTCCCTCCACGACCGACACGGGGAGCACGGGAATTCGGCCGACGAAAAAGAAACCTTGTGCGCGTGGGCGTTGAGGCGCAGGTGAGGCTTTTAATGTTATAAATAAATTATCCGTTTTGCCCATAAGACACACATACACGTACACACATACACAGATATACATGCAAACATATACACATAGAGGCACACACACATACACATACCGCGTTGAGGTCGGCGTCCTCGGTCACGATAAAAGCGTCCTTGCCACCAAGCTCCAAAACCACCGGGGTCAGGGTCTCCGCCGCCGCGCGCATCACCAGCTTGCCCACCTGCACGATGCGGGGCCCAGGACAGAGAGCGAGATATGACAGCGCACGGCAGGCGGGAGATGAGGCTCTTCACAAGTCATTCCCCGGGCGGCCCCCCCCCACGGGACACAGCACACGGGGCTCTTCGATACGTAATCTTCCACACCTGTGTAGAGCCCACGAAAATGACCTTATCCACCCCGCCGGTAACCAGTGCGTTGCCCGCCTCTCCATAGCCCGTCACGATCTGCACCAGATCAGCCGGGGCGCCCGCAGCCTCCAGCGCGGCCTCAATCATGCGGCCGTAGTAGCCGGTGGACCAGGAGGCGTGCTCCGAAACCTGAAAGGAGAGACGCCGCGCGCAGGCGAGTGGGGAGGAGTGGGGCGGGGCAGGGAGGGGCGCAGAGCAGCGCGGCGTGGAAGGGCAGGTAACGGTCCTCCGAATGATGTCGATTGCTTCGTTTCCCTGGCTTGCACTTACACACAGGACATACACACATACTTTTACATGTGCACACAAACGCCCGCGTGCATGTGCACACAAACGCACGCGTTGTACATCATGCACGTGCACGTGTACACGATCACACAAACACACACGCGCGGCCGTACCTTTATGACGAGCGCATTACCGGCAAACAGGGCCGCCGTGAGCGGGTTCAGTACGTTGTGGAAGGGGTAGTTCCAAGGCACGATGGCGCCCACCTGTCAACAAGTCCAGGGAGGGAGGGGGGCCGGGCGGGGCGGGGGGGGGGAACAAAATCCAGGGAAGGAACAAAAGGACCGGGCGGGAGGACGCACAGTCAAGCGCCGAGAAATGGGAGCGGTGCGAGACATGTGTGCGTGTGCGTGTGTGTGTATGCATTTACATCGCACTGAAGGCCTCGACTGGCTCGCACGGGGGCCAAGGCCACACAAGGTAACCCGTGTGTATTACCACCCGGTCGGGGCGGGGCCGAAGCGCCGCACATCAGCGATACGTCAAAGCGGTATCAAGAAGCCCAGTGACGAGAGTCGCAAGGGGAAAGACGACAAGAGCGCGGACTCAGCCCGCCCCCAGCCCAGTCTTGGGTGCGGGCGTAGACACGCGCATGCATCCACATGCACCAGGGTACCCACCACGCCGACGGGGACATATTCCACACGGGCGGCCTTGTAAAAGCTCTGTCGGGCGAACCATTGGCATTAACAAGAGGCAGGATTCCGAATCATACATATATGCATATTATTTGTATGTATGTATGTATGTATGTATGCGTTCTTTGCGCACTGCATGACACACACTATCAAAAAGAACAGAGCGCTCGAAAACGTGTGTGTGTGTGTTTATGCGCGTGTGTGTGCATGTGCGTGAGGGTTTACATGAACATAGGATGAACAAGATTTCGTGAATGCGTGTTATCAGTTGACGGTTATCGGTTACTTTTGATAGCAACTGAATCAGGAGACACATGTGAGGCGCATGTGCGTGTAAGACGATCTCGATGGACAGCCATGCGGGTAGCCTGGGTCGTCTGTCTGTCCTGAGCGCTCTCACGCCACTCCCCCCCTTATCATGGCCGATCCCGTCATGAATCATCTAACAACTCTATACCGCCCCTCCACACAAACACACACATACACACACACACACAAACCCCCCTCCCCCCATAAGCCCAATTGTCGTCATTTCTCCCCGTGCCGCTGCACCGATCAGCGCATGTACAGCTGTACGGCCTCCGTATCGGTCCCGTACCATGATTCCAGACGACCGCCGCTCCGGCCGCAGGTAGCGCTCTCCCTCCTTGCACAGCCAGTGAATCTTCTCGCAGGTGACCACCACCTCCCCCACGATCGCGTCCAGGATCGGCTTGCCGGAGTCACGAGCGGACACCCTGCAAACAAACAAATTAAAAAAATCATAAATAAAGACTTCCCTCGCTGCAAGCTCTTTCCAGTTTGCTTTACCTGCCGAAGCCATGTCATCATCATAAGGCCCTTTTGTAATAGAGCTCACAAATAAGACAATAAAGGGGATATGGCGGAATGGTAGGCGCTATAACTTTAAAACACGTTTTTGTGCGCAACAACAAAAAAACGTGAAAAACGTGAGAGTTCAAATCATGGCAATCATGGTGTTTGCCGTGTTCGCAGCCAGGAAAACTAGCAGCCACGCGCTTGAATATGCCGTACAATGTCCCTAAGAGAGGAACGGACCGCGACAGACGCAAAGGATCGCTTTGCGAGACATTGCTGTCCACATCGCCAGCTGGTGGTCCCACCTGGCACACATACACACACACATTATGCCGGGCACTTCATAACAGCTCGCTGCCAACAGGGACCCACACACACACGCACGCACGCACACATACACACGCACCTGCAGATGGTGTCCATGTTATCAACGATGAACTTGAGAAGAATACGGAGCAGCTTGCGTCGTTGTGGGAAGCTGGATCTTCGCCACACCTGCACAGCAGCATGACCATCACCACAGCGATAACAACAACAAGAACAACAACAATAGCAGTAGCACCTGCCTGCAAAACAGAACAAACTGCAACACACACACACACACAGACATGCAGACGCCCGAACAAGTCTTTAAGTTAAAAAAATCTCATCCGCTACCTCTCTGGAAACCCTTGGGAACCCGCCGTACAACATCAAGACGTCCAACAACACACGCAAGGAAATCAAAAATGACATTCTCCCCCCTTTTGCGAGAAAACATTCCGCTGGTCCCCTGCCAACAGACGAGAGCGCCGTAGCGGTGGTAGAGCCTTCGCCTTCATTCTGCCACTGGCGCCCGCATCGCACAGCCAAACTAGGAACCGCCACCACCTCCACCCTCTTCCCCACCTCCACCCTCTTCCCCACCACCACCACCACCACCTCCATCCGCGGGGCCTTCGCGCCGCCGCAACTTAATACATACAGCGACTGGACCCGCTCCATCTTCCAGGCTTAGCACCCCCGTGCGGCACAGAACCCAATGAAATATTACCTATACATGGGTGCCGAAATGCAGTTGTCGACTGACAGCCCCCACCTGCCGCAACAAGGGGCTTCCATTCACATAACGCCACCGTTCGCTTTCATCCATCCTAACCGCTTTTTCTCTCCTCGTGAAGCGTACGGCCATCCTCATGGAGCCACCCCTCCTCCCAATCATGCCCGCTTAATGACTCTTCAATGATAAACGCCGGACCGGACAACTAAAAGCACCCATAACTAAACCCATATTAAACCCAAACCCATAATTAACCGCGCCTCGTGCCCATGATACAAAGCTTTCTCGTACATGTAACTTGTTCAGGGTCACTGCTTTACCCGGTGATTAGATTTACGCCGCCACCCGGGGGACGGGGGGAAGGGAATCCACGGTCTGTATGATGACATATGCACCTACCTTGGAAGCCTCCCTTGCGCGCGCGATGCGGGTCCTGACCTGAAAGCACCGGGGAGGGGTTGATAGTGGGGCAGGAAAGATCGGAGCGGGAGGGAGATCGTCATCTCCGTACCTAAATGGTGCAATTTATGGCACACCCAAGCTTTTATCCCGGGATCTCGGGAGGCAATGCAGACGAAGTATCAGGTCATGTGAGACATGGACCCCTAAAAGCGCTATTATCGCTGCGGTTGAGTGGGTGCCGTGGGTCCGTGTGACCGCCGTAGCCGTTACGCTTGGCTGTCGAGGAAACTTAACTTCCAGCAGCTTCATAAGGAATAACCTAAATGCTCAATTTAAACCTTGTCGAAGAACACAAGTAAAGTGTCTTACCTCTGCAGCTGACATAGCGGGCTTAAAGCCCAGCGCCTGCATTGTGCTAGGATCATAGCAAGGGACCACGTCCTTGTCGACTGGCTGCACAGGGCTGTATTTAACAGCGTCGATGATATCATTGGCCTCGTCTGCGGAGTGAAAAGGACTATAGATAGGGTGCGGCTACGTTGCGTACAACCCCACCCGCGTGCTTACTATCGGTCGGGGATACTTTGATAGATGGAATGCACAATGTGCCGATCACATCTTTGAGTAAGTAC
The DNA here is from genome assembly GCA_019650235.1 of Volvox reticuliferus. Classification (NCBI taxonomy): domain Eukaryota; kingdom Viridiplantae; phylum Chlorophyta; class Chlorophyceae; order Chlamydomonadales; family Volvocaceae; genus Volvox; species Volvox reticuliferus. The sequence goes on from BNCP01000021.1 coordinate 698,241, forward strand.
ACAAGCCCCAGTGCTACTACAGCTGCCACTGCCAACTGCAGAAGCTGTGTCTCGGTAAAGCCTGTAAGCGCGATTCCCTGGTTTACCAGGGCGCGCAACGCATGTATGGCTTCTTGCATGGCTTCCATGGTATACAATCACTATGTTTTTAAGTCAATTTAACCGAAGTGTCAGATCGATGGATGCCTGTGTCAAAAACACCGCGCCAAAGCCGTACTTGCATAGTACATTTATGCGATTTGCAGTGCAGCGAGCCAATGTGTTCATACTGTAACAAATAGTTTGAAATCGTGTGACTTTTAAAATTTAGGGGGCCGTTGTCGGAGTGTTGGACTTAATCGCCAAGATGAACTTCCCCCTAGACTCCGTGCAAGATCTTCCAGAAGATGCGAAAATGGCGCTTGGGGCGGCATTGGAGCAGATGCAAGTCCGCGATAGGTGCGTCACGAGAAGGCGGCCATCGAACACCCAACCCATTTGCCTTTGGATAACGGGTACTCACACACTTCCATACATGCAGTCTAAAAATGTATAATCGATTAGTCGAACGATGCTTCAAGGAGTGCGTAGAGGACATGCGCAGCAAGGCGCTTACAGCAAAGGAGGAGCAGGTGGGTAACCGCCGCCGCCGGAACGCGGTCGTCAAGACCCTGGCGCATGAACCGCGCGGCTTTAAAACCTTACAAAACCTTAATTTGTCTAAATAATTGCTGATAGCCATGTGATAAATTGGACGGTTTCTCCATGAACGGTGGGGCGTGGCAGCCTGGGGGCTTCAAGGCCCCCACGGTTCCGTTCCACTGATGCGTCACAAATCTCAAACACATGCAGACATGCTGGTTCCCCCCTCCCCCTCCCCTCCATTTACCTCTCAGTGCGTGGCTAAATGCTGTGAGAAGTTCATGCACGTCACAGCACGCGTCGGAATGCGGTTCCAGGAGTTCTTTTCACAAATGGAGCAGCAGGCTGCCGCTGCCGCTGCCGCTGCTGCAGCAGCAGCAGCACCAGGCTCACAAGGGAAATAACCACCCGGCATCGTATGTTGAGGTGCATTGCGGTTGCGGAAATTCAATCATATGGCGGCCTCAGTGGAGGCCCTCTGTCGACGACTCCACGGGCAGCGTTGCCGATGCCGAGCTTTCGGAATACTCGTGGGGTGTACGGAGCACTCGCGCAGACATGGTCAGGGCCAATTGAGGCGGGCGGAGCTATGGGTGTGCAACGCAGGGCCCGGTAGTGCCGTGTCGCCACGGCAGCATGGCTACAGCCAGGGCTACAGTCAGTTGCATTAGTCACTACGACAAACGAGGGGGCAATATGGGTGCATTGTAACCGGGGGCTTTAGGCCGAAGACTGACCGGCTCGCTTGACAGGCAGAATAGGTTTGTGAGGTAAGGCGATATCGCCATCACCAAAGGCGATACGGTCGTTCACCACCTACAGAAATTTCGACCTGCTTGTGAGTTTTATCCCACTGCGCGCGGGATCTTACTATCGGGATCGTACTCTTAATCGCTCGTTTTGTGAGAGGTGGTGTGAGAGGTGGGCGCTGCAGGGAAGCGCTATTCTATTGATGTTGATGAAAAGTGTGTGCCTTCACGGCTATGGTTTGGCTGTGGTCTTTTACATGGCAAGTAGCTGTGCGATTGTGGTCCTATGTATCGCTCTTTTTGGGCCGTACAGAACCATCACATCATATCATATCTGTGTGAATACTGTTACATGTGTTAATGAGTGGATGCCTTAGTCCATCGTATCGTGGCGCACACTCACTCCTTAAGGCATATCCACTGCGCAAACATACGAGGGATTGAACATCAACGTGCAACTCGCGATGCACTGCTTTGGCGCCCGTTTCCCCCATCGCCCCCGCGCGCCCTGCTCTGCAACTCTTGCACCACCCCGGGCTCCCGGACTGCCGCTTAGGAGATGGAATACGGCGGTCCCCTGGACAGCACGGACATTAATAGGGCCCTGATGCCTCTGTACATCTGCGGGCCCTGTGCATCATTTCACACGCGCACACACCCAAGCCGCAATTAGCTATTGTTAAAATGTGCGGCCTCCTCCGTAAAAAGCAGCCCCCTATATCGCTCAATCATCTTCTCGTCCAATACAAAATATACCTGTCCTGCTACACCAGAACGCTCATCGGCACATGCACACCTGCTGATCCGAACTCTCGAACCTTCACAAAGCCGAGCTTTTAAAATTTCGCGAGCCACTTATGCCGCGCCCTGAATACCCTATATAGCCTATATAGCCGCTAACATAGAAACATTCGCAACAGAGGCGAAGCGCGCCCACAAAGCATACCACTACTTGCACCTATCACCTAACTGCTGTTTCCCACGTCCTCCACCACCTGGGCCAACCTCTCCGTCTTCCAGCGAGGATGAGACAACTGAAATATGCAACGACCGGCACACTCGCCGAGCACAGCAACTGTGCCTGAGTAGCAAAGGGCAGGGTGAGCCATCATCGGTAGCGCAGCCGCAAGAGTGCACCACGGACGCGAAACCACAAAATACCCCTGCGGACCACACGCCATTCCAACAACCCCCAGAGCGCGACCTCGGCCGTATGCTCCCACCACCTGACCCTCCACCTGATGGCGGTCACCTCCTCAACCCAGAACGCGCTGCCCCGTTGTTTCTTCGCTGTAAAGCCCCTTCGTCCACGAGCCTGCTGCCCTCACCTCCACCCTCACCCTGCCCTTACAACTCCATCCGTCCATGCCCATCCATGCCCACCCGGCACGCAGCAAGCCTCCCCACACACACACCGCCAACCCCTCATCCTCGTAAATTGCGCTGCGTAAGGCCCTTGACCCGCTTTGAACCATCATTCCACCCTCCCCTTCCGCCGCAAAGGCAACCACATCTCTGCCAACGATTACTGCTGCGTCCGCACCCAATGTAGCAACGACCGCATAGGCAGGCGTGACGTCGCCTCTCGACGCTTCAGCGTGGTGCACAACATCTCCCGTAGCTCCCTTCGCGGCACCCACCGCAGCAACTTCAGTGTCTCTACTGCCTGCGCCACCTCCGTGTCTTCGGCAGAGTGCACCAACCACTGCGGCACGCGGTTCACATATAGCCGCAAGAAGGCGCGCGGCGGCAGGATGCCAGCCTTAGCCGCTTGCCAGCACACGTAGTGAAGCGTGCGGGGTTCGGTGAGGTCATCGTAAACCGCAGCTACTGTTCCCTCAGCCGTCGCTGTCGCTGCCACCACTGTTGCGGTTTCGCACATTGGAGGTGTCTCGGCCGGTGCACCCGGGGCTGCCGAAGGCGTCCCAGATTGCGAGGACCGGTGTCCAGACTGGGGCCGGTGCGGACGCGGATGTAAGAGTGGGTGAGTGTGCGGACGGGGCTGCAGTTGAGGGTTGGAGTGAGAGTGTGGATGCGGATGTGGGTGGAGCCCTTGAAGCTGCTGCTGCGGCAGTTGCACGGGCTGCTGTTCTTGTTGCTGCTGCGTCATCTGCCCAGGCGACTTCTGCTGCTGCTGCTGCGGCTGCGGCTGCGGCTGAAAATGGCACACGGAAAAGCTCAAAGACTCCTGCTGTTCCGGCTGTAACGGCAGCAATGGCGCCCGGTGCGGTGAACTCATTTGAGACTGGCGCTGCGGTGGCTGCTGCAGCTGCTCTGGCCATTGCTGCAACAGCCAGTCAGACCCCTCCACTGGATAAGACTGCGTCAGCAACCGCCGAAGCTTGTGATGTTGATGCTGTTGTTGATGCGGCTGCTGACCCCGGGCTGGCTGCGGCGGCGGGTGGTGGTGAGAGGACGCGTATTGAGGAGCTTGGTGCGTGAGCGGTATTCCATGCCGCTCCGGCGCCACCGCTACTTCACTGCACGACTGGCAATCCGCGCGCTGGTGCTGGTGCTGGTGCTGCACCTGCGCAGGCTGCTGGTAGCACTCCATCTGCGAGTGAGCTGGCTGATGCCGAGTAGGCGAGGAGTGCTGCCTCGAGAGCACTGAAGAGCTGCGACCCTGTCCCTGCCCCTTAACGGGTTCCCCATGCGGCTGGAGGTTATGGTTATGGTTATGGCTATGTGGCTGTGTCGGCTGCTGGGCCGCTTGCGCCGTTGCATGGGACTGCACCTGCGAAACTACATCAACCAACGACGCGTGCGGCTGCCATTGCCGCCGCTGCAGCTGTTGCTGCAGAGGGGTCGTTAGCTCTTGCTGCTGCTGCTGCTGCTGCAACAAGGCCTGCTGCTGCTGCTGCTGTTGTTGCTGTTGCTGCTGTTGCTGCTGTGGTGGTGGCGGTGCCGGCAGCGGCGCTAGTGATGCCGGGAGCGGGACCACTGCCGCTGCCGGCATGTACCGCGAAAACAGCTGACCCCAGAACGCTGTCGGCAGCGGACAACCCAGATCGCGAAACGCGTGAGCAAGCATGGCCATCTGACTGGTAGAGGCCTCCGGCAGCCGGCGCTCTACATATGCGTACAGCGGCTGCAAGTCAGGACGCAGAGCGGGGTGCACTCGTCGATGCGCTGCCACAAACGCTGTGAGAAAGCCAATCGACCAGCCGTCTAGAGGGCTAGGCTCGCTCGAATACACCTCGGCCACCAGTGGCATAAGCACTGTGTACAAGTCGGATCGCACACGCAGCTTGAACTTGTGACAGTTGTATAAGAGCTGTGCGGCGCGCCATGGCACTAGCCCCGTGGCTTCCCGATCAGATCGTTCCAGGATGCGGTCAACGGATTGCGCCAGCACTCGGCGCGCGGCCGGACCCATTTGTATCAGCCCGCGGTGGCCAGCCCGCGACATGCCGTACAGTAAGTTGTTGAGGGTGGTTAGATCCATGCGCTCTAGAAGATCCTGTCGTTGTAGGACGGAGCGGTAAAAATCTACAACGAATTCTGCACGCCATCGGTGATCCAGGCGGCCGATGGCTGTGGAGATGTTGGACACATCTGGGGCCCGAAGCTCCAAGAGGCGGTCATGCACGCTGGCGCACCACTCGTGCATCAGCTTGTCCACAGCCGGTTCATACTGCTCCAGCTGCCAATCGGCGTTGCTGAGAGCCCACATGACATTCGCAAGCGCCTGCACGCCAAACAGGCGCAGCTGCTGTGATGTCGTGTCGATGAGCCGTACGAGGAAGCGCCGAAACGCCGGATCCCGAACGGGTGGAGCACTGATTGATGTCTGTGCATTAAGCTTATTTGGCCCCGTCGACCCAAAGAGCTTTGCAAGTCGTGTCCAAGCTGTGCTTATGTTTACAAAATCGACGATATCTAGTTCTGCTTCAAGCAGCGCGGCCAGCTCCTCCCATGTGGTACAGCGCTTAAGCTGATCATTTAGCTGTGCTTGTGCTGACAGCTCGGTTCGCGGCTGCTCGAGCAGCTGATAAAGCCCCGACAGGTGACCCGCGACAGGAGCGACTATCCCGCCTTCGCAAACCTGATAAAGAAGGGAACAAATTTCCGGCTAGAATATTTACATTAACGTGTATTGTGCACATCGTAACTCGGCTGGCTTCGCACCTCGCTTGTTGCACTTGTCCGGGCGGCTGCTTGGGCGATTTGGGCCTGCTGATGGCCAGTGGAGCTTAAAAATGCACAGCACCTTTGAGAGAAAGTCTTAGATCTACTTGCAGGTGTCGTCGAATGAGTGTTCAGACACCTCCCAACCAGCATCCTGCTATGGAAGGGCTTCCCGGCCTAGTCGTCCACGCATATCCAAGTCACTTAGTTTTAGACCATATTAGGCATCCCAAGCAATAGCAATACTGGCCCCTGGGCTCCATGCAACACCATGAGATCTTGGTGAGGGCCCTGCAGTACTCGTCCTTGCATTCCACGACGCCATCCACGCGCACAAATGAATGTGAACACGTATGCGTTATAATTGCACGAATGTTCGATTATACTGCCTTAATGATGTAACCTACATCAAACGAGTTTGCAACCCCAAATCCACAAGTTCAATGCATTCCTGTCGTCTTGTCGCGACCTCAAAACTATGGATAAAATATATCAATTATTCATGGCGATCACTTGGCATTTTAATGTGGACGCTTCGGCGTCCAACTGGACCCAACTCGGTAACCACTGGCTTAGTTGCGGAGAAACGTACAGTTGCTGGGCGTAGAAACTGTAGTACCGCATGAAACATCAATACCAAGCATTGCCAAGAGCGCACAACAGTAGTGTGCTCCCTGCTCCCGTTGGGTACTGCTACTGAGACGATGGGCTGAGTGGCTGCAGGATGGGCATTGATGCCTATGATCCACGGGCACACCCATCCTCCTTTAGATATATCTTCCCCGTTCATTTGCAATTTGGCGCTTTACCAACAACAGGTTTGAGATGCTAAACATGTAGCAGCGTAGTGGGAAGTAAAGGTACGGCAGAACCCCGTTGTTGGAGTTGATGGCTCCTGCAGACTTCGGTCCCCACACGGGACGAATGCTTGTGGTGTCAGATTGGATTGTGCCCACCCGGTCTTAAGATGGACTAGCTGCGCATCGTCGCACCTCCGCCACTGCTGCCACCACCTTCCGCCCCTTCCTTTCCGTGGGGTGAAGCGGCTGCAGCTGCAGTTTCCGTGTTATCATCACATCCTTCACCACTGACGTCTTACATCTTCCACATGGCATCCACCTTCCCCGATGAAGGCTTACTGAGCAAACCCCAGACAAAACCCTTAACAAAGAAGCAATACGGTAACGAGGTATCAAGAGCATTCATAAAGCCATCCAGTCTGAACGCATATGTTTTTTAAAATAAGCACACAGCGATACCTGAAATTGGCGCTCGTCAATCGCGATCTCCAGTGCACGGCGACTGGAATCCTGTGCACAGAACACGTGCCAGAACAGCTGGCGCTGCCGTCAGGAACCATTCTCTGGCTCCGCCATGGCATATGTACCCACCTTTCTTGTACCGTAGCCTTTACTCGCATAAGGCCTCTTGCTTCTAGGTATTGATATCGTCAACAGAACCGTAGCGGAAACAGCGTACGATCTGCTTATGCTGATAACGTAAGGACATATGTTAAAGATGATGTAAGGCTCCAGTAAGAGGAGGGGCCTTTAGTCCCTCGTGCAAACAGCCGTTGACATATTATTACGCATACACACACGCGCGCGCACACACTGTGTGTGTGCACGGTGTGACGGGCCCTAGCCGAGAAACTTTCCTCAGCAGCACATCGTCCCCGATAACGACGTGAAACAGTTCCGCACCACCTGCGTCGGCGTTGTTATGCCCTTGCAGCAACAGCAGCAAGCACCAGTAGCAGCATGTACAGGCGGCATATGCGAGACGGAAAGATCTGCACCAGCGTCCATATATACACGAGAGAGAAAGCAGGGGATGGATTATACTAAGAAAGTCCGCCGCGAGCGGCTTTAAAGACATATCTTCCCCCTTAAGCACCTTCTAAGACAAGCAGCTGCACAACCATGCGAGCAAAAGACGTGCGCTTGCACGCACATACACACACAAACCCTAAGTGCCGTGCACTGGTCCATGTATATGTACCCGAGGATAGAGGTTACTGCTGCACCCAAAGTCGGCACATAAATATGCCCATGCATATACATACATGGCGCGTACATGCACTGATGTATCCGTGCATGTCAACGCACACGCATACGAAGTTGCGAACATGCACGTATATAAGCTGTATACAAGTGCGATCAATCAATCAATCGATCGATCGATCTGTCCTCCTTGCATGCAGGGATCAGGAGCCGGCTGCTACCCTCGGCATGGCTCACGCACGCAGCTGCTAATGTGCAGCGCACATCTCTTGGTTATCGGATGATGTTGTGACTTTTTATTTTTACCATGCAATGCCGGAAATTGCACCACCGGCCGACCCGTAAGACTGCTTTAATTAGAAATCAAGGCGCATATAAAACACCAGATGAGCTGCTGGGCTCGTATCCGAAACGGCCCGGAACGACCGCCCTGCACCCAACAGCAACAGCAGCAACAGCAGCCGCAGCGCATCTGCTGCAGTGACCATAATCCCCTACTACACCAAGCAACCAACCCTGGGTAGGAGAGGAGCTAACCCACATACGTATGCCTGCCATCATGCTGAAGCCACACCAGAAAGCTGCACCAGCAGACACACTCACAGACACACCCACACATACAGGAACAGGCCAAAAGCAAAAGCCTCGTGCATACAAAATAACCCGCTCGCATATAACCTCCCCGCAGCGTGAGGGGTTAACTTAACCCATGTGTCGGACTCCGCGGAGTCCGACGCGGGAAAATTTGTGAGCACTGCATACATGGTACTTAGGGTTTCTTGTATTGTTGTTTTCGTCGTCGTCGTCGTCGTCGTCGCCATTGTCATCCATCATCGTTGCCGTCGTTGTCATCACATGTTTCCTTATGCCTGCATTACCGGTGGTATGTATATACATATAGAAAAAGAGATGCACGAAAGAAATCCCGCAATACGGATTGCTCCGACAAAGACACCTGCGCCGCCCAAGCCAGTTCCAAAATCCATTTCACGCTTGGATTTATACTCGTAAAAAGTCCGAGAGAAAACTATCCCAAGAATTATCAACGACGGTTGGAGGAAGACAAGCAAACAAGAACAATGGCAAGGAATAAGGAAATTCGCCAAGTAGCCAAATTAGCTATAATGGCATTCGTCGGTCGAAAAGCTCAGTCCAAGTTGAAGGACGCTCATCATGGCGCGAGAAGCGTCAGCTGTGCCGCCTGACAGCAGCAGAACAATTCCTTTCCATGATACCGATGTGACGAACGAAATTGATGTCCAGCTCGATTTATAATTATGTACGTGCTCCCATTCCCAATCTTGCAGAGAAGGCCAGCCAACCAACTCGCTCGTAAACTGTGAAAAGTACACGGCTGCCTTCCAGGCCGCGCGGCCTCGTGGACACATTACGACTAGAACTCACCTCAAAGACTCCTGACAAAATCAAACAGAGGAAATACACAAACAGGTCCTCTCTCTTTTCCGCTTTCGTCCCCTGCTCGCCACCCTGGCTCGCCCCCGCCGTCCTGTGGGGCCACAGGCTCTCCTCCTCTTACTCCTGTCCGTTCCTGCTGTTCCTGCTGCCCCTCCTGCGCAAAATCTGGGCCCCGCCCCCACATCACTGCGACTCTGCCAGGGGAAAGGTAAAGCAAGGCCACCACCACCACCACTACCGCTATCACTGGCGGCACCAGCACCACCAGGACTAGCTACTAGCACCATCACCCTAAAACCCTGCAACACCAGCACCGCAGCCCCCAAACCAGCACTGCATTGCGCAATGGGTACACATCGCTCGCCGTCATATCCCTGTCCCTATTGCTGCATCATCACGAGCTGCTGCTGGGCCTTACGTACTGGCTGTACATCCGTCCGCTCCATAAGCTTCCCGGCACTGGTGTGCGAGAAGGGCGGCAGTAGCCCTGCCAACGGCGGTAGCGTGCCCTTGCCGCCGCCGCCGCCGCCGAGGCCATTGGCGCCGTTCCGTTCCTTGAGCGACGATGCTCCGCTGCCGCCCGAGCCACCGCCGCCACCGCCGCCAGCGCTAGTGCTTGGGGCTTGAGTTGGCGGTATGTGGGGCCGCGTTCGCGCCGCCAGCAGTATCGCAGCTTGGGCTGTAGCTGGACTGTTGACTGTGGCGATCAACGCTGTGGGCGACATTAAGCGGCCATCCATGCCGGTACCGGCGTTGCCACCATCATCATCCGCCGCCGCCGCGGCGTCAAACATGGCCAGCGGCCCTGGCCGAGCTGGCAGCGGTGTCGCCACAGCGCCGCCACCGGCTCCAACACCGCCTTTACCTCCTCCGGCATATGTTCCGTTTGGTACGGGCGCATGGCTATTACGGGACTTGCCGCCCCCGCCATGTCCAGGCGCATGTATGGCTCCTGCCGTACTAACGCCGCCGTCACCTGACCACGCGGCGGCTCCGGCACGTGCCATGGGAGATAACAGCTCCGTTCCCGGAACATGGTGGGGGGTCTGCGGAGCCACGATGGTGACGGTGCTGGCACCGCCGCCGCCGCCGCCACCACCACCACCACCATAGGCTCGTGGGTGGTTGCCGGGCTGCGGACCAAGGTGATGCCCTTGCCCCTGCTGTGCTGCAGCGGCAGTAGCCGACATTCCCACGCCGCCCTGATGACCTTTTGGCAGGACAGCATTATTCGGTCCCACCGCTGCCGTACTGCTGGGGGCTGTCGGACTAGTCACGCCTCCGAGGACGGCAGCCGCAGTCGGTGGCGGCGGCTGCGGCTGCGGCTTCACTGCACAACCTGGGCCCGCGGACGCAATCGTTGTTTGCAGCTGCGCTACAGCCCGGTTTACGGCTTCTTGCATGGTGGCCGTCAAAGAATTGGATAGTGCAGCCGCCAGCTGCTGTTGCTGCTGCGGGCCGGGAGACAGCGCGGATCCCATTTCCCGGTTGGAGCCGCCGCTGCCGCCGCCAACTCCGCTGCCGTTGCCGCCGCCACTGCCGCTGCCGCCAACAACAGTGCCGCCGCTGGCGGCATCCCCTAGCTCCCGAGGCGATATGACACCGCTACTGCCAATGGTGGTGGCCTTAGTTAACGCCTCATGTAATGCTTCAATTTTTCCCGCCAAATCAAATCTTAGCTGTACGACTTGCTCAGTGAAATCGCTACGAAGCCGATCGATCTTGTAAGTTATGTTGTCGTGAGACTGCGACAGCGACGATGGCGGATAAGGGGGCGGCCAGGGGTGAGGGGTGACGGATGAAGGCAGGCAGGCGAATGCAAGGTGGGGGGCGAGGGTCGGAAGAAACGGGGACGCCAGCGGCCAAGAATCCAGTCTTGGAGCTTGCTGGTGGCTTTCATGGCCCGATTCACTTGGCGATGCAGTGAGACGCTCCTGTGTGCGCACCTGTCTCTTGCGCAATCTACACACAGCATGAAGCCTGCTGGCAACTGCCAACTGCCAACTGCCAACAAGCAACATAGCTTATTACTATTTAACCCCCAGACTCCCAAACATCCCTTTTAATGCATTACACATGATCACGTGCAAATTCCTAACTTGTCTTAGAAAAGATTTCAAAATTACCCGGGTGAGATGGGTAGATTAAGTGTTACGTGGGTACTTAGATATAAAACATTTAACACAGGAGAGCTAACGGACAAGTTACTAAGCATCCGATTCCAAACAGCAAAACTAGAATAGATTTGACAATATATAATTTGATTTACTACTATTAATAATCCAGCGGTACAGAACGACGTACCGCTTGTACGGCCTGTCGTACTTCGTACCGGACCATCTCGAGTTGCAACGCCATCAATTGGCTCTGCGCGCACAATTTAGGCCGACGTGGGGGAATGGAGTCTTAGGCGAATGAAGAAGAGGATAGTGAGCGCAGGTGATGCATGCTTTAAAAATCAATTTAATTGTAATAATGAGAGGTTTTATTTTTCATGTACGAACTTGATGCCCCTCCCCTCAGGCAGGCGTACCATCGTTGAAAGCGACGCCGCCATGTCGCCACCCCCGATGGCGGTGGCGGCACCAACGCCCGCCACGGCGGCGCCGGGCACGTCAGAAGCGCCCCCTCCTCCCTGTGGATATGATGGCAATCCATCATCCGTCGCTAACGCGCCGGAACTCGAGCTGCCCATCAAACTCGGCTGTAGCTGCTGTAGCTGTAGCTGTAGCTGCTGCAGGCGTTGCTGCTGTAGCACCGCCTGCTGCTGATACTCATGCAGCCACTGCTGCTGCACCATAAACAGCTGCTGCTGTTGCTGCAGCTGCAATGCGGCTTGTCGGTTAATGGAAGACCGTTGCCGCATCATATAGCGGCGTGATGCGTACGACGCCGGCGCGCCTGCCGTCGGCAGCGCCGCCGTGTGTTGCGCCATGCCTGCTGCGCTCTCCCGTACGGCCGAGCCGGACCAAGGCTCCCCGACAACGCCGCCGCCGGCTCCCCCGAGGCTCGCACCTAAGCTTCCTGTCCCATTGCCGTACCCGTATCCGTACACTGTGCGCGGGTATCGTACGGGTTCGTCCTCGTCATCCGAGCCAATGGCCATATTGCCAGCAAGCAGCCGGTTCCAGGGCCAAGGCAATAACTGGGCTTGTGGCGGTTGTTGGACAGGATAAGGCCCCGCCGCCGCCGCCGCCGCCGGCCGCGTCCCCATTCCCGCCAGCTCAGCACGCTCCTCTTCATTTTGCTGCCGCTGGAGGCGCTGAAAATCGTCGCCGACACCGCCGAATGAAACCCGATGCGGCGGCTGAGCGGCCACGACAGGGTACGGCATGACACGATCAGGGTACGGTATGACACGATCAGGGTACGGCATGACACGATCAGGGTACGGCATGACACGATCAGGGTACGGTATGACACGATCAGGGTACGGCATGACACGATCAGGGTACAGTATGACACGATCAGGGTACGGTATGACACGATCAGGGTACGGTATGACACAATCAGGGTACGGTATGACCGGACGTGGGATGTCGCCTGTGGACGACTTTGTATGGCAAAATTCCTGTACGAGCTGGCTGATCGCGACTCAGCTAATGGCATCTCGTACTTTGCCGTACAGGGCCGCGACGCAAAACATGACCCTTTCCAAACTAATACGTGCCAAGCATTACAGATCCAACGCATTACAGATTCGAAACCGTATTTCAAAAAGACGTATGGAGTACTGTCGTACAAAACACACACGTACACATACATATGCACTAGGTTTGCTCACCTGGTCATCCCCGCCTGGCGTATCACCCCGCCCTGTCCAAACCCCCCGGCCACGTGACGGCCCCCGTGACGGCCCACGTGACGTGTCCGATCCGTTGGCGCCTCCGCCTCCGCTGCCGTCGATGCCACGGTGCCGCAGCCCCCCGCGCCCCGGCGATGTCGACAACGGCGGTGTGACCGCCTCCGCCGCGCCATCCCCCGCCGACACGGAGCCCGCCGTCGCCGGAAGCTGCAACCGGGCCATGAGCCGTTGCATGAACTCCTCATGACCGTCAGCCGAGTACGGCAATGTATTATCGGCGAAGAGTCCCCGGACGGATGCGGGCAGCGCCAGCAGCACGGCTGGAGGTGGCGAATCAAACGACTGCGCCAGGGATCGATCGGGTGTTCAGGCTTTGGGTGAGGTTATTATTAACAGATGGGGATGGGGTTGGCTGCACGGGGGGAATAACGGAAGGGATTATGGGGGATACACGGGAGCACCCCACCCCCTCCCATACACACACGCCACGATTACTATCCTAGGTCCTCTGATTCTCTCTCTCATCGCAAGATACACTTATGGCGGTTTCCCACCGCGCTCATGCACATACACACACCTACACACACCTACACACACACACACACAACTCTCTCTCTCGACACACACACACACACCTACACACACACCTACACCTACACCTACACCTACACACACACACCGCATCGTCTTCGCTGTCTCCCATCCTCCTTCACGTGCTGAAGTGGCATTAGGCTGAATTGAGACGGGTGCGAAGCGACCTCACAACACGTAAGGAATAGCCTAGCAGTCGGCAGCTTGATGGCACCCACCTTGTTTCCATGTGAGTCTGTCCATCGGGCACCCTCCGGCACCACCACAACGACGTTTAAGCCAACCGTCAGCGCCGCCTCCACCTCTCTTACGTGCTCCGGGCTGGCCAGCAGCATCTCGCTCATCACCACCACCATGTTCTTACAGCAGGCAATCATGTGAGCCCAGTCACTGGAGGCGGTCCTGCAGAGAAGATGGGGGGAATTTGAGCGGAGGGTGTGCGGGAGGAAAAGGAGGAGGAGGAAGAGGAGGAGGAGGAAGAGGAAGAGGAGGAGGAGGAGGAGGAAAAGGAGGAGGAGGAAAAGGAGGAGGAAGAGGAGGAGGAGGAAGAGGAAGAGGAGGAGGAGGAGGAGGAAAAGGAGGAGGAGGAGGAAAAGGAGGAGGAGGAGGAAGAGGGGGAAGAGGTGGTGGAGGAGGTTGGGAGGGGACGGAAATGGGAAGGAAGCGGTTGGAGGGGGGAGGCTGAAGAGGGAGGAGGGGAAGGGACAGGAGGTGAGGGAAGATGAATAGACGAAACCGGTACTGCTGTTGAGGAGCAAAACCCACTGACCGCCACCCCGTGTGGGCGGGGAGGCGGTTGGGATACCTCTCTAGGATAACTACTGAGCCCCGTACAAACGGCAAACACACACACACACACACATATGCGGGCGTCACAATAGTGATGTGTGTGTGTATGTATGAGAGAGAGAGAGAGAGAGAGAGAGAGAAAGAGAGAGAGAGAGAGGTCAACATCTCCGATGAGCTTACCTGTGCTGCGAGTCGATAAAAGCCGGCACTCCCTGGAGAACCAGCATCGGGTGCAGCGTGAACATGGCAAAGTGCTGCGCATCGGCTCGGTGGTGACTAACGAACACCTGAAATCTGCAGATGGTTGGAGGTTGGCCATTGGTGGTTAACATCGTACATGATAATAACAATGACGGCGGTTAGACACCGGTAGCTGCTGTGTGATATACATCTGATATGATAGTAGTCGCGGTGGGGGCGGCAATGCCCCAGCACTCTGAAGTACGGTGTGGTTGAATTTCCTGGTCACGATGTGATCATTCCCCGCATGCACCATCCATGCCATCACCTTTCATAAGCGGCGGAAGATATCACATCATCATCTCACCAGGAGGGTACATCACCAACCCCACCTCCACTCTCAAAAACTCACCGCCACCATTGCCACAAGCACCACCACTATGATTTCCATCCACAAACATCACCATCACCATCATCATATTTCTCATCACCGCCATTTCAGTGGTTGTACCGCCTCCTGAACATCGCTGTTACAGCCACTATAACGTACAGACGTACAGACCTCACGCCATTTAACACCCCTACAGACACCCCACCTGTTGCCGAGCTCCGGCTCTGAGCCCCCCGCCGCCGCACCATTGCGGTACAGCGCACGAAACGCAGCCACTGCCAGCCGGCTGGTATAGCCCACAAGCCCAGTGTCGCCCATGTAAAGCAGCGCTCCACAGGCGGCCTCACCGACCCGTGGGTCATCTGCCTCCAACGCCAGCAGCCGCAGCACCGCCGCGGCTCCGGCGGCACGCAGCGCCGGTACCAACTCGGCGCACGACGCCAGCCGCAGTAGTGTCTGCGCGCCGGCGGCGGCGCGCGCCGCCCAAACGTCACGAGTGATGTCCCCAGTGGCGTGATGCTGTAGAGATGACACCACCGCGTCGAGCAGTGACGGCAGAACATACGCCGGGGAGCCAGGTTTGGCTAACTTGCGTGCAAGCATGGGGTTAGCGGCCATGCATTTGAGGCTGTGCAGTACGGCCTCCAAGGGAATTGGTGGCCCGGCCGCTGAGGCGGCGTTGCGGTCAGTCGACGGTTGTGGCGTTCGCCCGCCGCCACCACCACCACTGCCGCCGCCGCCACCAAAGCCAGGAGCGGTAATGCTGGTCAGCGCATACCCGGTGCCCGCACCCTTGCGACTGCCTGCAGCAGCAGCGGCAGAAAGGCTCTCGGCCGGCATTGTTCGTACTTGCCAGGCCACCGTGGTGGTTTCATTTTGACGTTCGTGCCCAGGAATCGTCATCGCCACCGTGGCATCAAGGGCCGTGGCGCCGCCGCCTCCGTTGTTTGATGCACGTGCGCTTGTCAGCCTGCCGCCGTCCGAGACCCGCATAAGGCGACCCGCCGTCGTCGCCGCCGCCGCCCCGTCTCTGTTGCCATTGAGACCCCCGCTGCGCCGCTGCAGGCCGCCACCGCCGCCACCGGCGGCACCGACAGCGGGAGCTGGCGCCGCCCCTGTCGCACGTGCAGCTGCACCGACGTCAGCCGGCCCGAGCGCCGCCACCAGCAGCGCCGTCAGCAGCGGCGGCGCACCATTTACCCGCAGCACCTCCTCAGCGCGTACGTTGTCCGCATCCGCGCCAAACACATTGCACAGAGCCAGGAGTGTCGTACGCCGCGACGGCGACATCGCGGGGACTGCCGACAACATACCTACTAGGGCCTCGAAGTATGACTCCGTACGCATCGACGGCGCCACGGCATCACAAGTTGATAGGTTATATACAACGTCGAGAAATGCGGCACCGGAGCCACTGCCGCTGCCGCTGCCGCTGCCCGTGGCGGCGGCTGTGACAGCGGCGACGGCGGCGCTCTCCAACAGCGTTGGCAGCAGCGGAAGCAGCGATGCATCCCTAAGCATTATATGATGGGCGGGGCAGGCTGCGACGGCTGCGAGGAAGTCGCCGATTGCCTGGACGAGCGGCTCGTCAAGCTTGTGGCAGCGGGTAGCCAGCTCACCCCGCATGCGAGGTATCAAGCCACTCAGGAAGACGTCCTGGAGGGAGGAGGGCGACGCGGAATGACGACAGACTGACGACAGACTGCAGTCGGCCGGCAAAAGTCGCAAAAACTCTTTCAGGCACGTGGTGGTGTAAGGGTGTAAGGGTGTATGTGTGACACGTAATAGGTACACCTTACGCTACCCCGGGGGCAACTACGGGGCAGCCAACAGGTCCCAACAGAAAGACCGCCAAAGCTTTCCCTTAAGCGGGAAGGGGCGTGAGGGGACGGACCCTCAAGCTCAAGCACCTTTAACTCGGCTAAGGGCTTAAAACCACAATGTGTCTGACAGCGTTAGTCGAAAGGGCGAAGTTGCCGCTCAGCCGGAGGCCTTAGTCCCTGGCTGCTCACCTCCACGGCAGCAATCTGAGCGGGTCCGGCTGCCTGACCGCCAGCCAAACGCGCCAGCGCCCGGATGGCTGCTGGTGCGTCCACTTCGCACTCCTGCGATGTGTCTGCATTTTTTATGAGCTTCCGGATCACGCCGTGGTTGATGAAACTATCTTGACACTGCGGGTTGGGTTTGGATGGCAGAATGTGGTGCGTGACAGCAAGGACAACACTTACTTCTTCTGACAAGAAAACTTCAAGAATATTCATAAAAGGCAATGAAGATGATACGTAGTGATCTCGTCGACCTGATAGGGGCCGTCTTTGCCAAGGGACTGGGCCCCATGGAATTGCTCCCAGGCAGTCCAACCGTCACGCAGATTGTCATTTGTCCAATGGCGCGTTGCAAGCTGAAAAAGTTGAGTATAAGATCTGCTTGCGCGTCTTAACCGTGGCAAAGGTCTGTCAAGGACTACAGACCAGAGCTGCACCTTTTCCCCAAAAACTTAAGACCAAACACTGCTTACCGCGTGATCAAGTCGGCACATACGATCCACAACATGGAGCACGTGGCTCCTAAGGATAACGTCGTAAGAGGGTTCCAGGAGGACGACAAGCGTCGGCACAGCATTATTCTCCCTTAGCTGCACAGCTTGCTGCGTAGTTAATGGCAAACCATTAACATACATACGCTCAAGTGCAGGAGCAACTCTGACTGGCTCCAGCGTATTCAATTGCTCGGTAAGCTGAAGCAAGTCGCTGACAGCGCCAGTCTCCCTGGCCATCGCACCGTGTTCCATCATAATTCAAATGATAAGCTTAAAGTTTGAAGTCTCGACGGGTAAAGCAAGCCGGTACATATACCGATAAACCTGTACGCGGCACGCACATTTTTGGAACAAAGCTATGTAGTCCCTATCCTCTGACCTAATGACATCGATTTCTTAGTTAAAGATTTATTATTGTTATAGCTAATGCTGCCCAGTGTCGAGTCTGTACTGAACTACGGCACAATGTCAATGTGTGACAGATAGTCGAAAGTCGTTACAGAATTATTGAAAGACTTACAATGTTGCGTTACAATATTTATTAGGGGTGTTTTCATTACTAGTTGTAGTCCCAACGGGCGTGGTGGGCTGCGCAAGCCGACACGGCGGCATTCATATTGTTGTATAATCGCTCGATCGATATGATCATCGACATACTTCATATGTAATTGGTATGAACCGATTGTGCCTTGTGCGAAGATGGCTGCAAAGCTTTGCGGTTGGGAATGGCAAGCGGTGTTATAAATGCTTTACAAAAGCCCAAGCTTTCCGTCAATGAAACCAAATCCAAATAACTCTAAGAAAGAGGACTCACCCGGTCGGCTTGGCGTGTTTTGCAGCATTTCGCTCCAACTGCCATTCAACGCATCACGGGACTTTGGCACGCACAACAATAATTCAACTTAGAGTACATACGATTTACTGTGATAATTTTACATGAAACGCTTTGTGATGATGCTATTTTTTACGGCTCCAGGAAGCTCAAACTGTCCTAATGCAGTCCGTGACCACCGCTCGCCGTAAACGTAAAACCCTTGATCAATCGACTTTGTAATCCTCATTTTCTATCGTGTCTGATCCCAAGCATACCCGGCTGTTCAATACCAGTAAAGGTACTGAACACTACGAACCGAGCGCACACAAACTATTTTTTTCTCGACGCGAGGTTCGGGGTTGTTACGACCCGTGATCAAAGGTTTCTCTGGCTGGCTGCGATGGAGAGCGGCCGCGAGGTGATCATCACTCCCACAGACCTCCTTACCGGTCACGAAGCTCGCGGCGTCAGACGGCGTCTGGGGACCGGGGTCGCCTCCACTACCATCGGCGATCCTTATGAAGCAGCGGTGTCCGCAGGCGGGGCCGCGAGTGGCATAGGCGTAGACAGCGGCTTTGTACAAGCGCTGAGCGTCGGCACCAGGCACTCCGCGCGCCAGTAGGTATCCTCGGTGATTTGGACGAGATTGATCCTAATATTGATCCTAATACCAGATCTCGTAGCCACATCTCCAAGGCGTGGCTTCGCTATCTAATATCGTAATGGGATGGAATTAGGGCAGGCACCAGTGGATGGTGCTGGCGGCGGCGGCATTACCCTCGCCCTCCCCACACGCCCATGCCCCTCTCAGTCATGCTGGCAATTCCACTCCCACTTTCCCTCACAGTTCACCTTTCTTTTCTTTCACATTCTCTCGCCCGACGTCTTCGCCTCCTGTCCCCTTTCTCATATGATACGATATGAGTTAAAGCAATACCAGCACCACATGAAAGCTCACCATTGTTCCCAACGCCCTTTCCTGCCCTGGTCAATCCCAGTCCATGTACTACTGCTGTTTCTGCTTCGGCCACTGTCCCCGCGATCTCTATGGACCGAAATAGCTCTTGTTGTCATTGCCTCCATCCAACCCTCGCCCATCTCAAAGACGTATCGCAGCACGCTGCGGCCGTGGCTTGGATGTAGCTGCTACGGGTGTGTTTCTGCTACAGCCGGCGCTTGTGGTGCTACTGCCGGGCACGGAGATCCTAGGGGGGCTGCTCGGAGGCATGATCAAGGCGGCTGCAGGACTTGGTAAGCGATGAGAGGTGAGCGCGTCCGTACTTGGGACCCTCTGCTGTGAAGCGCACGTGTTTTGGGGACCGCAGTTGGGAACTGCAGTGGTGGCCCCCATGTGGCTATGGATGGTTTGCAAATTAGGGCCCTCGCATAAAAAATGATTATAAGGACCATCTGAGTTTGGCGAATGGCGAATGGCGAATGGGACAGATCTCTGTGCCCTTCCCCCCCCCCCCAAAAAAACTCAGCTTCTACATGCGCATTGTGCTCCTGTAACTGGGGTCCGTTGTTTTCCGTTGTTCCTGAGCCCCCCTCCCCGGCACTGATCGGCCGGTGATCGCAGGCGTGGTGCTGCTGGCCTACCGCATCCTGATGTTCGGGCGATGGCGTGACGAGCACGCGCAAGTGCCCCGCTTCATTATTTGCTTCTTAGTGATGGTTCTGGAGCTCAGCATTGAGAACTGCGTCGTGTGGTGAGGACGACGGGTGGAATTTTGGGCTTCGTGGTCCTAATTAGGACCGTCACAGTTATACCTACCGCGGCGCCGGGCACGATGCTATTCAGTTCTCTACTCTCTGTCTGCGGGCAATTAGCTATTTTCCATAATTGAAGTCCGTTGCCAATTCTGATTAGAAACTTGTCTTGAGGGTTTCACCAAACTGGTGGAACTGGAATGAACTGACAGTGCGTGGACGGTGCTTTCATGTGCCGTCCGCTTTCCTCTCCCTGCCACGAGCCCCAGAAGTTCTTCCCCAGGGCTTTGAGCGCTTGGATAGTCGTGCTGACTATTGCAAGTTCCCTTCTGAAATTCCCCCAATTTTTTATATAACAGTTAAGTAAATAAAGAATACAATTATTTTAAAAGAGCATTAGAAAGAGTAGTTCACTCTCCCGACCTTTTTCTCTCCATGGTGCATTTTTGGAGTCGGGTTTTTGATCACCTCATCGTTTAGTTTATTGAACGAGCATACCCCGAGCACACCTCGCGAGGCGTTGAACCAACCCAATTGCCCCCAAAACTCCCATCCCTGCCCTCCCCTTCTCCCGTTCCCCTACTAACCGACTCCAAGGTTGGTGTCCGCATGGGATCAACGCAAGTACGACAACGTCCCGGGACTGCAGGATAACGTGGCGATTGCCGTAAATGCGCTGTCCGCCATAAGCCCTATCGCCCGCTGGTTAGCGACCTGTCGTGCTGCTAATATTCTACACTTCCTTGGCGCACTGTTGGCACTGGCGTTCTCGGTGCTGTGGGATCAGGTGCCGTATTCCGGATTTGGGATCATGGCGCGTGTCGTACTGACCGTGGCCGCCAGCCGCGTGCTGCGCATGGCGTGTTTCATGGCCACAGTGCTGCCCAATCCGCGTCCGGGCTGTTACCGCCGCCGCTTCCCCCCTGTGCCGCCTGGGCTGTGGGATACCATCAAGCTGGGCTACACTACCATACGCGGCTTCGGGGGTTGCAATGACCTCATCTTCAGGTAATGCTTATAAGTATTATACGTAATATACAAGAGGTGTCATACAGGTTCGAAGAGAACATGTCATGCTACGTGAAGATGTCATGCTACCACGTGCCTGCTGGCGCTATATCCTCGATTCAATCGCAGCCGTGGTGATGAGCACCTCCCTCCCCCTCCCTCCCCCTTCCTCCCCCTACTGCCCCATTTCGGATGTGTCCAACAGCGGCCACGGCGCGTTCTGGGTGCTCGCCCCGCTAGCATTCCGCACGTACTACCCGGGCCACCGGCTCAGCACGTGGGTGCTGTGGTTAGCGCTGGCGCATGCATGCGTAAAGGACGTGGTGGACGAGCAGCACTACAGCGTGGTGGGTGAAGGGTGGAAAGCCGCAGGGCGAGGGCGCGAGGGTATGGGCAAGCATTTGGAAGGGATCACAGTTAAAGCGGAGAGCGCACCACCGCACGAGGGATAGTGGGGAATAGGAGGGATGAGGGCTGGACAGTGGGGGACTAGAAGAAAACTGAATGACTCAGGGGTACAGGAAACTAAGTGAATCACTTGAATCATGTGTTCGATTTTATATTGTGTGTGTTTTTACCCCGCTTGCTCGGAAACCTGCGGCTTGTTTGCTTTAACATGAGCTAATTTGCGGCAACGTGCATCTCCTCGATTATTTAAGTATTTGAAGGAGGAACATTATCCAAGCATCTCTCCATGTCCCGCATCTTCCAGGATATGCTTTTGGCTGTGGTGGTGACCTGGGCGGTGTGGGACTGGCTTGCTTGGGTATACCCCGCCGGGGAGTCAGTGCTGCCGCGCCGACCCTTGGGGTCGCCGCCAGACAGGCTCAACCCGGGCGTGGTGGGCCTTATCTTGGTCTGCCTAGCCATTGCCGGGGTTATTGTTATTGGAGGCAAGGCGTGAATTTTCTTTGTAGCCGTTCATTCTGTTTCCTCCATGGAGCTGCGGGTGACATGGGCACGATCGGGTGCAAAGCGCAGTCTGGGCTGAAGGGCTCTGTGGTCCTCCTCCCAGGTCCTGATATACGGGACCCATCCCTTCGTGGGGCTTGATCCAAAAGGAACGGGTGCTTCTGCTCCACGTCGGTTAGCTTGTCACCATCATCATGGTTTATATGGTGCCATGCCTTATAATTCGCCTGGCTCGCTGCCTTTGTAACACTGGCCCCATGGGTGGATGATATGGACCCCTGTCTGCTTTAAGCGGGGTTTCCGCTGCGCCTTTTTAAGCACTGGCTTGGTTGCATTTTGGCAGTTTCTTAGCGCGTTATTTCCCTGCAGCTTGAAGCTTTGAGTTATGTGTCGTCCGACAAAGCCCATACACGGGGCTACAGCTGCCCTTTTGGAGGCCCACCATCTTTAAACCACAACAGCATGCTACAACGTGGCGGCCCATTACACGCCATCACCCGTTGCTGCTAATCCACACATCAAACAACTCGCTCTCTACCTCGCTACCTCGAGGGTCTGTTGCTTACAACGCTACGTAGTTCCTAGTTGACCGAGTTCTTAGCCGAGTTCTTCGCGAGCACTTCAGCATGCATTATAAAACTCTTCCTGTGTCGGTTGTATCCTGCGTGCGCTTGATAATCGGTCAGGCTGTGGCCATTTGACGAGGTAACGACGTACGCACACATGCGCGCTCGGGTTAGTCCATAAGCCCCCACGGATGCACTGGAGCCTTGCCATGGCACAACGGGCCTCAGCTTCGAAAACACCCGGGGCATAGGCGGCACGTGCGAGGATGGTAACTAGTAAAGTATAGGCACAGGTGGACATGGAGTTCGGAAAGGCTTGAATGGAGGGTCCTAACCATTGCTGCAGTGGGCTTGGGAACACAGCTATCAAGCTCCTCCTGCATGTTCGTGGGCCGGCTAGGTGTGCTGCTCCCTTAACCTTCCCTCCAAACCAGCCAGCTTTTCCAACAAGAATGCCGGGCAGATCGTCATGAATCCGCAGTCTAGGGATCGGGCCAAGGAGCCTCAACCCGGCTCACATGAACCCGTGTTGTGTGCCGCATGCTGGCCGCATGAGGGGTGAAATTTGCATATTATGGTGTTCATGCCATCGCTCCGGCATGAACAAAAACGGGTAGCTCGTGTATCCAGCACCCATATAACGTCACGAAAACCCAACCCCCATAATGCCCCTCAGTAGCCCCTCAGACAGCCCTAACGCTATCGATCCTTGTCCAAATCACGTGCGCATTTCGACTTGGATCCTGAGGAATATTCCCCCTGTAAATCAGATCTCGAAGCTTCCATACCATTAACGGCCCCCAAGTCCACCACAGTGGATAAATATGTTAGCCCGATGGTACCTACGGCAGGGGGACTACACATGGTTTTAGTGCCGAGCCGTTCCTCCCGTGCCGCCTGGCGCACTGAGTGCGGTTGATTTGGGTGCATCCTTTGTCTTCTTAACATATCCATGTGACATGGATAGCGACAACGCGGCCACAACCGGGCTGCCTAGGTGAAGGGAGGAGGTTCCATGTGAGGTCTATTACTGGTATTTGGGTGGGTGTTTCCGGGTGCTCCTGAGGCATACGGTTCGAGGCTGGTCAGGTTCAGGCAGGCAGCACCATATCCGGTGTATGTTCGGACGGAAAAAAGGGGAACAAGGCGCTGGGGCTTCCTGCCCTCACAGTTGTACGGTGATGTTTATGGGAGCCGCTGCAGACCACAGGGATGGGGCTGCCAGCGACATGGACGCCACAGGTGTCGTAGCGGACATGCCCTTGGAACAAGGTTGCTCCGCTGTGGTCCCCGTTTTCAGCGGCTTTCGCAGCAACGTGACAGACGTCCCTATCAGCATGATCCAAAGGACAGGAGGTGGAGGTGAAGGACGTGAGTTAGAGAGGAATTCGGGAAAGTCCCATCAAA
Organism: Volvox reticuliferus; assembly: GCA_019650235.1. NCBI lineage: Eukaryota > Viridiplantae > Chlorophyta > Chlorophyceae > Chlamydomonadales > Volvocaceae > Volvox > Volvox reticuliferus. The sequence continues at coordinate 721,870 of BNCP01000021.1, forward strand.
AATGGGTTTTGACAACATGAGTTCTGCGATGGCTTTGGCCTGCTCTGTGCAATTTCATCAAGGCGTGGTAGCACTTAGGGTTTGTCGTGCCGTCCCTCGTGGGCCTCCAACATCCACCAACCCACCCTGGGGCTGTTGCTCATGCCACGGCCCTCTCTTCTTCCCTTTGGAACACTATAGCAAGTAAAGTACTCAACAACGGAATGCCTGTAACGAGGATCCGATCGGATCCGATCCCCTCTCCACACCCTTTCCGTTGCGTCCTACGTTTTCCATCCCTCACCATCCTTTCGCCGCTTCAGCTCTTTTCGCAAATCCTCCATCATGCAACGTATCTGGTGCGCACAAAGCCCCCGCACCAGCCTCTTGACGCCGGGGGGCACGTGCCCACGTGGCAGAATGCTCTGTTCCAGTGTCACCAGCGACTCAGTCGCCTCGGGGACATCTGCAGCAAACAGCAGGGCAAAGTCGGACAGCCAGGTACAACCCGGGTGAAGGCCGTGGCTGGATGGTGGAGCGCACGGTGCAAACGCCAACCAGCGGGAAATGCAAAAAATGTTTGGGCTCGGGCGCCAGAATCCAACCCACCGATCCAAACCCTCAGGCGGCGACTTGCCCTAGCGAAGCCGCAAAGCAGCAGCCGTTCAAGACGCGAAAAGAAGGGGCGAGGTAGAGGCATGCGCGTAAGGACACATCCTCACTCCCGCTCCGATATGGCGGAAGCCTGAAAAATACCTGTGGGAGCTCGTCCCGACTTCCGTAACTTCAACTGAAGTCACTGACCCGCAGGTCGTTGACGATCGGTAGCGCAGAAGCTCGAACTAACGGAAAGGAGCCGTGGGACACGTCAGCCGTAGCAGCGATAGGAGCACTCACTATGGTGGGTCAGGAAGCCGAAGAGTCCCATGGTGTTGAAAGGGCCAAAACCATGGCGGTGGTTGGCCTCTTTCAATCGCTCCGGGTGGTAGATGCTATCAAGAGTCTGCTGCGTGAAGGCATTGATGCGCCAGCAGCCATCAAACTGCGAAGAGAAACGGATTGGCGAGAAAGCGCGAAGCTTGGCAGGATAAGCGCCGCCGGGAAGGCGCCGGGAAGGCATCACACGCCATGACACGGAGCGAGGATCACATGCAAGACAGTGTCACAAGATGGTACGGGAAGGAAGGTGGTTAACTAGGTAGGCGAGTAGGTGGGTAGGCAGGCTGCTGCCTGCAGGCTGCTGGACAAGAGTCAAGAGTCAGAATGCAGCGTAACAGCATCGCATGACTGTATGTTGTGGGGGCAGACAGGCACAGGCATGCGAGGGATGTGTAGACGAGAAGGGGAGTAGGTGCGTGCGCCGCGTCGGCGCAGGGGTGAGCACACCGTATTGGTGGTAGAGGACCAAGCAGAGTTGAAGAGTGCGCTACCCCACATGCACGTGACGGAGTTATGCGCAATCTTATCTTGAGATGTGCGCAATCTTAACGATGCTGCGTGCATTGACCCACATCCCATATGCGTGGCAAAGGGCATGGCACGTACTCAACGCTGAGGCGTCCCGTCGGCCAGGCCAGTTCACGTTCTATCCGTGCTTTATTTGGCATGACCGCATGGCCATGAAACCATTATTGCCTTCCTGTGAACGCACGATTGCCAGCCCGCCCCAACCTCCTGCGTCTCAGGCCCCATAAGCCACCTCGCTCGTCGCACCTTTTGCATCATGCCCGGCCGTGCCATCTGGAACTTAATCTGCGTACGAGTCGAGCTTTGATGAGAATATATGTGATGTCTTGAGCAGAGGTACGGGAACGAATTTACAAACTACGGTCGTGAAACAACAACCAATAGTTCGCATGCCAGTAGGTTGTTTCCAACCCTCAATAGTGAGCGTGTTCTTTCTGCAATCGCCCTCCCCCATGTCCACCACATCACACCTCCCCGGCATACACCGCATGTCTGCCTCACCGTCCTCTCGATGTCGTCTTCCCACACGTACAAATGGGTATCCTGCAGTGGGGTTGCGAGTAAGGATGAATCATCGGGGCCATCGGTCCTTTGATGAGGGTTCCATTGTCCCACACGCCCACACAAGGTACCATTCAGACGATGGGAGAGGATGTGCCCCTCCAACCCCGCGGCCACAGCCAGATAAGAGAGAGAGAGAGAGAGAGAGAGAGAGAGAGAGAGAGAGAGAGAGAGAGAGAGAGAGTGGGTTTCCGCTGGGAGAATGTGCATCCGCCGCTCAGCAGTCAGCCGGTGATCAAGTTGCATCTAGTGGCTTTGATAAGTGAGCAGAACCCATAGATTTCGGTGCACCCCCTGCGTCCGCGTATTTCCTTCTCGCCGGAAGTGGGCTGCGGCCCACTTACAAAGGTGATGCTGATAAAGAGGAAGCGTGCGAGGGCTCGGTGCCCCACCTCCAGTTTCCGGCGTCCCTTGCCGTCATCCTCAACCACTCGGCGGTACGTGCACTCCTAAGGAAGGGCTTGGAAGGAGGGAAAGCATATTGGTTCATGCACTTCATGTACATCACCGTTATGTGGGTGGATTGCCATAGCCCGGCTACAGAACCGGAACGTCCCATGGTACGGGAGCGCCATTTTCGATGGCGGCACAATGTAGTCAACGTGCCATACTCCTGTGGTCTTTTAAGGGGTCGACATGGATGCCCTGTTCAAGATCCAGTTACTATGGCGGGTTTTATTTCTAATGCGCCGTGGTTTCGTCAGAGTCCAATGGGTTGTCGGGCAGGCTAGGGGCGCCGAATGCAGCAGCGGAGATGTGGCGGCGGATGGATGGAAGCAAGGCCAGGTAAAACCCATGCGCATAGAGCTTGCAGCGGCCATGAGCACGAACTCTGCATCGTGCAAGAGGCCACAAATAGCCCTGCCCCCAAAGTTTGCTGTAGGTAACGCAGTCGAGTTAGCCTGTCCCAGGCAACAGTTGGAACAAGAAACCTTTTCGAGAACCAGCTGATAAAAAGAAAGTACAGGATCTAGTGACTTTGTGGCTAACCAATATATCCGTCTTAGGTGCCCGTGCCCAGTGTTTATCTCGTGGAGCATGCAACACCCCGGCCCCCAGCGGAAACCATACCTTAATCGATCGGAAAATTGAAACTGTATTTGGGTCAGTGAGAATACTGTAAATGTCACTTGGTTTTGAATCAACCTGCAGAAGCGAAAACTCAAAAGGCGGTTAACCCGACTGTTCTGATCTGAAGTTTTCACGAGCCGACGTGCTGTCTATTACCTTTGCCCGTAGCGTAAGATTGTATAGGAACCCATTGCCTTCCGAGACCGTAATCGTCTGGTCCTTCTCATTCCAAGCCTCCTTTGTGTCCAGTTCTCCGTTACCTGATTGCTTTTCTTGATTCACCATGAGTGTGGCTTCACAATTATATGCCTTCGGGAAAGGAGAGACTAGGTGACGACCGCGACGACAGCTTGTAAAAGCCTTCGGGTTGAACCTTTTCTTTCCTTGGATACGGTATGGTATAGACAATTAACACATTGAATAAAACGTGTTGCGGATGCTTGCCTTTTCCATGTAGGTACTTGCATGGGTCGTTGACAATGATATGATTGCATACGCATGCTCGCACACAGTTTTGCATCAAATCGTCGATTTCAATGATAGTGAGTATCTTCTTTCGCACTTCTCCTTTTTAAAGCAGTTGCCTAGCTCACATATTCGAACGTTTACCTTCGCGTCTGCGCAACGCAGCGCGTAAGCGCTTAACTAAAATGTGTTTGGCGAGATATTAATGCTGTAAAATATGGCTTAGTAATTCTCCTTCCGGAGTTTCTGCGAAGAGGACTGTACCATGCGCGTAGTCGCACTCGTATCCGGTGGCAAGGACTCATGTTACTCTATGCAATTATGTAAGCAGCATGGCCATGATGTTGTTGCTCTTGCCAACCTACTGCCAGAGGAATCGGCTCCCGACGAGCTGGACTCGTTCTGCTTCCAAACGGTGGGCTAGTTGAGGCCATTAGCGTAGCGCTTGTGCCAAGGCGCATGTATGCCCTCGACATTCGTAATTGATTTTATGCAGAGCCTAAGCTGGTCCCGCTGTTGCTTGTGCGGCGGACCAACACAATTGTAAAGCCCGCGCGCGCCTCATCAAAGATCCCGGCTTCCCCGACAGGTGGGACACCAGCTCATCGGAGCTTACGCAGCATGCATGGGCCTGCCGCTGTTTCGAAAGCGCATATCGGGGACAAGCAGCGTACAAGACCTCGGCTACTCGCCAACAGAGGGCGACGAGGTAGAAGACCTGTACCAGCTGCTGGCATACGTTAAAGAAAATGTTCCTGGAATTCAAGCTGTGGCGTCGGGTGCAATAGCATCAGACTACCAGCGCTTGCGGGTAGAGAACGTCTGCAGCCGTCTCAACCTCGTATCGCTGGCGTACCTATGGCACCAACCCCAGCGTCTGCTGCTCAGGTTCGCCCTCCCACGTGTGACACAGCCTTGTGTGTCAGGGTTATCCTGTGCCGTTTCGAGCATTATCCCCGCTGCCCATGGGTTCCTTTTCCAATACCCCTTTGGCTTTTTCTCCTGGGAAATGGTGATGATGGGCCATAATTTGAGCACCAGGGCATTGCTGTGAAGCTGAAGTCATTAGGATCTGAAGCCTTGTACTTCCTTATGGGATGCCTGGCGCTGGCAAGCAGTCCCCTGGATCTCCCATCCAGTTGCCCAGTGTCTGGATCGCTGGTACTCATTAGCCACGCAGAGCGCTTCGTACAGTATTTTGCGTACGAACTTCATTTATCCTCCTGTTCTTGTTGGAGCTGGTGGACTGCGTGGGAGCTTTGGGGACGGTCAGGTGGTTGCTGCCCCAGCAATTAAACGGTCCGCCTTGCATGACTGGCCGCAGGGGCATGGTGGAGAGCGGCGTGGAAGCTATCCTCGCTAAGGTGAGGCGATTGGCAGCGGTCGCGATGGCGGTGGCCTGCTTGATAGGGTTGGCCATTGAACGGAAGTTTGAACTGAAGCGAGTTTGGCACGAGGGTATGGGATTGCGGAGTGGTTGGGAGGGATGGGGATTGGTTTATCGACATGGCTGTCCTTCGGAGAGTTTGGACCTTAGGGAGCGGCGTTATGTCCACTGGGCTGTGGCAGCAGACCCCGCCACCTGAGGCGTGGGCCATGCTGTCGGAGTTTGGCCCAATGGTGGGGCGGGGCGAAGATATTCCTAAATGATTGTGGGTCGAGGTTTGGAACGCGCCCATCCACTGCGCAAGCATATTACTGGCAGGCAGGCTGTAGCTGCGCGCGGATCAGCCCCCAGGAGAATGGATGCTGGTATCCTTGGTAGCTGTTCGTTCCAGCATTTGGAATGTTGCCAAGGGCTTCGTCCGACGAGGGTATAAGATGTTGGCGGCCGTATGCTCGTCCAGCCCGTCTTGCTAGGGAAGTTCATCAACCGCTGGTACAACCTGGGTGTGAGCAGTCTACTTCCCATTCCATCGAGGGACTGCTTGAAACCTTGGTCTTTACCCTCTTTTTAGCTCTTGCTACACACCGCTGCCGTCGCTTCACACACGGCGGCGGGCTGGGTGCATCAGTCGTCCCTCCCGCTTAGTTAACTTTGCAAGAAGCTGGTGCTGGTGGGGCGAGGGCTTAGATGTGCGAGCCATCTGCCACTGTCGGTTTTCGTGGCCGCCCATCCTGTCCGACCTGTCAGCCATCCCACTCTTTCTACCGTGTCCCAGGTTGCCTGTCTAGGACTGCACCCAGGGAAGCACCTGGGCCGCACAATCACCTTTATGGAGCCCACGTTGTTGTCGCTGGCGGACGCCCACGGTTGCAACGTGTGCGGAGAGGGCGGCGAGTATGAAACGCTGACGCTGGACTGCCCCGTGTTCACACGAGGGAGGATCGAGCTGGAGGAGTCCGAGGTGGGGTATGGGGAACGGCGATATCCGCCACAAATCAAATGGGAGGCTGCTTTCTACACATGGCTTAGGCGGCTACGGAGCCAGCAGCAGAGCCTTCCGCGAGCACGATTACGGTCGTTGCGTTGTGCGGACTGATGTGAATGATCTGCAACCCTATAACGCTCGCTGCTAGGCAGCAACCTGGTCCTGCATCTCTGCAAGCAAACCCGCGGAAATTTTCTTGGGAACCTACTCCATCCCATTTAATTACGATCCCATCGATCCAACCAGGTCGTGCATGGCACCAGCGATGTAGCCCACCTGGTGCCCAAGGCCTTCCGCGTGGTGCCCAAGCCGGGTTGGGAGGGCTGCGAACTGCCGTCGGATGTGAGGCTTGTGCCTGGGGACTACGTTGCAGCCCCGAGAGCCAATCGTTGTAGCGCACCGCAGCTGCCGTCTCTGGCAGCTGCGACAGCACCTGCCCCTGCGTCCGGCGGTGGTGGCGCCGCCGGCGCTAATGCCATCGCCGCCGCCGTCGGTAGTGGAGGCACTGTCGCTGCCGCTGTGGCCGCCGCCGGCGTTGTGGATTCGTTGTTGCAGCCAGCAGCTCCATCTTCCTTCCACGTGCACGTATCCATGTGCAACGGCCCCGACTACGTGCAACTATTGTGCAGGGCTGTGCGACCCAGGTCGGCGCTGCCTTCTGACCTGACCGAATGTGACACCACGGCAGCTCTCCATGCGTTGCTGGCGACAGCGGAGCAGGGTGCGACGCTGCACTGGGGATGAAGCGGCGCTGGGGGAAAGGGAAAGACGGACGGGGAAGCTAGCAAACGAAGAATGGAAGGATGGTGAACGCCGCATGCCGCTTAAATCACAGATCCACGGGGGGGGCCTGGGTTAACATTGCAGCTGCTCAGTGTTCTATTGCGCTGCCCTTCAACCGCCCCGCCGGGCCTGCCCCTACCCCCCCCGATGGGTAGGGGCGGGCCATCGATAACTGTCCCCAAATGTGAAAAAGCCCGTGTCGAACGGGTTAGCCAAACGAGCGGTGAAGAGCGGAAGAAGGAGACGCGCTTGCATTTCGGGGTCTCGTGGAAGAGCTTCTTACCCAAACTAGCCGTTGTGTATCTGGTTCACCACCTGGTAAATCTGACGGAAAAGAGGGGAGTGAGTTGGCTCATTTGATTGTTGGCTCCTCGCGAACGAAGTTTTAGGGGTTTCCTATCTTGGGCGAACCTGCAGTGCTCGCTGGGTGGGACGAAATGTGGCATCGGCCTTCACACTGATATGCGTCCGACACTCCCTGATTCAGAAGCATATCTATCGCCAGGGAGGGTGTAACAAAGAATGAGTAACGAATGAAGATAGGCACATAGATTTCAAGGAGCGCTAGATGCGTTGAAGACATGATCTGTTTTCCCGCCTCTTCGCCATCTAATTCCAAGTCAGCTCTTATTTTTTCTTTTTCCCCCTTCCCCCTTGTCCCTGGCAGAGTTGGCTACTCAGCACATGGACCTGCACCACTGCCTCTTCGTGCATCTCTTCCTCGCCAACATGGGCCACTTTCAGGCAGCCAATGGGGTCTACTGCAAGTCAGTACTGTACCGATATTACGGTCACACATCACCGGCGGTAGAGGGGGGAATGGATATGAATCTTAATGAAATGAAACAAGAAACCAAAACCACGATACGTTATCGGGATTGATATGGCAAAGTAAAGATGGGGGATTTTGAAGCGGACACCTGACTCCTGCGCACACGTAATATGTGAGGGCCGAAGCAAGCCGGTGTGGGAACTGGGTACGGCACCGCTGATGGAGTGCATTGCTCATTACATCGTTATCGTTGGGTTGTTTCTAACGACTTAACGACTTACGCTGTATCAGATTGCTTAGAAAATACGTTTGGAGATCCTCTCATAATAAGACACCATAAACAAAGCTTCCCTGGTCAAATTGCTGAGGACTATGCTTAAACACGTAGTCCTTGCTGCTAGCTTTAAAAACGAGGGACTGTTGTCGTAGTTAGAACGGTGTACCCGGTGGGCCATCTCTACAACGGTCATTTCCAATCAACACAGCGGGTGATTGTGTTATGATGTGGAGGACTGCCGTTATGGGGTCGAACTATCGACCTCCTAAGGAGACTATGCGGAAGTCGTTGCCTGTCGAAAGCATGGCATTACGGTGGCGGTGCCCTCTCGGTAGGATTCCGCAACACAGCAGGATGGCCGGGGCTCTTCACCGCCATCCCTCCCCCACAGTGGCATAACGGGCCCACTGGGCTATGCTACTCCACGGCTACTCAGGCACAGTGTAGTATTCTAACTCCTAAGTTTCCTCGGGCCGGTTGACAACCTGCGCCATTTTTTTCAATGGCACCTTCGTGGTCCAAACTCCCGCCTGACCTATCATCCCACTTGCTGTGCGCCGCGCTGCCCTCCCGTCCTGTCCCGCAGGCACTTCCCCAGCCGCGATCCACCATCGCGTGCGTGTGTCCAGGTGTGCCTTCCCCACGACTGTCCCGTCATGTGCGAGTTCTTGTTGGCGCGGGGGGCGGCCCCACCTGCTGCCGCGGCGTCGCGCTCGTCCATGTCCGCTGCCAGCCCCCTTCCGCCGCCCTCTCCTGTCACCCGCCACACACGGCGCGTGCTTCACGTGCAGAGTATCAGCTCCTGGGCTCCTAGCTGCATAGGCCCTTACAGCCAGGTGTGTCTGCTGATGTTCTCATGTTATAGCCAATAACATATGACCTATGAGCCAATGTTAACACCTACAACGTGTTTGCATGGCGATGGTGATGTGATTTATATTCCTTTCCTTATGAGATTGCGTCACAGTTCCCTCTTTGTCTCGCAAACTTCTTCCGCCTGTACCTGGGGCCGCCCCGATTGCAGGCCACCAGCTACCGTGGCCTGGTGTACCTAGCCGGGGTGATCCCGCTCGACCCTCCCGTCATGACGCTGGTGCCCGGGGACATCACAGCGCAGGTACTTGGGTCGGGATGCGCTGTAAATTTCCGACTTCTCATTGCTGACCCAGTCGGAAATGCACGGCGGCACTGGCTTCTGCGGTGAGATGAAAGCGATATTGTTTCTTTCCATCATTCCTCCTCTAGCTCGAGTCTTCGTGATTGGATGTACCTCCAAAATATTGGGCTGATGTCCATTTGGATGATGGTATCGCTGGATCGGTTCCTCCGAAACCACTTTAGTTAGGCTTCGGACTGCGTTCCATTGTGTCCCACCTATGAAACTACCGCCAGGTCCTTCGCGCTATGATGAGCTGTGAGGCCGTGGCGGTGGCCCAGAGGACGACAGTGGTAGGCGCCGCATTGGGCCTCACCGTGTACTTGGCAGCTGCAGTTGGCGGCGGAGGTGCCGTCAGCGCCAGCCTGACGCCAGGTGGCGGTGGGGGCCTCGGCGGTGGGGGTGTGGTTGAGCGGAGCGGCATGAACTTCAGCAGCGGCGGGGGTGCGGAGCTGCGGGCCCTGACTAGGGCGGCGGTGGAGGCTATTTTGGAGGTGAGGAAAGGCATCAGGTTAACCGCTTGCTCAACCTGCATTCCGACCAGGGGTTAGTTTGTTAAGAAGGCCGGGGAGCGCTACTGTGAGGGGGAAAGCCGGAAAGGGTGAAGGGCGGCTGGCTGGGAACGGATGGGGTTGTTAGCAGGCAAACCTAAGAGCCTTTGCCCAATAGGACCACTTCAACCTGCAACCATTTTAGGACCTGCGTCATTATGATGTGCCTGATGAGTGACGAGTTCAACAGGACCCCCACGAATGCGCAACGAGGAACCCGTACGGGCACATACACACCATGCACGTATCACGCTCCGCTGGAGCTGTTATGATTGATCAAATGATAGGCCTCTGAGCAGCATGCATTCTAGGTCAACGTGTGGTGATACTCGTGATGCTGCTGCGACTGCTGCCGCCTCCACAGCACGGTTTGCCGGGTTACGCACAGTCGCCGTACCGCCAGAATAACATCGGGCCCCCCAGCGCGGGCAACACCGTGCCCAGCGGCGGCTGCGGCAGCAGCCGCTACCACCGCAGCTCCACATGCGAATCAGGAATAGCCACTCCACGGAGCTCTCATAGCAACTGGGCAGGAACGGCGGGGCATGGCAGAGTTAGCGCCCCGCCCAGCCGTCGGTCAATGATGCTCGGGGCGGATGGTTTGGATGAAGAAGAGGAGGAGGCCGAGCGGGCGGCGGCGGCGGCTGCTGCTGCCACCCCCGGTGGCCCGGTCGTGGGATTGTTTGGAGGGCGGTTGACATCAGGCGGGCAGCTATTTGCTGTTACGCCTGTTTTGGATCCGTACTTGCAGCCGCCCGAGGTACGTTTGGAGGGGGGGGGGCCCTGGTGAGGGCGGAAGGGGTTGTGGGATGGGAATGGGCTCAGCTTGGCGTGGCGCCGAACGAACGTTCTCTGACAGCTTGGTTATAGGTGATGTCGTCATGCGCACAGCGCAGCCGGCTAGGGCGTCCTGATGAAGCCGAATTTCGCCTGCTGCACTGCGCGCACGATGCATGCGGCGGGTGATTCATTCTCTGTGCTGCATTCTCTCATTCGCGCCGTTCCCTCCTGAAAGGAAAGCCTTCAAGGACTGCTGCATCCTTAAGAAAGCGTAGCAAAACCCTCTCCCCACTGCGCTGGTTTGCCAGTTTCGTGGTGTTCGTGGCTCCATATTCCTTATCCTCAGTATCCCTCATCAATCCTTATCCCCTCATTCCTTATCCCAACGCTAGGTTCGCGTGTCCATACGCCCCAGCGTATTGTATGTGACTGTGCCCTCCCTTCCGCGGGGCAGCCTGGTGGAAATCCAGCCCGTGTGCCTGGACGTGGAGGCTCTATCAGTTATCCGCAAGCTGACAGGTGCGGGGAAGTGCGAGTTAGAAGTAGAATGGGACGATCCTCCTCACGGGAAAGGAAAAGAAGTGTATGATGGCAGATGTATTCGATGTATGGGATGTTTATTTGAACGTGGTCACAGGTCGGATGTGCAGAGGCCGGACGCGGCTACGTACGGGATACGGTTAGGGGACGGTCTGCAGCTGCTGGGGTCCACGAGGGACGTCCCTTCGGAGCAACATCCCTTCGGAGGGATGAGGGATGAGGGGGGCACCGGCCCGGACTCAGGGCATCCGGTCTTACGTGTATTGGATTTGCGGTCCTTAAGCAGCAGCGGCGACGCCGGCGGCGGTGGCAGCAGCAACAGCAACCGCAGCATGGACGTATGAAGCTTTGAGCGGGGGACAGCGTAGCTGTCAGGTGGCGGCAGCGTTGAGGGGCGTTAAGGGGCTAGTTCAACGCCATGGCAGGGACAGGTTACTGACAAGGGCAGGTTTTCGGTCTGCAGCGCGGCTGGCCTTGGCTGATGAGAGGTGGTCGCACTCCTACCTGGCCTCGTGAAACCGCCGCCGTCCGGCTTCGTGTGCGGCCGCTATCTGAGCATCGCGAGAATCCTGCACTTCACTTCGACCGGACAGCCATCCGCACAGCACAGCTTGTTGCTTCTCGCATCCATTTCATCTATATCTATCTATCTATCTATCTATCTATCTATCTATCTATCTATCTATCTATCTATCTATCTATCTATCTATCTATCTATCTATCTATCTATCTATCTATCTATCTATCTATCTATCTATCTATCTATCTACAGAGAGAGAGAGAGCGTGAAAGAGTGTGAGCTCCTTTTAAGTCCCTCTCCCGATTCCAACCTTCTGCCACTTGGCAGGTCACGACAGCTTTGTCAAGCGGCGAAACAGTAGCCACCACGACGCCCTTCATCAATCTGCCCATAATCATCACCAAGGCAATAACAACAGTAATTGCAACTACAACCAAAATAATCACCACAGCACAACAGCATCCGGCATGCCCCTGGCGCAACCCTCGGCCGCACACGTACACGGGCCGTCGGGGGTGGCGGGTGCTATACACAGCAGCCCTACCAGCGGCGGCAGCGGCACTGCCGCCATCGGTTCCATTACTTCCTGGAGCGAGCTACCACCCACTCCCCGAGCCTCCCTGGAGAGCCTTACCGGCCGCGACGGTGGCGGAGGCGGAGGCGGCAGCTTCCACAACAACAGTTTGCATCACCCTCCCAGCTCCGGCTCCTCGCCCATGCAGTGGCAGGTCTCCGCGGACTTGCTGGGCATGGGCCAACTTACGTCCCCGCTGCCAAATCATATGTTGAGTGCAACTGGGTTTATGTCGCCCGAAGCCGGCAGTCTGACGGGAACACCATCCGGTATGCCCCTGGCGCTGTCGCGGCAGCGGAGCTCTGGAGTCGGGCTGTTGGCGATGGCTGGGAATGGTAACGTCGGTGCCGGCGGCTGCGTTGGCTACGTGCCAGCTGCCTTCAGCCTACGCGCCGGCAGCAGCAGTAACTTGTACCAACGTTGCCTCAGTCCCAGCCCGCAGCCGCTGCCGACCGCGAGTTCTCCGCAGGTGCCAGGGGTGCTGCCGGGGTTGCAGGCAGCAGCGGCTGCAGCGGTAGGACCGCTGCAATTACCGATGCTGCAGACGCCACCACATCCGCCGCTTTCCGCGCAGAACTCAAGCCACCAGCTGCTCTCACCAACGCTGCAGCACCTGTTGCAGATGCAATCGTCGCCACAAATGCTGCTGCAACCGTTACAGCAGGCCACGATGGACGCACCACCGTTGCAGCAGCTTCAACAGTTACAGATCCAGCAGCAGCAGAGCTTGGCGCGCTGCACGCCTATGGGAGCTGTTAGCCGGCGGCGGAGAGTCAGCAGTAGCAACGGAGGCGCCGGTCCTTCCAAAGAGGCTTTAGAGGCTGCAGCTGCGGCAGGGACGGCAGGGCGCGCCAGCTACAGCGGCAGTGCCAGCAGCCATAGCGGGCCGCTAGGTCACCACCGGAGCAGTTTGGATGGTAATATCTTGTCATTCGAAGTTTCATCGGGGCGGGGGGGACCGCCGGTGGTCGTTTCACCACTGCCTCACTCCGTGCCGCACAGCGTTAACGCGGCCTCACTTGCGGATGTGCCAGCCACGTTGCCGGCCACAGTAGCAGGCGCTGTCGCTAGTGGCGGAAACGGCCACACACGCACACGACCCACAGCCATCACCGTGCCGCAATTATCCGTCGGGGGAACACTGATCCAACGCAGCCCCTTCGAATCCGCTGTCAGCACTGCAGCAAGCGCGGCGGCAGCGGCGGGGATGGCTTTGTCGTCACCGGATTTAACGCCAGACACAGCAGGCACGATGTTGGCGACCGGCCGCGCATCGCCATTGCCCTGCGCTGCCGCTGGGTCCGCCATGGCTGGACCGCGCCCGCCTCCAGCGCACATTCCGCATGCGCTTTCGATTCCTTCACAGAGTTCCGGCGGATCCGGATCGAACTCGATACCGACCCCCGGCCACCACGCCGCGGCCGCCGGTGCTGGCACTCCTCCGGTTTCCGAGTTGCCCGCCGCACCTTGCGGGCCAGTTGCCGCTGGAGGGGCCAGTGCCAGACCCGCCGCGGCTCCCGCCGCCGGCAGCAATAGCAGCAAAAGCAGTAGTGACGTAATGGTTACGACGGTTTGCTGTTACGGCCAGGTGCTGCGGTCGCTATTTCATCTGCCACCGGCAGTGTTCGCGCCCGGAGTGACTACGGCGCAGTTGACACGGCGCTTTCGCCGCGCCGCCGCGTCGGTGCTGGCGGCCCATGGAATGGACATGTCCTGCCTAATCTGGGTGCGCCTGTGGTACGAAAAGGGTGCTGTGGAATTCACGGATGATGAATACGGCACCGCCAACTCATCAACGCCGCAGGCGACAATGTTGGCGACAGCGACAGCTGGTACGGGTGTGCATCACAGGGCGGCGGGTGCAGCAGAGGCAGCCATCTCGGTCGGCGGCATCAGCGGTGGTCTTGGGCCGCGGGTGCTGCATGCATTGGAAAATGACCTCGATGACGACAGTGGTGGCGGTGGCGGCAGCGGCGGCAGTGGGCACCGCGGCAAGGGTCTCAGACGCGCCAGTGGCAGTGGTGATAGCAGCAGCGGGGGTGGCGGCGCCGCCCATAATGGCGTCGCCGCTGCTCATGCTCTGGGCAGCAGCACCGTGAGCTGTGCCTCACCAAGGCCATCGGCGAGCCACCTGCATGTCGCGGCGGCGGAGGCCGTCGAGGTATCTAGCGGTCTGGCCGGCGGCGGCAGCGGCAGCCCGCGCTGCCATTCGGGCTCACCTGCATCTGGCGTGGTGGGTTCGTCCGCTCACTACCGGCGCTTGTCCGACTTGCAACCCGACACCTTGGCGCTGGACAATCGTCAAGGTCAGCAAATCCACCACCATCACCATCACCACCACCACCACAGCCAACATCACCACCACCACCACCACCACCAGCAACAAGGAACTAAGGACGGGCCAACCAACGTCCTTGGCCAAGGCCAGCCGGCCCCGCCGCCACAACAGCAACATCAGCATTTCCACGTGTCCTGGGTACCGGTCCAGCGAGTAGCAACGAACGCGTCCCCACAATTGGCACAATGCGTGGCAGTGCTAGAAATGCTGGCGGCGCTGCCAACTCCCTGACGGAGCTCTCGGTGTCAGGGGTTCGAGCGACGCCAGCAGCGCACCAGGGACAGTTCCCGGTTGGATTGCGGGTTGAAGGGTGGGGTTGTTTTGTGGACGTTGAGTTCCTGGCCGGCAGCTTGCTGTCATGCATGTGCAGCACGATCCGTGGTAAGATCATTCCGCCTAGCGGAGGCATGAAGGCCGAAGGTGAGGCGGGCATTTTGATGCGGGCGAAGATGAGGCGGCAAGGTGAGGCGGAGCCCCTGGGATTTTTCACGATTGTGCACTTCCTGGCCGCCACGTGCCTTCATTGCTGGAGCTGTTGGGCGGTGCAAGGAGGCGGAAGATTGATGTCTCGGGGTGTTGCATTTCCTCAACCCGGGGTCCTGTTTCCCGGGCCCCAGGATCCCCCAGGACCAGGACCAGGATCAGGGTGGACCAGGACCAGGATCAGGGCGGTAGCGGGAAAAGAGGAAAAAAGGGGGAGGGAGGCACTGCAGGGGGCGCTGCGACACGCGTTCAGCGTGGCAGGTTTGAGTTTGGGCTTGAACGTAGCTGCATGGCTAGTCAGGTTGCTTTTGGGTGTGGTTCTTAATGTGCCTTGCCACGGGCTCAGCCGCCCCAGCGTTCATTAATTGACACGCTTGGGTGGTTGTAGGCTACGTTGGATGAGACTGTAGGACCACCCTTAGTCTCCCATTCGAGGTACACGTTCGCACCTGTGTGTTGTGTGTTTTGTATGTACGTGGGGGGTCCCCGAGGCGGACATCTGTCGGCAGATAATGTCATAATTCCAAAAGCTTTGGATGGGAGCGTCCAATTGGAGCATGGGACGCCAGATGCGGGCCGCCCCTGTTAGCAATTTCAGGTGTGTGGCTTAGCGCCCTGAGGAGGGAAGGCAGGGTGGGATAGCGCGGAACAATGTTTCGCCTCCACCTTGCCTTTCCCAGCTGCAGCGGTTGCTCTCAGCACAGCCCTGCTGGATTGTGTCACGGGATGGGCCATCCTTTCGGTATTTGCGGCTGCCTTCTTCCACGGGTGGCGCTCTCTCTCGAGGGGTCGCCTGTTTCAGCAAGTCTGGGGCTTTGCCTCCGCTGTGGCTATACTTTCCGATAATAAAGTTCGTCTGGCAATGTCTTTTAAGTACAGCTCTGCTGCCGTGTGCTGTTTGCTGCTGCCCCAGCGCCCAAGTGGGGCTTGCTGGCGGTGACAGGTGCGTTTCCTGCTTCGGCTCTTCCAGCTGTTGCTGTTGCTTTCACACTACTATCTGTCACGCCGATGCTTATTGTTGTAGTTCATGCATGAGTTTGGTTAATGAAAAGACCAATCATAGCGGTAAAGCGACGGGAGGCTAGAAGGTAGGGGGGTGGGAAGGCTGGGAAATTCGGGGGTGGACGGGAGGGGCCCTCGCGCCTCCCCCTCCGCCGCCCGCGCTATCTCGCTATTATTTGGCACTGATGCATGCACCCATGTCCCTCGGGGACGGAATGAAAGAAGAACGAAATTAAGAACACTGGCGTACTTTGTGTTTCCACCTTGCATCGATTGCGGCACTGGAACTAGTGGGAGCTACGAACAGCGTAGCTCCCGGGGCAGCTTTCTGCCCTTCGAGTCTGCCCTTCGCTCAAGCGGGTCGCGTCGATAAGTGAATCTTCGCTCACGTCCTGTGGACGGCTTGCTTGGGGCCCGGAACGGGGATGCGAGTTTAGGTGTTGGGGTTGGGGGCCGCACGGAATTCCAAGGGTGATGGATGTTTAGGCAACGAACAAGCGTGTCGAAATCGGCGCTCCCAAATGATGATGATGATGATGTTGATGATGCTTACACACGAAATGTACGGCATCTTGACTGGACTTGCTTTATATAGCATGTCCGCTGACTCACTTCTTAAAAGTCAATGCGAACAGCGGCGACGATGTATTATTTGAACCTTTATCCTTGTTTTGTCATCATCGGCTAAAATCTTAAGGCAGGCAACTGGTACCGGGCCGTGTTGTCTGCGGTCAACAGGAGGTGGATTTCAATCTGGTCTTGAGATTATGATTGCTAGGTAGCCTGAAACTTTCAGGCTATCTCGACTTGGTGATGATGTGAAAAACAAACTTCGCCCTGTACCTCGGCAATGGCCTTGCAACTAGTTGTGATAGTCACAGGGAATAGTTGCGAAATCCAAACCTTAATCAAATATGGATCTCAAATAATGCACGTCTCAAACCAGGCCTGTGTTCTGTTAAGATGGCACTAGATAACCGTGGCCCCCCACATGAATATTTGAATGCTGGGGGGGCTAATAAAGCTCATATCCCCGGGTCGAGGTTCCGTCCTCCTCCCCTTGGTTACTGCGCGCGGTACGCACAAACTCGCTCGTTCATTCGATAGGAAAAGGCGGTTGGCCTTGTATTGCGATGTGGAAGGGTGTGGGTGTAGTCCTCCTATCAAAGGAAGGCGCCACCAAAACATACCATCCCGTAGCATCTCTTAAGGTACTTTTCCGAAACAGCTTCAGGCGATTTTATTAGCGCACATGCGACTAAGATAGATAAACGCTATGCGTTTTACGTTGCAGCTCTTCGCACTGTGCTGGTTCCTGTACACCTGTTCCTATGTTAAACAAGTATCGTGAGCTCACCTCATAATATAATAATTATGCTTTCAAATCTCGTAATATCACCAAACAGCATGGCCCCGCCGCAAGCTCCGCACCTCGGGTGCTCTGCTTTACAGCAGACATACCAGATTGGCTCAGTACATACAGCCACTTGCTCGTTGCTATCAGGTGCAAATCCCCATAAATCGCCAAGGGTGTTGGGTAGGTACCTAATCATCTTAACCCGCCGCAGCCGCGCAGTCCAAGGACTTAAAAGACATCCCGCATGCAGCATTGCCGCCACCCCAACGTGCTACAACACTTTCAGTCCCCCTGTTGAGAACAGCCGATGAACGAGACCCGAGCCGGCCTCGCCGACCTGTCAGCCACCTGCGCCCCCACCGCCAACTGCTCTCCAACCGCGGCGTTATCGCCTGAAGCTGCTGCCCCTACTCCGCTCGCCCCGCCCGCTTCCATCCTCTGCCTAGCCACCGCTCCACCGTTCCCAGCTATGGCCGCTTCCTCAGCCGGTTGCAACGAAGCTGCACTTTCATCCTTAACTCGGGAGCTGCTTTTGGGACTGCTAGAGCCGCTACTGCCGCTAGCCGCCGCAGCGCCAGCTGCAGCAGCAGCGGCCGCTTCTGCCTCCGCCTCTGCCGTCTCCCAATGCAGCCGTAGTATTTCGTCCACTCGAGTCACGAGCGCCCCCGGCTCGAAATTCGTCCGCCCCTGGTCATCCATGTACGAGTCCACCTCCAAGATATGCCGGACACCCAGAAGCGACAGTGCTGCTGGATCCACGCGAATTGCCCCGCCTCGTGGGACGAGCAAGCCGGTGATGAACGCTCCAGGAGGGTGACGGAGGCGGCCGCCGGGGCGGCGGGTGCGGCGGCGGTTGAGCGCATCACAAACCTGGGAACAACATGAACACGAAAAGTATGTCCAAAAAGGTTGATTTCCACCTTTACGCTCAATTTAATAATAATAATTATTATAATAATTACCTTTAGTAAAAATATAATTAAAACAATAATAATAACAAGAACATAATTTCTTGTACATATACACACATACACGTAATATATTCCTGTGTATCTTAAAGGATGAAGCGCGGTCGACGAACATGGCGAAAGCGCAGGTGAACGATGCTTACTATTGACCATTACTAATGTTACTGGGCGATACAGGGAACCTTGGAAGGATCGTTTGTGATCATGTGGTCAAAATGTTCGCCCTTCCTCCTCCTTCCCAACACCTCCTCCCCCAACACCTCCTTCCCAACACCTCCGCCTTCCCTCCTCCTCTTCCTCCGCTTCTTCTCACAAGACAACCCTCACCGCTTGCACCATATCCGCCGCTGTCATGGGTCCATCGTGCGCCCCGCAGCAGGCGGTCTCTCGGTCATGACTGCCGTTAAGCATCATCACCTAGCGAAGCGGGGAGGGGGGGAGGATGGCAAGGAACGGTGGTGGAAGGACGGAGAGTTGGTAGGAGGGAAGGAGGCAGGGAGGGAGGGAAAATGGGAGAAGAACGGTCCCAGGCACAGGGGTCTGCCGACGAGCTGTACCAAATTAACAGTTCTGTATTTTGCTGAGCAAGATGAACTTGTTCATTTCCTGTCAGCGGCATACACCATGGGGGTCCTCCTTTCCCCATCAGCCAAATGGTGTTTTTTCCACAGACCCTACTTCGCGTGCCCCTTTCCCTCCCTCAGCCGCAAATAGTCTGTTAATTATAATATTGCAGATGGGTAAAAAACCACGAGTGGAAAACAACAAGACAAAACAATTTAAAATATTAATTTCCAAAATTGTCATATCCTAAGTCAATGTAATTTACGAATAATATTGTTGGGCACAAGGAAGCTACGTAAAACGTGGGCTCGTCGATTTCCACCGATTCCCCAAAACCCAAGGGGATTCCACCTGCCGTATTATATGAGTACGGCGGTCCTCTCGTACTTTTAGATCTTTCAGGAAAAAGAGTGAGACGTTGCCGGGTCACGCACCTTGGGCACCGGCCGTGCGGCGATGGCCTCTCCCATGCCTTCCAGACACAGCGTGGGACAGATGGAAGTGTACAGCGAGCCCATGCCGTAGATGATTGCGTCACAGCGGTTGATGTCCTTCAGGTTTAACCAGCGCACAGAAAGGAAGCCAAAAAGTTTGGAGTGAGCATATTTTCATCATTTTTATAATAATATTATTATTGTGGTTAGGATTAGGATTACCAATTGCTGCAAATTAAAGGGAAATGAAAATTTTCGGAAAAAAAATAAACATCCAGAGTACAGCTTAGGGCTCCATCCTGTCATACAGTCACCCAGGGCATTGCGAAAGAGAGGATGCAAAGGTGAGAGCTGCCGTGTAGCAGCTGCAGTGCATTGTACTGCATTGTACAAACTGTAATGTACGAAGTACAGTGTACTAAGGATTCACGGCTCATCATCTCCGCTCCGAACCCATTATTCCCGGGTAACCTCCTCTGTGAATAGAATCGGTGCCAACTCTCATTTTAGAATCACACAATTTTATATCTAGATAAAGAACACCTCCATAGAAGCCAGTCGCACAGCCAGCAACCCTACCCGTCCATATCCTACCAACCTGCAGCACCCGGGGGTTAGCAGACGGGAAAACCTCATGCTCCCCCTGACCGCATAGCCCCCCTGGAGCCATGGCCGCCAGGCTGCCAGATGATGCGACCATTCCGACCCCAGTATCACGACGGGGTTGCGAGTTGGACTTGTGTTCATCCGCTGCCATGTAGAAGACACGGCGAATTGGAGCGGGCAATGGCACTGCGCAGCCCTTGTCCACCTCCTGGGGGCCCGAGCCTATGCAGCCGGAACAAGGCCGGGTCGCGAAGCGAAGGCAAGAAGCGATAATCATAAGGCCCAAAGGATGGAGACTGGTGGGCAGGGCGGAGGTGTTTATCTCGAGTGCAAGAGGTCCGCAAAAGCAACGAGGTCCGCAGGGAAGAAGCAACGGAAACGGAAACGCCGCTGCGTGCAGCTAGCATTGGAGAACAGTGAGGTCGGGGATTAGCGACCGCGATTGAGAAGGAAAGCAAAACGAAGGAAAGGCCAGCCACAACAACCGACGAGTGCGCATAATGAATGAAGAAGGGGCAGGATTTCAAACCCTCCCCATAAAAACATCAAATTAAATAAAAAATAAAAAGATTATAATATTTTTTACGCATTTCGGAATTTCAAACTTTACTAAAAACAGAGAAAACTCAATAATGAACTCCGCCCCGCGGCGGCCCCCAGCCCCAACCTTGCCGCACCATCATCAGGAAGGGGCGGGTGGCTAATTTCGTTTTGGCCCCTAAGCACGCTTCCGTCTTCCAGCTCGGCTCCTGCGCAGAAAGACACAAAGAAAGATGGATGTGCCGATTTACGCTTTTTGGGTTCGTCACACGATGGGTGTACTGGAATCTGGGCTGTACGTCGGTACATCAGAAGCGACATTAGGGACGCATATTTTCAGCAGCAGCAGCAATAGCAGTGGCAGTAGCAATAGCAGTGGCAGTAGCAATAGCAGTGGCAGTAGCAATAGCAGTGGCAGTGGCAGTGGCAGTGGCAGTGGCAGTGGCAGTGGCAGTGGCAGTGGCAGTGGCAGTGGCAGTGGCAGTGGCAGTGGCAGTGGCAGTGGCAGTGGCAGTGGCAGTGGCAGTGGCAGTGGCAGTGGCAGTGGCAGTGGCAGTGGCAGTGGCAGTGGCAGTGGCAGTAGCAATAGCAGTAGCAGTAGCAGTAGCAGTAGCAATGGCTGGAGAATGGTGGTTTAGACTATTAGAGAGAGAAAGAGGGAGAGAGAGACCTCCTGGCGAGGAAAATCATTTGACAGCCGTTTCAGCAGAGGCACCGTGGGTGGGTTCCTGCGACCCCTGGGTCACTTGGTGTTCTCCTGATCTGCATCACTCCGATTGCATCCACTAATCCCCTGCCCCCCTGCCCCCTCCACCCTCACCAATGACCCTTTCCGATCTCTTCACGGTTTCCTTTACGAACCCTTACCCCAGCCGCCCCCTGTGCCCGGCTTGTCAGAACCCCAGCCGCCCCAGCCGCCCCAGCCTACCCAGCGTGATTCTCTGTTCTGTCGAGATCGCCGGCAGCACGTGTGAGCCCTCAGGCAGTCGAGCTACGCGCGCAAAAAGGAAAATGGCGGCCTCCAAAGAGCGGAAGAAAATGCGCGCCCCCGCAAAGAAAAAGTTGCCTGCAGCGGTTGGAAGTCGGAAGTTGGGGGTTAGGAGCTGGGTTTTTGGAAGGGAGGGGTGAGCATGTCGGGTTGTGAGGGGCTTATGGCGGGGCTATGCAGCATCTGGGATGGCATCATGGGAGTTTCTATGTGGCCAATTATGTGTTGGCGCTGTGCACAGGTTGGGAGCTGGGGATTTCGCCGCTGCGCTGGAGGATGGGAGCTAACGGATTACGTGACAGCACAGCAAGTCCTTTTATCCTGGAGCCCCTGGAGCCCCTGGAGCCCCGGAAATAAATGGCTCCTCGCAGCTCAGCTTAGGAGCGACTTTGGGTGCATGCACCTTCACGAACACAGGGCGGCAAGGCTGGCCTCTTTAAGGGAGGTTAATCCCAGGAGCGGAAAAGGCGGGAGTGGCATCTTGAGGGTGAAGGGGTGGGAGTGCGACCCGCATGAAGGTAGGGTGAGTCGTGTGTCATGTCATGTGACCAGCACACACACACACACAAACACACGTTCCCCTCCCCTTGTCTCCTTTGAAGAGGGTTTATCTGGCCTCCTGGCCTCCTCCCCCTTCCCCTTCCCGCCTGCGTCACCCCAACCCGCGATCCCACCATCCACCCACCCACCCACACGCTCACTCCAGGGAGGCAAAAAGCCTGAAAGACTTAAAATTGCTAAGGAACATCCCCCCCACCCCCAAACGTACCCACGCTGCCGTTCCTGAAGCTGAACCTCTCTCCCGAATTGTGCGCCAATATTGCCGTATGGAATTGAACCAGGAAGGCGCGGATGGTGTGCTTGTATGGGTCCGACACGCCCCGCCACAGCGCATGGTCACCCTCCACGATGGCGTACCACTCTTGCTTGGCAGCGCCCGCGTCATAGGCAGGTAGGCGGTGCGCGAGGAGGCGCTTCACGGCGCGGGCCTGAGAGAGAGAGAAAGAGCGCGAGAGCGAGTGTGTGTGTGAACGTCTGTGTGTGTGTGTGTGTGTGTTAACGCGTGTGTGTGTGTGTGTGTGTGTGTGAACGTGTGCGTGTGCGGTGGTTACCCTCACGCGGGCCTTTCCCACCTCAGCCCAGTCCCAGTCCCAGTCCCAGATCATTACAGCCCAAGGTCGCCCCGCCCTGCCGGCCCCGGTCTCAGACCCTGCGCGTACCTCTTCGTCGCTATCGTCTGCAAGCCGCAAGCACCTGCTGCGGATGTCCCCCACGGCGGGGCCTCCAAGAACCCGCACGATCTCCGCCGTGCTGCCACCGTCGTCTGATACCGGCAGCACGTGGGCCACTCGGGTGGTCAGGTGCCGCAGATGACCTGCCCTCGTTCAGGTGGCCGGTGAGGGGCGTCGGGAGGCGAGGGCGTGGGGGGGAGGGCGTGGGGGGGAGGGCGTGGGGGGAGGGCGTGGGGGGAGGGCGTGGGGGGGAGGGCCCGAATGAAAGCATGGAAACTGCAACTGAGGGGTAGAGAGAACTAGAGAGAACCCGAGAGCCTTCATGAGGGCTAGGGAGGGGGGAGGAAGAGTGCGATGCTAACGGAAAGGGAGAGGAACGCAACGAGAGGAGCGGTAGCAGAATGCGAGTACAGAGTACACAGAGGGTGGATCCTAGCAGCCGCTTCAGCAAACAGCACCGGAAAGCAGTGACAGGAGGGCGCGAGCCCAAACCTAGCGGCCGTTCACCGGCTGCTCATCCATCATCACATGCACACAACTGCTTACACTGGCCGCCCATTCCACCACCCCATTTCTTCATTTACCCGCGACGCTGTTGAATGCAGTTCCACCGCTAAATACGACCAGCCCGGGAGACCAGGGCTTCGGAGATGTGGGGGCGATACTGGAGCCGGGCGGGGCGCCACCCGCACTGCTGACCGGGGTGAAGTAGGAGCCCGGGGGAGGCAATCGCATAGGAGCTGAGGCGGGGGCGGGGACTGTGGTTGTGTAATAGCCTGGTGCCCGGTGGTCCAGGGAGGCAAGCATGTGGAGGCGGCCGGCGGAGAAGGGACGGGGGAATGCCCGTTGGGGTGAGGCGGGCAGGGGGTTGGGTTGGGGTGGAGTGGGGCGAGGGTAAAATGATGAATGAGGCTACATGGAAGTACGAACAATCAAAAGCCGCGCTGTGTATTGTTCGGTGAGAGATGCCGAGAAGGCTGTTGTGTTATCTGTTAGGAGGAAGCGATGAATGGATCCGCATGAGGGACCCTAAGACCAGACACCGGGGACTCAGAGCGCTATGGAGGCGAGGAGCCAAGTGGTTTATCAAGCATTGGGACGTACGGGAAGAGAATGGGGAAGGGGGAGTGGAAACCCTAAAACCCCCTTCATCCTGACCCCAAGGGCCTTATCATGCCGCACCACAGAGCTAATGGGCGAACCCTGTACATGGATGGTTGTTTCGGAGGGTTCGATCTTATAACGGAGCGGCGCAGTGGATGAGCTTGCCGTATTCGCCGTGCATCCGGCAAAGGGCGGAAAGTGCACAAGCCTGAACCTGAACCCTGAAACGGAATCTTAGTCCCAGGATTCACTGATTCGCTGAAGATTCCCACAAACAGTAAAGGAGGATATGTACTACGAAGCTCCTTCAGTCCCCCGCTGGCCTCACCGGCCTCATCGTCCTCGTCGCTATCCACAACCGAATCTGAAGGAGAAGACATGATCCACGGACGATTGTGCGCACCAATGGAGGCGTAAGTTTGAAATATAGAGGTCGCTTTGTTCGAGTAGCGCGATCGAGCTATGCGGGCAACTTGGAGACGATGATTCGTGACCGGTATCAGGTGAGCCTGGGCTCGCAGACCCAGTTGACTCGTCTGGCCATAAATCATCATGATCTAATTATAACATTTATAACTTTATTAAGTTCGCACGCTTACGGAGGAATAGCCAGTAAGGTTGAAGGAGTATTGAAGCAAACATTCCCATCAAGACAAAGTCGTTTAAAATGTTTTAGTTTCCAAAATAGATAGCCTGATAGTGATCTTATGAAACCAGATATGTTTTAGGTAGTTCCGATTTCTTACCGGCCAAAGGGTTTGCCGTAAATGCATCGGCAACGAACCATTTGGCATCGCGCGTTATCCTTTGTTGCGTAACAATATATGCTTTTTAAACTCAATCCCGATTTCTATTTTGATACCTATTGTACCTATCAATCGGTTTAAGTAACCATCTCTGGCTGACGATCGGGCTTACTTGCGTCGGCTTGCTTCTACTTTAGTATCATTACAGCAGGTTTATTCTCCATATTCCAATTCAGCTTTTTTGTACCACAGATAAAAGGGAGTATATCAGCGGCAGCTCCTGCCTAACCGTCCCGGGGCCTAACGGAAGAAGTGCGCGGCGTGGCGCACAACCGGAATGGGCAAGGGCCAAGCCCTCACAGTTACAGAGGATGGCCAGGTACGGAGATGATCAACTGCAAGACGGTGCATGGTCAAGGGCGCACTGGGAGAAGGGGCAAGATGTTGGAAGCCCGGCCGCCCTATTGGAAGCGCGACAACGCATATGCCTATGCTGCCGGCATTGTGGCAATCCCACCATCCGCTCCTGATCAGGCCACCAAACACGCCTGTCTATGCTCACGCCATCGTGGACTCTTAACCTTTCCTATTTAGGTCCCCCGCCTCACCACGCTGCTGCGAGTGCTCGTGGCGGACCAGGCCGGGCCCGCCGCCGCCCCCTACCACCGCCTTGACGTCAGCGCACTGACGGTGGCACGCGGGTCGGTCCTGGAGGAGAGGCACCGTCGAGTCGCCGGGGGGGTGGGAGCCGGCGGCAAGGTCGCCACCACCGCCGTGTCGTCTTCAGCGCGTCGCAGCGGGGCCGCAGCGGAGGGGTCTCTTCTGGCGGTCATCTTTGGCGGCAGCGGCATCTGGGAGAAGGGTGAGAAGTTTATCTGCGGGGGTTCTGTCTGCTCCCGAACACACGCGCGGATACACACGCGCGGATTCACACCCAAGATGTGTGTGTGTGTGTGTGTGTGTTTAGAGATTTGACGACGGAGGAACCATTTTAAAAAAAAACATTTTCTTAAGATGCAATGTTGCATTATGTTACCATATGATATATTTTTTTGATCGATTTTGATTGATATATAATAAGAAATAGCATTATATGATATATTATTATATTTTGCGATGTTATGCGAGCACCGATAAGCCCACTGCACTCCGCAGCACACCCCGGTCCGCACCTTTCCCCTTTAGCGATCGATACTCCGCTCCCCCATCCCGCAATATATGCAGCGCCACGGGCGGCCCGGGATGAGTACGACAAGTTCTTGACGGTACGGCACGGCATGTGCTGTCGGGACCTGCTGCGGGGGTCGTGTGTGACCTTCCGGCCGTTCTCTCCACCCTCCGCAACCGGGCTCCGAGGCTCCCCCTTGGCTCCACTGGATTCCACGTCGTGCGGCTCAAACCCGATAGACCTAACCCCCACTTACATACACACACATACACACACACACACACAGCCACCCACACATACACACACACACACAGCCACCTACATACACACATATGCATTACGTAAACGTGCACACACAGGCAGCCACATACACACCCGCTTGCCCCCTCACGTTCCCGCACTTGGCCCCAGGCCGTGTCCTCCGCAGTGGAGGGGGAGCACAGCAGCACCGACCTGCGGGAGCTGGCTGGTGTGGTGTGGAGGGCATGGGCAGGGAGAGAGCCACCCGACACGTCCAGGGGAAGGAGCATCCAGCAAGCGATGAAACCACACAGGCAGGGACCGACCCGTGGGACGGCAGGGGAAAGGGGGAACGGGGATGACGAGGGACGGCAGGGACCGACCCACGGGACGTTACGGGAAGGGGGAACGGGGAGGGACTTAGGAAACACGTCATTGAGGCGCGTTGACAGGTGCACCTAACTAACTATCTACCTGCAACTACCTGCAACTACCTGCCTGGCTGCCCTCCAGGGAGGCACTGGTTGCCATACTGGGCCCTGTCGTACGAGACGCCGCGTTACCGGCGCTTTGGGAGTCCGTCACTGCACTCCAGGGATGGAAAGCCAAGCTTGCGGCCCAGAGCCCCACCAGGCAGGAGCCTCCGCAGCAACCGGGCAAGGTGGCGGCGGCTGCGGCGGCCGGAGGAGGACGATCCCCCCTGGAGCAGCGGGCGGAGTTTGGAGCTGATCTGGAATTTCATTTTTCCGACACGGCGATGTCGGTGGATCAGGCGCTGGACCTGATCTGCGGAAGCGTTGCCGGTGGAAGGGGAGGGGGGACGGGTTACGTGCCGTACGGCGCGTACTCAAGCGAGCCGTCCCCGGCAGAGCTGCGGCAAAT
Organism: Volvox reticuliferus; assembly: GCA_019650235.1. NCBI lineage: Eukaryota > Viridiplantae > Chlorophyta > Chlorophyceae > Chlamydomonadales > Volvocaceae > Volvox > Volvox reticuliferus. The sequence continues at coordinate 748,390 of BNCP01000021.1, forward strand.
GATGGCAGCGGTGACCGGCGTTAGCGGTGATTCCGGTGGGGACGGTGCGACGCCGTATACGTTGTACGACGACGATGATGACGATGGTGAAACGTTGGACCGCAAGAAGCTACGTGATGTGGGTTGAGGGGGGGTGATGGGGTTGGGAGGGGGGAGGGAAGGCACCGTGGGGAATGGAAAGATCCAAACCAGATCCAATATCAATCACACGCATACACATACACACACGCATTCACGGCGAGAAGGTCAATGGCGTTAGCAGCTTCATTGCGTTGCCCAGCGATTAAGGAGAGAGGGACCAGCTCCAGAACCACATGCCTCTACATCCTCCTTTTCTGAACACCTCCTCGTCCCCAACCTGTCACGTCTCCACACCTCCATCTCCTGATGCCCCACTAACCCGTGATACACACACAGGTACCCCACGTCTCATCTATTTGCCTTTCCCCCCCCCCCACACACACACCCACATACACATACACACACATACACACACCCAACCCACCCCGCACACACCTGACGTGTTGGTAACAGGTGGGGGTGGTTTGGCTCCACAGCTGGTGTGAGCGCATGTTGGGGTCGAAGAGCGCCAGCGGCGGCGGTGGCAGCGGCGGCGGTGACGAGGCCGCCTCCACAGCCACTGCCGTCGCCGCGGTGTTGTTGGCGGGGGGAAGCGGAGACGAGATGGCGGCGCAGCTGTACGACTTGTTGGGGGATGCGGCGTTCGATGGCTTGAACGAGCTCATGGAGAACAGGTCCGGTTCACTGGGATGGCGGGGGAGGCGGGTTTTGGGGGTCAGGATATTCGGAATATTCGCTTTTGAATAGTTTTGTTTCAAAATACTAATAATTAAAATATAATAAATAAGACATTAAATTCTGAATATTTTGAATAATATCGCGATTTAGCTAATTAAACATTCCGGATTATTATATTATGTGATATCGGGGAATATTCCGATGCCGCAGGAAGGCCATTAGTCGGGCCCTCACCGCTGCCATCGCGCGCTATAAGGAGCTCCAGGGAGGGCCCGCGCTAGCGGGGCAGGGCGGCGCGGGTGGCGCAGGTGGCAGCCCCGCCATGCCATCGTACGCCCCCGGCGTCACGGTCAACAGCACCAGCCAGAAGCTCCTGGCCAAACTACAGCGAAAGGACGCCAAGAAGGTGCGGGTAGTTATCTAGCAGTTGGTAGTTAGAAGTTGGTTCCCTGAATGCCGTATTGAGGGTTAGTACGTGCTAGTCCGTACTACTAGTCCGTGCCGTACTGTGTAAGCATATGTTAGCGCACAAAAACTCATTGGCATCACAGACCCTGTCCGTTCATGCTTTGTTGTCGCTTGTACGGATTACGGTGTTAGGTAGTGTCGCCGTTATCGCATTGCTTTACACGACTGGAGACACGGGTATGGTGTTGTTCGCGTCCTTTCCCCCCTCCCCCGCTCCTTATGCCCTTTCGGTCCCGTAACTCCCCCTCCCCCCTTCCCCAAACCCCACCCCCTCCTGGAGGGGCCCTCAGGGCGCTAGGAAATCTGATGCCGAGGTGGAGGTGGAGTGGCTGATGCAGGTGGGCTTAAAATTTAGGATAAACCTCCGTACTGTACGATTATTGTACGATTAGCGACTCGGTGGTTTGCTGATGGCCGTTAGCAGATGGCCGTAACCCTACCGCACCCACCCCCTGGGCCCCCCCCTCCACAGGCCGGTTACCAGGCGCTGATGGACATCGAGTCCCCCCCTGTAGCGGTGGCTAACACCATCACACTTGCCAATGGTGTGGAGCTGCGGATCGGAACAGGGGAGGGGCGCCAGGGAGGGGCCGCCAGGGGCGCACTGCCCAAAGGCACTGTGAGAAAGTGAGTCGGGGGCTCGCGGGTGTGCGCACAGCCGCGCACAGCGTGTCCAGGATCTTTGGGGCATCTTGGCAAGGGCCAGGTTGGCGGTTGCACCGTTGGCCGTTGCAACCGTTTGGCGGTTGGATCCCAGGGGAGGCCAGGGCGGAGTCCGGGGTCCCTGTTCAGTATCTCATCCGGACGTACACCGCAGGAGCTGTTGGCCTGTGATTCGGGTCATCTCTTCCTTCACTTCACCCCTCAACCCTTACCCCTCAAATTCAAACCTGAACCCGACCCCCACCACCCCTCTACAGGACGTACAAGGGGTATGAGGAGGTGCTGGTGCCCGCTGCGCCCAAGGCCCCGCCCCCCGCAGAGAATGAGCTGGTTCGGATTACGGACTTGGACGAGTGGGCGCAGGTGGGGGGAGGACGTGGGGGGGGGAGGACGTGAGGCGAGGGGCAGCATGGGGATAAAGATGCTGGAAGGGGGGGAGGGGAAGGGGGAGGGGGAAGGGATTTTTCATTCACACTCTTTCCATTTCTTCCCCCCCACCCCCGCATGTGTACGGAAACTGCCTTCACACGCCACGTCACGTCACATGCCCCCAACGGACCACAGCTGGCGTTCCCTGGCTACAAGACCCTCAACCGCATTCAGAGCCGTATTTTCCGTACCGCCTACCACTCCAATGAAAACATCCTCGTGTGCGCACCCACGGGTATGGCAGTCGGGGGATTCGCCGGGGGCTGGACTAACACACCGGACCCGAGGGGCAACGGGCCCCCGAGGGGCACACAAACACACGTGTGTGTTTGTGTGTGGGATGGGGCTTACTTGGGAGGTGTGGACGCGGGAGGGGAGAAATGATGTGTTTTTGCTGCTTGTGAGATGTTGGAGTGTGTTAGGGTAGAGAACGAAATCGCGTGTCGGATGGCTCGTCAAGGGGAGGGGTGGCAGTGGCCGTTCGGCCGCTTTGCACCTATCACCTAAAACACCATCAGCCAATAACTCTATTTTGCAGCTTTCCGTATTAAGGGGAAGGTACTGGAAGCGCCCGTGATGAGAGGGCTCTTGTGACCCATGGGTCCGTTGTGGTGTTCTAAGCCCCTTCCTCCTCCCCCTCCCCTTTTCCATGTGCACCTTCTTCCATCTCACAGCCTTTCCTTCTCACCTGCTTCCTTTCGCACCTTCCGCTCCGAAACCTCCTTCGCTTTCAGGTGCCGGCAAAACCAACATCGCCATGATCACGGTCCTCCGCGAGGTGGGCGCCAACATGCGTCACGGAGTCATCCAAAAGGCCGACTTCAAGATCGTCTACGTGGCGCCCATGAAGGCGCTGGCGGCGGAGGTGACGGCCAACTTCGCGAAGCGACTGGAGCCACTGGGTACGGAGGTGTCGGAGTGGGGTTAGTGGGTGGGGTGAAGTGGGGGCAGGGGGGTGGGGTGAAGTGGGGGGCAGGGGGGTGGGGTGAAGTGGGGGCAGGGGGGTGGGGTGAAGTGGGGGGCAGGGGGGTGGGGTGAAGTGGGGGGCAGGGGGGTGGGGTGAAGTGGGGGCCAGGGGGGTGGGGTCTCACTCTGAACGTGCCAGAGAGGTCGTGCGATAGGTGTGTTTTTTAGTTCGTTAGTCCGTTGCCTATTTGAACCACCTGTCTCCGTCACCCCCAGGTTTGGTCGTTCGTGAGCTGACAGGCGACATGCAGCTCACCAAGCGGGAGCTGGCGGAGACACAGATGATCGTCACGACCCCGGAGAAGTGGGACGTCATCACGAGAAAGGTACGGCAAGGGTTTGGAAGGTTTGGACGAAACCTACAGCTGGAGCCCTACCCCGAGGGGCACGGAGGGGTATCTATCTTAGCTTCCCTTACCGCTCCCCCCCTCTCCCCTTGGAGCTACAATTCTCCGTGCATTTGAGTTTAACCCCCGTACGCTTCCCCCAGTCGGGCCCCCCCAGTCACGTCGCCCCAATACCCGCCCACCTTGTCGTGTTCAGGGCGGCGACGTGTCCGTGGCCTCTTTGGTGAAGCTCCTCATCATCGACGAGGTCCACCTGCTCAACGATGACCGAGGGCCGGTGATCGAGGCTCTTATTGCCAGAACGCTGCGACAGGTGGGTGGGTGGGTGGGTGGGTGAACTAATTAAGTTGCGGCAGAGGAGTGGCGGGGTACTTTCACCTTCCTCCCTTTTCCCGCCCTTGTAATATGTAAGTGGTGGTGGTGGTGGTGGTGGTGGTGAGTAATTTGTGTTTCTCTCAGCAGCAGCGCCAGGTCTCGTGTATTCGCGTCCCCCTGGATCCGTCGATGTATGGTAATTACTAAAAAACATAACAAAATTAATACTATCATGATTATCATTATATTATTATTATTATATCATCATCATCATCATCATCATCATCATCATCATCATCATCATCATGGTTCACTACAATTCCCATGTATCGTGTGTTCTCCCATCAGCCTTCCCTTCCCTTTCCCCCCTTGTTTTCTTCCTGTAGGTTGAGGCCAGCCAGAGCATGATCCGAATCGTTGGCCTCTCCGCCACGCTGCCCAACTACGAGGACGTGGCGGCTTTCCTCCGCGTGAACGCCCAGACGGGTACGGGGTTGGCTGCTGAGGGACGGGCTGGAGTGGGTGGGGGAGGGTTGAGAGGGGGAGGGCGGAAGACAACAAACCCAGTCTCTGAAAACCCCCCTCTTCACATGGGGACAGGTGGCGCAGGGAATTTGAAAGCAGCTCGATCCTAAAAGAAGGCCCCGGGGAAGATGAATTTAGGTGCATGCAAGGCGATACGAACTAAGGGACACAGGATGGGGGGCCGGAACGCATTGTGATGTTATGTGTGTGTGTGTGTTTGCCGTGTCCCGTCAGTTACTTGTTTATCACCCCTGGGAAACGCCCCGGCCCCTCTCCCGCTCCCGCTCCCCATACACGCTGTGCTCCTTCCGACAGGCTTGTTCTACTTCGACGCCTCCTACCGCCCCGTGCCTCTGGAGATGCAGTTCGTGGGTGTAAGCGAAAAGAACTACCTCGCACGACTAAACATTACGAACGAAGTCTGCTACCAGAAGGTGGGGGATCTTGGGAGGGTCGCGCGGGGCACCTTATGGGTGCATGGAGAGGAGGGGGAAAGAGGTGGGATGCCTCCCCTCCCCTCCCGTTCCAAAACTTCTGTATTCGTCCTTTTTCCTTCCTACACCAGCAACACCCCTTCCGGCAACAGCACCAGGGCTCGTGTATTCTTCGTCCTCCTAAAACCCTAAAACCCTAAAACCCTAAGCTTCCGTCTCCTACTTTAAATTGTTTCCACTATGCCTACCTGAGTGGTGGACGAGGCCAGCCGCCATCATCCCACCATCACGGGGTGTTAGTCGTTGTCCTCTCAAGCTGCTTCCCCCCGGCAGTACCAGGTATCGGGTATTCGCCCTCCCCTCCCTCCCCAACCCTCTCCCTCCCCAACCCTCTCCCTCCCCAACCCCTCCCTCCCCTACCCCCTCCCTCCCTTGCCCAGATGCTAGAGAGCCTGAAGGCGGGTTACCAAGTGATGGTGTTCGTACATAGCCGCAAAGACACGGGGAAAACTGCTCGGGTGCTGGCAGACCTGGCGGCCAAGAGCGGCGACACCGGTCTGCTGGATACGAGAGAGCACGAGAAGTACGGCCTGTTCGCTAAGGACGTACGGAAGAGCAGGTAGGAAGCAAGAAGGGGTTAGGGCGGAAAAAGACACTCCTGGGGGAAATTGCTGGAAAGCGCTGAGAAGTGGCGGGGGGGGGGGAAAGGAGGAAAAAACACACCAGCCGAGAAATTGACACGGGCAGGCCACAGTGTGAGTGTGATGTGGGTGGAGATGTGGCCCCTCGGGGGATGTTCAACTTCGTCGCGCCAAGCTGAAGGAACCTCCCCACCTCCTGCTTCGGTCGGCTGCTGAAGGAACCGGGAGATGGCGGAGCTGTTCGACCTGGGCTTCGGCATGCATCACGCGGGCATGTTGCGCCCGGACCGTACACTCACGGAGCGGCTGTTCGCGGAAGGGCTGTTGCGGGTGTTGGTGTGTACGGCAACACTTGCGTGGGGAGTTAACCTTCCCGCACATACCGTCATTATAAAGGGCACGCAGGTGGGCCGGGGTGGGGAAGGGCATGACGGGCAGGCGGGGGAGGGGAAGGGAAAGGGGAGGGGAAGGGAAAGGGCAGGGGAGGAAACCTAATGGAAAGAGCGCGCCACCATCACCTGGTGGTGAACACTGGGCGCAGGGGGGGGTACGGTACTTGAGAAATGTGAAAGGAGAAGGGCGGGAGGATCAGACGCAGTGTCTGTCTGTCTGTCTGTCATGCCTGCTGTCGCCCCCTAACCTCATCGTCTAAATTACGTCATTGACCATGTGCATATGATAGCCACATGGTTTGTGGCGGAGAAATCTCCATCTTGCTTCTCCCTCCCCCGAGCGTGCATGCAACGCTGGGAATGCTACATGCTGAGTGCTGTCATAAAAAATCATGTCTTCCCCTGTACGTCAAGCAAGTTCTCCGGCGGCCTCGTAGGTGTACGACGCCCAGAAGGGCGGTTTTACGGATGTCGGCATGCTGGACGTACAGCAGATCTTTGGCCGTGCCGGTCGTCCGCAGTTTGAGGACAGCGGTAGGTCGTGTCTCCCAGCCCACTTCCTTAGCTCCTCTTCCTTTCCCCCGTCCCTACCTTCCTCCCACAACCCGCTCGTCTGGTCGTCAGCTGCAGCTTTCCGATTTCCTATTTCGCATTCCCGCCGTTCCCGCCCGCCTCCACTTTCCTCCTTCCGGCCCAGGTCTGGGCATCATCCTGACTTCGCACGACAAGCTGGCCCACTACTTGGGGATGCTGACTCACCAGGCGGCCATAGAGAGCCAGTTCAAGAAGTTCCTCGTCGACAACCTGAACGCGGGTGAGTGGTGCTGGGGCCCCGGGCTGCGAAGCGGGCTCGCACCTGAAGTGGGGCTCGCACTTGGGGCGGAATGCGCGGGCTGCATGAATATCCTCGCGATGTACGAACGCGGAATATCCGCCCGTCCGTTCTTCTACGAAATCCCACGTACACCAAGCCCATGAACGTGCACATACACGGTGTTTTTCGGGGTGCAGTCACGCTCTGCTGTTGACCCCCCTGCTCCCCCCCGACACCCCTTTCAACATCCCCCCTTTTCCCCTATTTCTCCCATTGTTTGGATTTCGTCTTACCCCTTACCCCTTCTTACCCCTTCTTACCCCTTCTTACCCCTTCTTACCCCTTCTTACCCCTTCTTACTTGCCCCTTCTTGCCCCTTCTTACCCCTTCTTGCCCCTTCTTGCCCCTTCTTACCCCTTCTTGCCCCTTCTTGCCCCTTCTTACCCCTTCTTACCCCTTCTTGCCCCTTCTTGCCCCTTCTTACCCCTTCTTGCCCCTTCTTACCCCTTCTTACCCCTTCTTACCCCTTCTTGCCCCTTCTTGCCCCTTCTTACCCCTTCTTGCCCCTTCTTGCCCCTTCTTACCCCTTCTTGCCCCTTCTTGCCCCTTCTTGCCCCTTCTTGCCCCTTCTTACCCCTTCTTACCCCTTCTTGCCCCTTCTTGCCCCTTCTTGCCCCTTCTTGCCCCTTCTTACCCCTTCTTACCCCTTCTTGCCCCTTCTTGCCCCTTCTTGCCCCTTCTTGCCCCTTCTTACCCCTTCTTGCCCCTTCTTGCCCCTTCTTGCCCCTTCTTACCCCTTCTTGTCCTTTCTTGTCCTTTCTTTTCTCTTATCGTCCCTCACGCAGAGATCGTCCTGGGCACGGTGACCAATGTGCGCGAAGGTGTGGCCTGGCTAGGGTACTCCTACCTGGCGCGCCGCCTGGAGAGGAACCCGCTGGCATACGGCATCACGTACGACCAGCTGGTATTGGACCCCGGCCTCGATCGTAAGTGGAAGTAGGAACTTAACGATCCCTCAACCTGCCTTGTTGGTGCTTGCCTGTCTTGCCGTGATATGTGACGTATCCGATGCTGTGTTACGCTATGCATTGCTATGCTATGATGCCTGCCTGGCTGTTCGCCTGTTCGCTATATCCTATGTTCTGTCCTGGTCGAGGATTTGCGTCAGTTCTCTTGTGCGCTGTTGCGTCTGTCTGTCTGTCCGTCTGTCTGTCTGTCTGTCTGTCCGTATATGCATAAGGGCCGTGCAGGTGTCTTTTACGGAACCGTAAAGCTGCCATGATCACATCACCCTGAAGTGGGTTAATGCAGCGCCTTAGAGGCCCCCTCAGTTCTGTGGACGTCATGTGAATGGAGGCCTTTCAAATGGAGGCCTTTCCCCCCACTGACACTTCGGCGCATACACACAAACACACGCGCAGTTCACAAGCGGGATCTGGTGGTCGAGGCCGCCAAGACCCTCCGGGAGTCCCAGATGGCAGTATTCGACGAGCGCTCCGGGGCCCTATATGTGACGGAGCTGGGGCGGGTGGCGTCGCACTTCTACATCCGTGCCGCCTCCATGGTCACCTTCAACGGGCTGCTGCGGCCGCACATGAAGGAAGGGGAGGTGCTGTCCATGGTGGCACAGAGCGCGGAGTTTGAGCAGCTCGTGGTGAGTGGGTTGGCGTGAGGTTGGAGCCTTAGGGTTTTGAGGATGGAGAGGTGGCTTAGAGGACGTGGAGAGGTGGGGGAAGGACGTGGTGGAGAGGAGGTGTTGATGGTGTGTGTGTGTGTGGGGGAGAGAGGGCATTGAGGGCGGTGATAGTTGGCTTCTCTCTGAGGAAGCGCGCCAGTCACTTGTCACTGACACAGTCCCCTCGTTTTCGACACCTCCATTTCTACCCCGGACCTGCTGGACCGCTGCTTCATCACAAGATACTGGTAAAGGCGTTTGTCTGATCTCATATCCGCCTCTATTTTTAAACGGTAATTTGTTTCCTCAGCCGCTAACTCCTAACTCCTAACTCCTATAACCCACATAGAGATCCAATCCATCACCACAGTTCCATGTCTTCATTTCTTCTGTATATCTCAGAGACGTCCCGAACACGGCGCTCTAAGGGTCCATCCTTTAACCCCGCCCCCGCCCCCGCCCTCGCCCCCGGCCCCACCCGGCAGTTACGTGAGGAGGAGCTTCCGGAACTGGACGAGATGTCCCGCAACGTACCGTACAAGGTCAAGGGGCTAGGCGGCAATGATAACAAGTCTGGCAAGGCCAATGTGTTGATGCAGGTCCGTATTAAACACGTTGCACCGCATCAAGTAGCAGAGAGCCCCAAATATCTCTCCAGTGCATGATATGAACCGCGTGCGCCCCAGCCGTAAAAACCCCCAGCGCTGCGGGTGATGTGTTATTGAGAAGGGGCAGCACCGTGTTTTCCCACACGGCACCTCCGAGCAGCACCCGCAGGTTCCCACATACCTACCAAGCATCCTTGCCAACTAGTAAGCTAGTAGCTAGAAGTTCGGGGACTCCAGGAGCCGCACCGCAAACACATCCATACACACACACGCGATCTCCGGGCCCCCCTCCTTCCGTTACAGGCCTGGATCAGCCGCGCCCGCGTGGAGAGCTTCAGCCTCACGGCTGACCTGATGTATGTCTCACAAAACGCCCCCCGCATCATGCGGGCAATTTTCGAAATCTGTCTCAGGTGGGACTTTATCCTTTGTGCGGTGGGCAGGTGCAGGTGCAGGTGCGAAATGCATCGATTTATGTATATTATATTATATTATATTATATTATATTATATTATTATATAATATTATATAATATTATATTATTATATTATATTATATTATATTATATTATGTTATATTATATTATATTATATTATATTATATTATATTATTATATAATATTATATTATTATATAATATTATATAATATTATATTATATTATTATATTATATTATATTATATTATATTATATTATATTATATGAACATACATACCACATCCCTCCGAGTTTTCAGACCCTAAGCCTCCTCTCCCCCTCACAACGGAAAATAGGCGCAAGTGGAGCAGCATGGCGGACACCTGCCTGACGCTGGCCAAATCCCTGGAGCTTCGGCTCTGGGCTCACAACCACCCGCTGCGGCAGTTTGAGGGCACTCCAGGGTTGGGCCCGGAGCTGCTGTCCAAGCTTGAAGACCGGCAGGTGTGTGTGTGTGTGTGTGTGTGTGTGTGTGTGTGTGTGTGTCCTTTGTTTGGGGGGGGGGGAGGAAAGAACGGAGCAAACGCTTTTCAGTAACACATTTTCTGTCCGCCCTCCGAACGGCGGCTCATGCCCCGGATGTCTCACGGCATGGACTGATCCTTGAATCGATGGCTGCTGCTGCTGCTGCTTCTGGTGGTGGTCAGGGCTCTTCAAGGGGGCAGCTGTTTGTTCTAAAAATTCTTTTCCGGGAGGGTCCCCGGAACTCTACCTAGTTACGCCAAAAAACATGGGAAGCTGCGCTTCACACTGGAAACGTTTTTCGGGGATCCCCGGAGCTGCCCCAACAATTTTTTTCCGGGCGTTTTCCTAAAAACTGAAAAATTTCCGGGTCCCGTCCCGTCCGGGGTGAAGAGCGCTGGTGGTGGTGCTGTGGCACTTGCAGGAGTCCATGGACGTGTGGTCGCTTCGAGACATGGACGAAAAGGAAATTGGAGCGATGCTGAGGCACCCTGCCGCTGGTACGCGGCATCTTAGGATTTTCGGGGAGGGGGAGATACGTACTCGGTATCCGTGGCGGTAATATCGATCGCGGTATCGATTGCAGGACGGCAGGGTTTATTAGTTGTGCGTCAGGTTCGCTGACTATCGCCACACGTTTGGCGCTTACGTCGCCACCATCAGCACCTGTGATACATGATGACCTAGAGAAAGCGCACTCGTGGGTATTTTTCGCCTTCTCGCTTCCTCATTTAGTCCAAGGGCACGAACGAACCCCCCACGTGCGTGTCCACTCCTTTCATTACCCTCTCCCTCCAGGCCCTATCGTCAAGTCCTGCGTCAACGCCTTTCCCTCCCTGGAGTTGTCCGCCCAGCTGCAGCCCATCACCCGCACCGTGCTCCGCATCCAACTGTCCATAAGGCCCACCTTTGAGTGGCGTGACCGGCAGCACGGGGCGGTGCTGAGGTGGCACATCTGGGTGGAGGACGCACAGAACGAGCACATATACCATAGCGAGGTCTGTGGGTCTGTGGGTCTGTGGGTCTGTGGGTGATTGCGTTGAGGTTCATGGGTGGGTGAGTGTGTGCGTGAAATTAGTATGGACAGGGGTCACGGGAACCCGTCCACGGTGTTTTTGCGCACGTGCCGAAAGGTGTTGAAAGTGCCTGTTAGCGACTCTGCTTCGAAGGGGCCGTGTGGGATTGAAGTTTAAGGTCAAGGCCAGGACGGATAGGAGCCAACATCACCACAAAGGTGTGAGGTACCTCTGCTATCCGCCTGGCGAGAAGCGGGCTCACGAGTGGAGTGGAGGGGAGGGGAGGGGAACTCTGCGGCTGAGATGGAATGTGGTCCAAGTCCCTGAGTCTCTTATGGAAAGCAGGACACCTGCCTGCCTGCCCTAATGTCTATTTTTCTGTGCTTTCCCGCCTTCGGCTCTATATGAATAAACCCTAACTCCGTTTACGTTCCTTCTCTACATGTAATATTCTGTGCTCATTACCTTGAGAATTTTCTTCAGAAACTTCGCCGACCAATAGATACCTCAACCCAGGAAGGCCCACTCATGGCCCCCTTCCCGCATTCCTCCGCGTCCAGATGTGGCTCCTGACCAAGAAGATGTGTCGGGAGAGTGAGTCCCACAAGCTGGCCTTCACCATCCCCATCTTCGAGCCCCTGCCGCCCCAGTATTACGTGAGGGCAGTGGCGGACGGGTGGCTAGGGGCGGAGGCGTGGCTGGAGGTGTCCTTCGGGGGTCTTATCCTGCCGGAGAGAATGCCGCCGCACACGGGTATGGGTGTGCGTCTGTGTTTGTGGCGGGTTGGCTTTGTTGCTCCGGCGGTGATGATGATGATGATGATGATGATGATGATGATGATGGTGATGATGATGATGATGGTGGTGGTGATGCGACTGGTAGTAGCAGTGATGGGTATCCTGCGCCCCTATTCGTTCCCTCCACAGCAGCGATTGTGATCTTTTTGACTTCGTTATTTGTGTTTTGACACATCCACGATTTCGCTCATTTCCGTCCTTTTCCATCCCCCTCTTCATTCATCCCCCTCCTCCTGTTCTTCTGTTCTTCTGTTCTGTTCTGTTCTGTTCTGTTCTGCCCCGCCCTTCGCCGCATCTCGGGGAACGCCCAGAGCTGCTGGACTTGGACCCGCTGCCGCTGACGGCACTCCGTAATCCCGACTACGAGGCCCTGTACGCGGGTCGCTTCACCCACTTCAATCCCATCCAGACTCAGGCCTTCCACACCCTGTATCACACCGACGAGAACGTGCTTCTGGGGGCCCCCACAGGCTCAGGTGAGCGCATGCGTGTTTGTTCGGGGGAGGGAGGGAGGAAGAGAGACATTTCTCAGGTTCGTGATGTTGTGAATTAAATCACACATCTACCACGCCTCCCACGCCTCCCACGCCTCCCACGCCTCCCACACCGCCCACACCGCCCACACCGCCCACACTGCCCACACCGCCCACACCGCCCACACCGCCCACACCGCCTGCACGCAAGCCCCTCCTTTTGCCGGGAACGGGAGGTGCTCGTGAGACGGGCGGTGCTCATGAGACGGGCGGTGCTCATGAGACGGGCGGTGCTCATGAGACGGGCGGTGCTCATGAGACGGGAGGTGCTCATGAGACGGGAGGTGCTCATGAGACGGGCGGTGCTCATGAGACGGGCGGTGCTCATGAGACGGGCGGTGCTCATGAGACGGGCGGTGCTCATGAGACGGGCGGTGCTCATGAGACGGGCGGTGCTCATGAGACGGGCGGTGCTCATGAGACGGGCGGTGCTCATGAGACGGGCGGTGCTCATGAGACGGGCGGTGCTCATGAGACGGGAGGTGCTCATGAGACGGGAGGTGCTCATGAGACGGGCGGTGCTCATGAGACGGGCGGTGCTCATGAGACGGGCGGTGCTCATGAGACGGGCGGTGCTCATGAGACGGGCGGTGCTCATGAGACGGGCGGTGCTCATGAGACGGGCGGTGCTCATGAGACGGGCGGTGCTCATGAGACGGGCGGTGCTCATGAGACGGGCGGTGCTCATGAGACGGGCGGTGCTCATGAGACGGGAGGTGCTCATGAGACGCGCTCTGCGTTTGTTCTTCAGGGGTTGGTTAGACCGAGTTTGCTTGCCGCCATTGTGCTTCCTGCCTCACCCCTCCTGCCAGGCAAGACCATCAGCAGCGAGCTGACCATGATGCGGCTGTGGAATGCCCACCCGGGCCATAAGGTCATCTACGTAGCCCCTCTGAAGGCGCTGGTGCGGGAGAGGATGAGCGACTGGGGCGCACGGTTGTGTCCGCTGCTCGGCAAGAAGATGGTGGAGCTGACAGGTGCGTTGACAATTACCCCTCCTGCAGGAGAGGGAGGCAAAGGAGGTAAAAGAGGCGGGGAATGGTTAAATAGGTGTAGGTGTAGGGGACTTACCCACCTTCCCACCCACCCGCCTACCCACCCACCCGCCTACCCATCCCAGGCGACTATACGCCCGACCTGCGGGCGCTGCTGGCCGCCGACATCATCATCTGCACTCCCGAGAAGTGGGACGGCATCTCACGCGCCTGGCAAACCCGCGGATACGTCAAGAAGGTGCGGAGAAAGGGTGGACGGAGAGGGGGGGGAAGGAGGGGAGTGGAGGCCTGACGGGTGACAGACGGCAGGGGTAATGGGCTTTGGGTTGGGTGTGGAAGCGGGAATGCATGGGACTCGCAAGGCAAGGTACGGATGGGTGGGTGATACGGCAAATCGGTCTGCTATTTACCACCCTTCATTTTTTACACATACACACACACACGCACACACAAACAAACACGTCTGTCCCATCCACCTTTCACCGTGCCATTATATCCGGGGGTGCTCTCTCTTGCCTCTGCAGGTGGGGCTGCTGATCATCGACGAGATCCACCTGCTGGGTGCGGACCGCGGGCCTATTCTGGAGGTGATTGTGTCCCGGATGCGGTACATCGCGGCCCAGACCGGGCAGCCGGTGCGCTTCGTGGGGCTGTCCACCGCCTTGGCCAACGCGCAGGTATGTCGTCGGAAGATCGACAAGCTCACAGCCTCTCATGGAATGGAGGGATCAGAGAAGTTCTGTGCGAGACGGGGTCTCGGATGTAGTCGGGGGGGGGGCCGGGACTCTCCTTCTTC